>JAESUZ010000239.1:600000-1132451 GCA_017311185.1 Proteles cristata cristata | reverse complement strand
TGAGCAGGGGAGGGTCAAAGAGAGAGGGAGTCACAGACTGAAACAGGCTCCAGGCTCTGAGCTGGCAGTCCGCACAGAGCCCGACGCGGGGCTCGAACCCACGAACCGCGAGATCATGGTCCAAGCGAAAGTTGGATGCTTAACCGACTAAGCCACCCAGGCGCCCCTAGAGCACTTTTTAAGGGGAGGGTTTCAGGACCCCGTCCCAGCAGCCCCCCTGCCTCCCCAGGGCACTACTCCTTCCTAGAGGCCCCAGTCACAGTGCAGAGAAGCTGCAAATGGGCAAAGGGTGGGACCCGGAGCCCCCCCGCCCCCCACCCCGGCCTGCCTGCTGGTTCTCTACCAGAACCCAGTCTTGACACCTACAATCATCACAGCCCCGTCACTCACTGTGCCCTCCGTGCGGGCACCACACTGTGCTTCCTTCTTACTGCCCTCGGGTCATTCTCAGAATGGCCCAGGGAGCGGCTAGCATCCTGCTGTCACCGAGAGGAAAGTGAGGACCAAGGACACTGACCTTGACTAAGCTAGGATCTGAGTGCAGGTGGCTGAGGCCCCAAGGTCCGGCTGTTCAGACCTAGGAGCCTCTGACCCCCCGGCTTGGTTACCTGGCCATCCCAGGGGCTGCAGAGCCCTTGAGCGGGACAGCCCCCACCAGCCACCCTGCTACCCCCATCTTGTGGACAAGCAGGCCCTGTGGGCTGGGCATTGCCCCGATCAGCCCTTCCTGCCATGAACCTCTTTATGCCGTGTCCCCAAGCTTCAAATGACTCCAGGTCACTGGGAGCAGCTGAGATCCCAGCGGTCCCCCGGGGGAAGGCACCTAATCTGGGTGGGAGTGTGTCAGGTGGGCTCAGAAGAATCCTGATTCAGAAGGAGTATTTCTCGGGGCACCTGGGTGGCTCAGTCGGTTGAGCATCCGGCTTCGGCTCAGGTCATGGTCTCAAGGTTCGTGAGTTCAAGCCCCGTGTCGGGTTCTGTGCTGGCAGCTCAGAGCCTGGAGCCTGCTTTGGATTCTGTGTCTCCCTCTCTCTCTGCCCCTCCCCTGCTCATCCCAGCTGGTCCCAAAAGCTGGTCCCAAAGTAGGGAAGCCTTACCTCCCTGCATCAGCCTCTGGAACAAAGCACAGGGGAAGGACCTTGAAAGAGAATGTGCCGGGGCTCTGCCGTCACCCAGGTGAGGGCCTGGAGGAGGAGGTGCAGAGCCAACTGTCCCTTCAATGTCCATTTGAAGAAAGAGTTCCGAGGCCCCCGAGGCCAAAGAAACATCACTTCTCCAACTTTAAGCAAACAACCCAAATCTCCTGTTCTGGCCCAGTCTCCCTCCATTCACAGGCAGCAAGACCAGAGAGGGGTGAGTAATAAAGGAAAATCACACAGCACTATTTGTGCCAGAGTTAGGCATCGAACCCGAGTTCTAGAAGAGGCTCAGAGAGGAGAAGGGATGCCACCTGGTCTCACCCAAGATGTCAGCCTCCATGCCCCTCCCTCTCCCACCTGAAGGGGTGAGCTCAGGCCTTCCCTGGGGGCCACGCTGATCCAGTCCCTCCTCCCCAGCACCTCCTTGTTTTAGTGCCCGCCTGAAGCCAGGCCACATCCCCTTTGGGCTTCCCCCAGCCTCCAGCGCAGGGACTTCAAGAGCCATCTCTTGATTTCCGCTCAGGTCATGATGTCCCAGTTCATGGGATGGAGCCCCACGTCCAGCTCTGTGCTAACAGCGCGGAGCCTGCTTGAGATTCTCTTTCCTCTCTCTACCTCTTTCCTGCTTGAATGCATACTTTCTCTCTCTCAAAAAAAAAAAAATTAAAAAATTTAAAAAGTTCAAAATTGTGGGGGCGCCTGGGTGGCTTAGTCGGTTAAGCGTCCGACTTTCGCTTAGGTCATGATCTCGCGGTTCGTGGGTTCGAGCCCCGTGTCGGGCTCTGTGCTGACTGCCAGCTCAGAGCCTGGAGTCTGTTTCAGTCTGTGACTCCCTCTCTCTCTGACCCTCCCCTGCTCACACTGTCTCTCTCTCTCTCCTAGAAATAAATAAAACATTAAAAAAAAATTTTTTTTTAATGTTCAAAATTGTGGCAAAATATACATAACATAAAATTTACCATCTCAACCATTTTGAAGTGTAGAGTTCTGTGGCATTAAATCCATCATAATATTGCACAACTGTCCCCACCATCCATCTTTGGAACTTTTTCATCTGCACTCTGTCAGTGCAAAGCCCCAAGGCTTGAACTCACAAACCATGAGATCATGACCTGAGCTGAAATCGAAAGTCAGAGGCTTAACAGACCGAGCCACCCAGCCGTCCCTTTACCACAATTTTTTATTTTATTTATTTATTTATTAAAAAAATTTTTTTTTTATGTTTTATTTATTTCTAGGAGAGAGAGAGAGAGAGACAGCGTGAACAGGGGAGGGTCAGAGAGAGAGGGAGTCACAGACTGAAACAGGCTTCAGGCTCTGAGCTGGCAGTCAGCACAGAGCCCGACGCGGGGCCTGAGCCCATGAACCGCGAGATCATGACCTGAGCGAAAGTCGGATGCTTAACCGACTAAGCCACCCAGGCACCCCTTTACCACAATTTTTTAAAAAGGAGGACAAAGTCCCCTCTCCCTGCCATGCCCAGCCTCCCGCTCAGCTGCACCCCAGAGCCCTGCTTCTCACTTCTTAGTCATCTTGGCCAATTTGGATGATTTTAAAGCTTCCTTCTGTAGATTTTCACCCCGAGGCGTCTAGCACAGACCAAGGAGCTGAGTGAGAGAGAGGGCAAGGGAGGCATGCATTTTAAAAAGGAGAAACCTTGCAGGAATAAAAAAAAAAGAAAAGAAAAGAAAAAAGAAAAGAAAAACCGTCACCAAATCTGAAAACCCATTTTCGAATTTTGAAAATGGCTCGGAGAATCTTCTAGTTCAACCCACGAGGCAATAGCAATGCCCCTCAGAGCCAGCCTGTATGGGTTCAAGTAATAACTCCTCCCCCATTAGCTGTGTGACCCCGGACAAGTCACACAGCCTCTCTGTGTCTCCGTTTCTTCACTTATAAAATGCAGGTGCTGATGCTACCCCTTCCCACCCAGGAACACAGCTCACCGTGGCGAGGTCTGAATGTGTTCATACATGCAAAGCACTTAGAACAGTGCCTGGTACCAAATAGAGCCTGAAAGAGAGTTTGCTATTATTGTCATCTATATCCAAGTGAATTCAAACTTCTGCTTGAATGCCTTCCGGGGTGGAGAGCTCACTCCCCACCAGGACTACCTGTTCCCTCATTAGAAGATTGGGTGTGTCAGGAAGCTTTTCCCTCCTGCAACTTCTCTTCCTGATAAAAGCCCTGGCCGTGCCCTCTGACACCTGTCACACAGACACACATCAATCTGGGCCACCTGGGCGGCTCAGTCAGTTAAGCGTCTAACTCTTGCTTTCTGCTCAGGTCATGATCTCACAGTTCATGAGATGGAGCCCCGTGTCGGGCTCTGTACTGACAGCGAGGAGCCTGCTTGGGATTCTCTCTCTGCCTCTCTCTGTCTCTCCCCACCCTCTCAAAATAAATAAATAAAAAAAAAAAAAGACGCACATCAGTCAAAGTCAAATGACACCTGATTGGTGCTGTGCTGCCTCGTTTGCCCGAATTGATCTTCCTTTGGGGACCCACAGCTCATGCGGCCCAGAGCACAGTGTGCAGATGTCTGTCCCCATTCAGGCTGGGCAGTCAAAGGGCGCTGCACACTGCTCAGGATGCCTGCCAGGGCCTTCCCAGCTAAGGACCTCGGTGTGCCCGGGCCCCAAAATATCTTCTAACTGGTTCCTGAGCCTCGGCCTGCCAGGCTTCAGACGGAAGGCGGCCGCTGGTGCCCAGGGCCCGCCCCAGTGTGTCTGTAGCCCTGCCTCCTCGAAGGAGGGAAACAGCAGTGAATCTTACTGCTCAGGGCCCGGCGGGTCTAGACGGGAAAAAGAGGTCACCCATCTGGCCAGGGCAGTCTGTCACTGTGGAAGATCACAGAGCTCAGCCAAGTGGTGTGAGAGCCCACTGCTAGAGTCCCAGCACCTCACAGAGGATTTGCCAGCACATTCTAGCAGGTTTGGTGTGGATTCTGGGATCAAAGCTGGCTCTACCCCTTCCTGGCTAGAAAGTGGGAATAATAATAATAGTTCCTATCTTCTGGGGCCGGACTGAAGAGTGGAGAGACAACCCAGCTCTGACCCTGCAAAGAAAATGCTTAATAAGTGGGAACCATACTGGGGAGATGGGCTGAGGTGGGCCCTGGATGGCTCACTTAAAAAAAACTTTTTTTTCATGTTTACTCATTTTTGGAAGAGAGACAGAGTGCGAGCGGGGAAGGGGCAGAGAGGGAGACACAGGCTCTGAAACGGGCTTCAGGCCCTGAGCTGTCAGCACAGAGCCCGCTGCAGGGCTCGAACCCACAACCTGTGAGATCGTGACCTGAGCGGAAGTCGGACGCTTAACCAACTGAGCCACCCAGGCACCCCAGGATGTCCCATTTTAAATCTGGAAGCATCGTTTAGTCTGTTGCTTCCTCTTACAGATAGAAAACTGAAGCCCCCCTTGGGGGGGCTCAGTTTGTTAAGCGATGAACTCTTGATTTCAGCTCAGGTCATGATCTAATGGTTCGTAGGATCGAGCCCTGCATCGGGCTGTGCGCTGAAAGAGGGGAGCCTGCTTGGGATTCTCTCTCTTTCTTTCTCTGCCCCTCCCCTGCTGTGCTCTCTCTCTGTCTCTCAAAATAAATAAATAAGCTTAAAAAAAAAAAAAAGACATACTTTGGACGCAAGCTGAGAGGCCCAAAAGTCACGCAGCAATTCGGTTACCACTGAGATCAGTACTGGATAAGCTGAAGCGAGGTTCCCGCTTCTGGGCTCCAGCCCTCGCCCTCCCAGAGCGCTCCTTGCCAGGTAGGCCCCGTCGAAGGGCAGGAGAGGCAGGGCCGTCTGTGGCTGGAACGATGGGGGCTCCGAAGGTCCTCAAAGCGCTCTGGTAGGGCTCCCCACCCACCCCCCCGCCCCGCCCCAGCCGAATGAGGGCAGCACCCGCTGCACATCTTGCAGTTCCCGCTGACAGCCGCTGGGTGTCGCCACACAGCAAAAAAACAAAAACAAAAACACAAAAATCAGGTCACCGGGGAGCCCGAGACCTATTGGGAGTTCTGTCTGGGAGCAGGACGCCTCCCTGAATTCCTCCCCGTCCTCTGTGGGCTCCAGCCCACAGCTCTAGAGTTTTCCTCGCAGCGCTCCCGACTATTTCAAACCTTTTGCCACCTCCTCTGCCCCCGCCAGCTGCTGAAAGGAAAACAGCCTCTCCCCGCTGAGTGCCTCCTCCCCACACAGTGCTCCAGCCAGGGACCCATCACGCTCGGAGCATGCCAGTGCTACCCACCGTCGCCCTTGTAGGGCCACGCGGTGAGCGCTCCCTCGTCTCCACCTACCACCTGCTAGACACTGCGCCTAGAGCACCTCAAGGGCTTTACAATGTACAACCCCACAGGCAGGTACCATTTTCCAGAAAGGGAAACTGAGGCACAAGTAACACGCACCGAATCTCAGTTATTAAGTGGTAGATTCAGCGCTTATGCCAACAGGCTTCAGAGGCTGCCCTCTTCCTCGTAACCCCTTCTCTGTGCACACTTTGGGGAGAGCCACTCACTCCATCCCTCTGTCCTGACCACGCATGGAAGTCCTACCCTCCATTGTGGCCCATGGGTGGGGCTCACCTGAGCCTCTGCCATCAGACTGGGAGAGCAGGGCTGCGCACGCACTTCTGGCCTTGCAGCTTCTGATCCCTGAACAGGGTTGTTCCTCTGTATTGGGGGGGAACCTCCCCTTGGCCCCGGGGCACCTCTGGGTCCAGGGCCTCTCTGCAGGATCAGGTGTGGTCGCAAGCTGGCCAGTCCTGTCAATCGAGGCTGAGCGCAGCAAGGGCATCTCCTGGGCGGGCAGCCCCCTTTCCCTCAGCAGCTCTTCATTCACACCTCGCTTTCCCCTAATTGTCGGGGTGTTCTGCACCCAACACGCACCCGCTGTGAGGGCGGAAGGCATAACTTCCAGGAAATTTGCGAGCTGATTGCCGAACTCCGCCATTGCTAAAAACCCAGTGAAAGAAACGTACAACGTAATCAATTACATTAAAAACAAAGGTAGTACATACTTCAACGTCATCACCTCTTTATTATGTTCCTACATTTGTCTGTCATTCGTGGTCTGGAGGCTACTTTGGTTTACTGAATCTGTCCGGTGCAAGTCCTGTATGGTGGGGGCTGTGTAGGGGGGGTGAGCGTGACTTCCCAACTTCCTGCTCAGTGACATTGCCTTGGTAGTTTGAAAGCAGCCACAATGGGAGAAATGGGCAAATGCTACACATCAGGGCTCCCCACCCCCACTACATCCCCAGAGACCCAGATGTTAAACATTTACAAGGCTGACAGCACCTATGGGGCAAATGGGCCGGTGCAAAGGCAGCAGGGGGTTCGGAGTTGGCTGACACCCATTTTAATCCTTCACCAACTCTGAGGCCCAGGCAGTGTCCCTGGGCCTCACCTTTCCCATCTGCAAAATAGGCTGAGGGGCTCCTGGTTGGCTCAGTCAGTTGAGCGTCCGACCTCAGCTCAGGTCATGATCTCACAGTTCGTGAGTTCAAGCCCCGCATCGGGCTCTGTGCTGATGGCTCAGAGCCCAGAGCCTTGGGATCCTGCTTCAGACTCTGGGCCTCCTTCTCTCTCTGCCCCTCCCCTGCTCAGGCTCACTCCCTCGCTCTCTCTCTCTCTCTCTCAAAAAATAAACATTTAAAAATAGGCTGAGAATAGCAGCTTTGGAAAATGGAGCATCAACTGTCTTCCGGGAGCTGAATGCATTAAGAGGATAGGTACCTCATCAAAGGTGACACGCCTGGTTTGAGCCCCACTCTTAGGGGATGTGGTTTATTGGCCCTGTGACCATAGCGCCCAGGTCATAGGGTGGTTTGGGGGATTATCGGAGGTGATGTGTGTAAAAGAGCTTGGCACTGATCTGGCTCTAGTAATTCACCCAGAGGCTTACGGGTGGGATCCAGACAGCCCACGTTCGAGTCTCAATTCTTGGCTTTCCGAGATCCCCGGCCAGTCAAGGCGCTGCTTGTCTAAGCCTTGTATTCCCCACGTGGAAAGAGGGATAATAATAGCTACCTGGAAGAGCCACTCAGAGTACTGGAGATAAAGGATGTAAAGCATCTGCTGAGAAGTGCATGCCCAATAAACGGGAGTGATTGTTTGAGATTATCTTTAATTTCTTGTCACTCAGACAGCAGCTCTGCCCAGCTCTGTCCGGGGAAGCCAGCCATGGGGGTGGGGACGAAGGAGGCGGGACTTTGCCTGGGCAGCTCACCCCCATCCCAGCCAGGTCAGCCTCTCAGTGGGCCCTGGCCCTAGAAAGGCTTCCGAGGCGGCGTGGGGACGCTGTTGCTAGGCGCCCGTTGCCAGGCAACCCACTGTTTCTCCTGGCCTGGCCGCCTCCCAGAGGGCTTGCGCTTCTCAGGAGCAGCTCCTCCTGCCTCCGGAAGCCTCTCCAGACCTCAGAGTCACAGCAGAGGGCAGGTGAGGGTGGGGCCGGCTGCGGCTGGGCCCCAGGAGGGCCAAGCCAACTTCCCTCAGCAGGGCCCGGGGGCGGGGGTGGGGGGCGGGAAGACAAGGAGCCCAGGGCTGGGAGTGAGCCCTGGAGCTGGGGCAGCCAGCAATTCCCATGTGGGAGGGCGTCTGTCCACTCGGTCTGCAGAGGAGGCCAGGAGGGGATTAAGATTGGGAACTGGGAGTTGGATGCCTATTATGAACGAACCCTTCATCTCTTGAAAACTGTTTCCCCGCTACACCCTGGGGAGACAATATTGAAGGAAGGCGAAATGAGCGTAGATGAGTGAAGTGTTGACAACGATGAGACTTTTCTTTGGCATGTGGGGGTGTCAGTGGAGAGGGACAGGCCGAAGGGGAAGGCCCTGGCAGGGAGGGGTTTGAGCTTCACCTCCATGGTCTCTGCAGCCCAGGCCTGAGCCAGGCTCGGGGTCTTTGGGCTGCTGAACTGATGGGGCTCCTTGTGTGTCTTTCCTAGGTGCCCCCCACCCCTGCCCGGGGGCGGCCCTGCCCCACAGCATCATGATGGGGAAACTCCCCCTGGGGGTCGTCTCCCCTTATGTAAAGATGAGTTCAGGAGGCTGCACGGATCCCCTGAAATTCTATGCCACCACATACTGCACAGCCTATGGTGAGGGCCCCTTTGTGCAGAGTCCAGCCGGGAACAACTTCCCTCAGCAGAATCCCAGTATGCTCCACCCCCGAGCCTCCCAAGGACGTGTCCACACCTGTACTGTCAGGCTGGCTTCGCCCCGCCGCCCCCTCCCCTCGCATCCATCCTGTGATCCCGCCACACTGACCTTGTCCTCAGCCCATTGTTTCTGTTTCCTGCTGCGGCAGTCTCGGAGGGCCAGGCTTCCACGGCTCATGTCCCACGTGTCCCAGCCCCTGGCTCTATGCCTTTTCCATCCCAAGGAGCCCGGGCCTCTGGGGACGAGGGGGGTTGCCGGGAAGCCCTGCTCACCGCCCTTCCACTCCGCTGACCCATGGTCCTGTCTCCTCACTTCCCCCCTCGGGCAGGTCGGGAGGACTTCAGGCCCCGCATGGGCAGTCACGAAGGCACAGGCTACAAATCAAATTACCAGCCTGTGGTCTCATACCAGGCCAATCCCGATGCCCTGGACAACCCGGCCATGGGGTACGGTCTGTACGATCTCTCTCACCTCCCTGCTCCATTGAGCCTTAGCTCACAGGGCCGTCGAAGCTCATCAGGCCCCCTGTAAGCTCCATGTGTGGAGACCCTGAACTTGCCTGGCCTACATCTGGAGTCCTGGGGCACTGAGGGCCCAGTGCCCAGCCTGGGGGCCCAAAGGCAGGCGGACTTCTATAGGAGGTTTGAGGGATGTGGGAAGCTTCTAGAGGCAAGCCCTGCAGCCTCCACGTGGCCCTTCCTGGTGGTAATCACTCCTGTTCCCACTTCACCCTCAGGGAACAAGTCCGCCACAATTTCCAGTCAGTGACCAGTCAGAGCTACCGCCCCCTGGAGGTGCCTGATGGCAAATACCCACTGCCTTGGCACATGCATCAGACCAGCTCTGGCTACTCTCGGGAGAAACCCAGTGCGGCGACCCCCACTAAGGAGGTCAGTGCTGGGCTGGGGGAACCCCCAGGAGAGAGGGGGAGCCCAAGGCTGGGGTGTAGGCAGGGCCGAAGGGCGGGAAGGGTGAGGATCCCTCCAGCAGAGAGTGGGACTGAGCCACCAAGGGTTGGTCAAGGCTGAGATGAGGAGCACAGGGGAGCCACATGTGGGCTGGGAGTCGGCTCACCTTTATCACCTTCATTCATTCATTCAACCAATGTGTTCTGGACATCTCTTCTATATATGAAGGTGCAAGTGCTGGGAAAAAAAGAGGCGGGGCACAGCAGAAATGGAGGTACAACAGCAAAGCAGGAGGGTCGGAAAAGGGCTTGCTGTGGAGACATTAGTCAAAGAGTCAAGGGAGGCTAGTGTTCCTCTAAATGCAGCGCTGGAAGAGAAAGAGAGTTCCAGGCAGTGCAGACGGCAAGTGCAAAGGCCCTGCGGTATGAGTATGTGATGTGACAAAGAACCACAGGGAGCCAGGTGGCTGTAGCCAAGTGAGGAGCCCAGGTCCTTGTGGGTCTCTGTCAGGCCATGGGATTCTACTCCAAGTGCAGTGGGAAGATTGCAGGGCTCTGAGCAAAGAGGGACATGAACCAACTTCCTTATAAAGAGGCCCCTCAGGTTATAGATACTCCCTAGGGGTCAAGGGCAGGCTCAGAGTCAAGGAGTGACTGCCATCGCCTCACCTGGCGGGTGATTGGCTGCTTCTCCCTCCCAGGTCAGGAAGGTCCATTTTGACACCCAGAACTATGGGCCGCAGGCCATCACAGGGCTGGAACGCAAGGTCACGCCTCTGCTCTACCAGCATCAGGGCAAGGGCTCACTGGAGTGGGACGATGCCCAGCGCGTGAGTGGGCAGCCCCCAGGAAGGGCTGTGAGCTGGGCAGAGGGGCCAGACCCACCTGTTTCCCCTCCTGGAGACACGTCCCTCTCTGACTCGCCCTAAAAGCCAACTAAATAAAGGTGGGCTCAGGATACCTAGAGAAACTGGGGAGAGCCAAGGCTATTTGTTATTTCCAAGACAGCATCAGAGCTGTCATCATGGGCTTCCTTACTCATGTCTTGGGATTTAACCCCAGCGGCCCGTTCTCTCCCCTCTCCCATCCAGACTCATTCAGCCTTGGGCAGGGATTCGTGAAGCGAGCACCCATTTTCTTCCCTCAGCCTCTCTCCTTGCCTTGAGCCCCCTCCTAATCTGGGCCCCAGGGTTCTGGGCCCCACGTTCATTACTGGGAGTCGTCCAGTGGGGGACGTGACCATTTCCACTGCCACAGCGGCACCGTCTTCTCATGGGGGGATTCATGGGGCTCTGATGCCCCATCAGAGAGAGAGATCTGGGTCAGGAGCGCAGTGCTGGCCCTCCCTGCTCCGAATATGCCACACAGGTCTACTCAGAGCATACACGGGGCTACCACGGCCACCAGGGCCTCCTGGGTGCTGGTCTACCTTATGTCCCCCATTGCTCACTTCTGTGTTCCAGGGCCCACGCTTCATGACTTCTGAGTACAACTCCAAGTATCTCAGGCAGCCTTCAAACCAGCCAGGTAGGCACGTGTCTGAGCTCATGCCGCCCTCCCACCATACTTCCCTACACCTGAGCCCTAGGAGAGACACGGGGGTGGGGGGGGAGGACCCGGATGGGGCTGGTATAAGACAAAGAAGGCAGCAGCAGAAGAACGAACACACAGGCAGCTTGGGGGAGACCTGCCTTAGTGCCAGTCCCCAGCGGGCACCTCACTCGCTTAGGAGGGCTGTCGAACCTGACCACAGCCACCTCCTGGCCTGTTAGCCTCTGTCCTTCCTTCCCCTCTCCTCTGCTTCTCTCCCCTCTTGTCTGTCCTGGACTCTGGAGTCTTCCAGGTGCCCACGATTCTGGAGCTCAGAGCCAGCTCCGCCCCTGGTGGCTGGGACACGTGGAGACCACGTGGGTGGGGCCAGGTGGCTTGAGTGGGACTGGGCAGCACAACAGGGGGTGTGTTTTGCAGATCTCTTGCAGAAGAAATCGATTGGTGCCAAGGAGGAGACTGGCTTCACCGAAGAGTCTACCAAGAACCCCATTGTCTTCCAGCCACCCTCCCAGGCCCTCCCTGGGGACCCGGTAAGTCAGGCTGGTGCCCACTTGAACGCCAGGGCGACTTCTAGCTTCTTTAAAAGCGTGAGCTGCCCAACCCTTTGTTCAAACATGAGATGAACGAGTGTGGGTAAAAACCACCGCTTTGGTCCAGCTCCCCCATTTTATGGAGGAGAAGACTGAGTTCCAAAGAGGAGAAGGGGCAGAGCCAACGTTTGCACAAGGGTTCGGACCAGAGCCCTGGCCTGCATTGTTCTCCCCAAACTCTTCCCCTGCCTCCATTGCCCCAATTATACCCACTTGTCGCCAGCCCCACTCTGCGCGCTCGGGACAAGGGGCCGCTGTCTGTGCGGGGCTGATGTTCCTTTGGGGGCCTCTTTCCAGGTGCTCCTCCCTGGCCGGAGTGTCACCAGGTCCGACTTCCCCCCCATGACCCACCTTCGTGTAAGCTGAGCCGGTGGGGCTGGGGTGGCCTGCGGGGCCAGTAGGGTGGAAGCCTGGGGGAGGGGCAGGCACCCTCGGGTGCCAGTGATGCTTTCCTGTCGCAGGGGGATGAGTTCCTGCCTGTGCTGCCCAGAGGCTCCGAGTGGGAAACGGGCTACAGCCGAGTGAATGAGAGGTTGCTGAACCCCAGAGTGAGTGGCCTTTGGGGGGTGCGGGGGGCTCCCTTAGAACAGGAGCACTCTGTACGGGAGGAGACAGGGAGGTCTCTTGGACGCAGCGGCATGTGGGCACTAAGGAACGGGAAGAAGTGGGATATTTGGACGTCCTGGTGGAGGGGGAAAGGCCTAGGAAGCTGGAAAGTGAGGCGTGCCTTTGTTTTTTTTTTTTTTTTGTTTTTATTTGTTTATTTTGAGAGAGAGAGAGGAACAGAGAAGGGAGAGAGAAAACATGATCAGGGGAGAAGCAGAGACAGAGAGGGAGAGAGAGAATCCCAAGCAGGCTCCACGCTGCCAGCACAGAGCCCGATGCGGGGCTTGAACTCATGAATCGTGAACCGAAACAAGAGTCGGGCGTTCAACTGACGGAGCCACACAGGCGCCCCCCAAGGGGTGTCTTTCAAACAGAGAATTTGGTTTGTCTGGAGGAGACAGGGCGAGGCCCCAGGGCTGGGGCTGCCCCTCCCCCTCTCTATTGCTGCCTCACCCTGGCCACCCGGCCACACGGCTACCTTCCTTGTGGCTCTGTCCCCCGCAGGTGGCCCCGCCTGGCCCGGAGCCTAGCAGCATGAGCCACTGGCAATTCCAGCCCCCGCAGCGGGTGCAGCAGACCAACGTCGCCCTGCTCGGCAGGGAGACTGTGGGGAACAAGGTGAGGCCGGGGCACCCAGCCCCACCCCCAAATCTTCACCCGCCCCCAACCTGCCACGTGCCCTCTGTACCTCTTGCGCAGGAGCCCACAGGGTTCAGCCTTAACAACCCCAGCTACGTCCGGAGCCCCTCTGACCCCGACATGGATAATCGGTACCTGACCACCTACAACCAAGGGTAAGCCCCGCTTCCCCATGCAGATCCAGGGCTGCGAAGCTGGCTCGCGGTTCTCAGACAGACACGGGGACAAGTAATGAGCTCACAGTCTGCGAAGTAGACCAACACTGAATTAATGTGGGTTCCCCCGGAAGCAGCCCCTGAGCCAAGGATTTGAGTGCAAGCCTCTTACCGGGGAGTGTGGGGGAGTGGGAAAGCGGTATGGGGAACGGAAGGCAGCCCAGAGCGGGTGTGCTGCTCATCAGCTATCCCGGGGGAAGACTCTAGAAGACAGTGCAAACACACAGCCCAGGATTATCCCAGCCCAGGGGAGAGGGAGCTAGGGGGCTGATGCCTCCATATCCATCGGTCCTTAGTTAAGGGCTGTCCCCAGGGACCATGCTAAAAATCCCAGGTGCCTCCCTGCTCAGGCAGAGCAAGCTGTAGCAGCCTCTGGGAAACCTTCCTCTGCACTTCTCTCGGATGCAGTGCAGGCCATTGATGTCCAGGCTGGTGGGCAGGGGGAGAACAGGGGGGCTGAAGGGGGTCCGGGTGGAGCCGCGGGCCGTCTGCTAAGATACTACATCCAGCCCGTGGCAGGTGGGCTCTGTGCTCCCCAGAAAGTAAGCTCTTTGCTGAGCGTCAGGGAGGGCTTCCAGGAGGAAGTGGCCCTAGAGCCATGGGGAGGGCTCCCGGGGCCAGGACTGGATGGGGATCAAGGAGATGTGATTCTCTGGACCAAAGCCTCCTCGAACACCACCTGTCCTCTGTGTGTCGGCGTGTGTCACCTGTGGCCACGCTGCCCCCCAATTCCTAGGTCTCCCAAGATGCCTCCCATCCTTGGGGTGCCAGTTGTGAGGCACGCTGCCCTTCCCGGTGGGGGCGGGTTGCAGCCACTGATCTTCTCACCCCCACTGAGTAAGCTTAAGGGCAGGGCCCGCATCGTCTTCCTGGCACTTTCAGAGCCCGGCCCGGTGCTCAGTGAATAGTAGCCAGATGGAAGCGAGGTGGGCCGCCTGGAGAGAAACAAATGACACGGGGTCTCCACTCCCCATCCCCGGAGGTGTTCACAGGCCGGAAGGAGGCGCACTTGAAGGGTGCTTTGTGCTCCGAAGTGCTGGCTCTGCGTCAGGGGGTTGCCCCAAGGAGGGCCATTGAGCTTGGAGCAGAGACGGCGTCCCCAAGGGCTCGGGAGTGCCTGGCCGTCGGCACAGTGTGGAGTGCCTGGCCGTCGGCACAGTGTGGGCAAAGGCCAGGGGGCTGGAGGGATCGGAGGCAGTCTGTGCCCTGCTGGAGCCAAGCCTCCTGTCCCAGAGGGCAGAGGGGCTGCGGAGGTGGGCAGAGGCCAACTCGCTGCCAAGAACCCACCCCCTGTGCTGCAGGTACTTTGAGAACATCCCCAAGGGGCTGGACCGAGAAGGCTGGACTCGAGGCGGCCTCCAGCCCCAGAAGCCTGGAGGCTACGCCCTCAACCAGCCGGTCACCCGCATGGAGGCCACCCCCACCCCCGCGGAGAGCCTCCGGGACCTGCACCCCCACGTGGGAAGGTAGCTGGCCCTCTCGCCCCCTCTTCTGCTGAGTCCAAGCCTTTCCCCAGCTTCTTCCCTCCCTTCGTCTGTCTGTCTGTCTGTCTGTCTGAGGGGCCCCTTTCCTCTCTCAGGCTTGTGCATTGCTTTTCGTGACCCTCACCCCCTCTCCCCAGCGACCCCTCCCTCCTCGAGGCTGCCCTCCACCCACCTTGTTCCCATCCCCCATTCCGCAGGGGGGGGCAGCACCTGCTCCCATCACCCCTCCCCCGGGCTGCGGGGGGAGGGGGGGATGCGGTGAGGACGTGGCTGAATGGAGTGTGGTTCCGCCTCACTCTGACTCCTTTCCGCTCAGTTCAATTTCCTCAAAAATTACATTTATAAGACAGTGGCCCAGAGTTGGCAGGCAAGGAGTGTTTGTGGCTTGGCTGACCTGGCTGAGGGCGGCCCCAGGGGAGGGGCAGGCAGAGGAGAAGGTGCCACCTCGCGCTGCTCCGCTCCCTGCAGAACCCTGGTGGCGGAGGACCCCTTTTACCGAGCCTCCGCGCCTCCCAGCAGCTGGTTCGCCACGCCCAGCTGAGCCTCAGGCTGGGTAAGGGGCTCCCCTGCCCTGGGGCCTGCAAGCCCTGCTGGGGACCCAGCCTCAGGGTGGGGGGTGGAAGACTGGGGGGCCCTCAGGGTGGAGGAGGGCACAGAGCCTCCCCGGAGCCCCTCAGGCCTCGTCTCCGCTCCCCACAGGTTCGCCAGCCCAGCGGGCCGGGGGCCGGGTTCCCATCCCATCGCCTGCTGGGACTCCCCTGGCTACTTTCCTAATGAAATAAAGAGCCGTGCGAAGCCAGCCAGTGTGTCCAGTCCCTGCCAGGGAAGCAGGGGAAGGACTGGGGAGGGCGCGGGGTGGGGGTGGGGGTGCAGAGGCGGAGGGGCCAGGGAGCAGGCCGGACAAAGTAGGGGAGCCCCGGAGGGGCAGAGGGGGGCCAAGGAAGCATAGGTTTTCTGG
This sequence comes from Proteles cristata cristata, assembly GCA_017311185.1. Lineage (NCBI taxonomy): Eukaryota > Metazoa > Chordata > Mammalia > Carnivora > Hyaenidae > Proteles > Proteles cristata. The sequence goes on along the minus strand of JAESUZ010000239.1, from coordinate 1,117,204 downwards.
CTTATGAAATGGGGCAGGGGGATGAGAACGGGACTTCCAGGGCCTTCTGGGTCCCTCGTTTGGATGGTTTAAAGGAGAAGGGAGGACCCAGGGGAACACAGTCATAGAGATCTCTCCCCAGAGGAAGGCCTGCAATGGATGGACCCTGGGACACTGACACAGGAAGGGGTGGAGGCTGGCTGAAAAGCCTGCTGCCTCAGGGCAGCCCTTCTGTGAGAATTAGAACAAGGTACCCCACCGCCCCCCTCCCCGCCTCCACCCCCGCCCCTAAAGAGGGACCCTCTCTTGGGAAGTAAACGCTTCCTTCCTTCAGATGCTCTAGCCTAACATCAAGGCCTGCGAGGCAGAACCTGGGCTGCCTCTCAGTGCCTGGCACCCCCGCCAGGTGCATTTGCACAGTGCACAACTATACAACTGTATGCTGTGGCCCTGCCGGCACCATCTCCTCCTTATATAAAGGGGAACCTGGACCCAGGAGGAGTGCAGGAGTTGCTTGAGGTCATACGGGGAGAAAGGCAGCGGCAGCCCCAGGCTTGGATGTCCCCTGCGCAGACTCCTGGTCTAGCATCTCCCCCTCCCCCCCCCGTGGGTGTCTATGGAACCGCACTGCTGGCCGCCCCCCAGGCCTGGGTGTACCAGCAGGCCCTGGGGCGGGGGGTGTCCTGGCTCCGCCTGGCTGGGGCTCCATGTGGGATGTGGGTGGCTCCAGCACCGGAAGAGGGGAGTAGGGGACACAGAGTCTCTCGGCTACACACCCAACGACAGCCACCCAGGCTGTGGGTGCACCTGCTGGTCCATGGCCTCCGGCACTGGGGCCAAGTGACCAAACCAGAGATTTGCCTACTGGGCTGGGTCTCCATTGTGGCCCGGGCACAGTGAGGTGGGGGAGATGGAAAGGGATCAACCAGCCCCTCCAGCCCACAGTCACACACACACACACACACACACACACACACACACGCACACATGCACACACCCACACATGTACACATGCACGCACGCACACACAGCCACTCACACAAATATGACCAAAGACACACACAGGCCCGTGGAGACACGCACATACTAACACACACAGACACATAAGTACCTACAGACAGGTGCCGGTAAGCACACGCAGGACACAAATGGAAACAAGCAAAAACCCACAAATGCACAGATCTTCACATAAACACCCGGAATGCTTGTACATGAAGATGTACACACACGGAGATGTACCTACAGACACATCCACGTGCTTAGACCCAGACACACACACACACACACACACACACACACACACACACACACACACACACACCGCTTCACGTCTCCATTTCCTTCTTCCCCACCAGGGTCCTTTTACGGCTCACGTTTCCTGCTCACTCCTCCTCTGTCTGACTCAGTAGGGGATATGGTGTCAGGGACACTGGAGCCTTATTACACGCTCTTGCCATGGCCCCCCCTCCCACCGTCCGACACCCAGTTTCCAGGCCGTGTGAGCTGGGGCCACCCCACGATGTTTCCAGAGCTGGAGCTAAGGACCTCACCCCTGGGAGGAGACCAGCAGCAACGCTCTGCTCCCCTCAGCTCCTGCTGGGGCTTCTCTCCAGGCAGCCCATCTTGACCTCTCTGTTTGGATCCTGGATGTCAGCCCACAAGGCTGTGTGAGGACAGGGTGACCCAGTGTGCGCGGTCGCAGAAAGGGGGTGCGAGAGGACCCCACGCCCGGCCTGGGTGGTTCTGGAGCTCCTGCCGGGTACAAGGCATGAACTTCTCCATCTTCTAGAGGAGGAGACAGACACAGAGACAGGGCCATCTGCCGCAGGGTCACACAGCAGTGAGGACTGCGGGTGGGGGCCTGCTGGTAAGGGCTGGAGGGGGGGTCCAGACTGGCAGCCGGCTGGTGAGGGTGGGGGTTGACTCCAGATCACACCTGCCTGCCTGATCGCTGCCCATCCCACTGAGGTTCTCAGAGCAGGCCCCATGGGGGAGGGTGTGTGAGCCAGACCTTGAATCAAATGGGCAGCATGGCTGGCTGTGGGCACTGAAGGAGGCAAGGTCATGGGCAAAGACAGAGTGCAGGGGCCAGCTCAAGGCTTGGCAGGGGCCCAGGGAGGGGACACGTGAGGGTGTGAGGTGGGCAGCCCCATCCCCAAGGAGAAGGCAGGCTGACTAGGTTTCAGTGGTCATGACCACCATGCTAGGGAGCCCTTCTCTGTCGCCCTCATCAGTTATGGGGCTCAGCAAAGGCACAGAGTCCATCTGTCTTGTTCGCAGCTGAAACTCCAAAGCCCAAGACAGTGCCTGGCACATTTGCAGGTGATCAGGAAATATTAGACAATGAATGAATGAATGAATGAACGAACGAATGAATGAATGAATGAATGAACAAACGAACATTGCCTGCCAGATTTGAGCTTCTGGATGTCATCTGCCCTAGCCCCAGGATTTCGGTCACCCAGGCTCCCTGAGACCCTGCTGTGACCCTGCTATGCCCACCCCCCACTTGCCCGGATGCCACAGCTGTGACCTCTCAGAATCGCTGAGCTTTAAGCCCCCCTTGCCACCCCTCTCTCTGTATGTGTCCCCTTGCTCATGCCCACCGTCTGCCCAACCCCAACCGAACTCCCTTGTACCGTTCTGAGCGATTCACCTTCCAAATTTGACACCTCCCCCCCCTCCCCACCGCCGCCAGTCCCCAAGACCAGGATCGGGTCATTGCAATCCTCTCTGTGTCCCCAGGGCAGGAGGGATAGATACTTGCCCCCCCGGGGCCACTCAGGTTATTAAAACCCCGTTGAAGTGATGGCCTTGGCCACCTCACACCCACTCTGTGCTGTGCGGATAACGTGGCTTCGTTTGGGGAGGCCCCATCCCCTTGTCCCTCTGAGACATGAGTCTCTGGTCTGACCCCAGCCAGCATCAGCCCAGCGCCCTCTCTTTTCCCTGGGTCTAGGCAGGCAGCAGAGTGTAGTGGTCCTGCCCTGAGCTCTGGAGTCAGACTGGCTGGGTTCGTTCCCAGCTCTCCGCAGCCAGGGCTGCCTCCTGCTCCCCGCCGGGGAGGCCACTTGACCGCTCTAAGCTGCAGTTAACAGCATTACCCACGCTGTAGGCTAAACAAGATGATGGGTGTCAAGGGCCTGGTGGCTGAATGGCAGCTGGCTTGATGTTGGAGCAGAGGAGACACAGGCCCGCGTGGGAGTGGGGACTTGGGATAGTCCCAGGGCCTGGCCTTTGTCTCGTCCTTCTCGGCCCCGGACAGGCCCCCCCACCTGGACGGACCCTCTCGGGGGCCCAGGCTGCCCCTGTTGTGTCCCCAAGGCCAGCTCCTACCAGCCTCTCCTGGAAACAGCTTGCCTCTCCTCTCACCTGGAAACCAGGCTTTGGGCGTTGAGGTGAGTCACTCCTAGTGGGTGCTGATTGTAGCAGCTACCAGAAGCTTCCTTCCCCTCCCCGCAGATATTCTAGAAGCCATTCTGAGGTGTACGGTGTACAGATGATTAACTGTATTAAGCCCCCACAGAGCCTGCTGGGTGTTGGGAATATTCCGTGGGCCTTCATCTTCTCAGCAAGAACACCGAGGGGCGTCCCTCGGGGGGAGGCTTGGGGACGCAGGTGGGTGCTGCACTGACAGCCGTGGTGTGGGGGTGTGGAGCCCCGAGGGCCGATGGGATTGGGAGAAACGCTGGGTGCCACGCCATCGGGCCCCACTTCTGACGCACGCAGATGCGTGTGAGGTCGCTGCCCCTCACGGCACCATGGTGGCTGATGTTGACAGGTACCATCTGGCCCAGGTCACGTGGTGACGTGCAGACCCACCAGCTCACAGGCTTGACAGCTGGCCAGCCGGGCAAAGGCATCTGTCCGTGGGAACTGGAGGCCCCCCCGAGGGGGGCCGGGGGTAGCGGAAGCCTGCATGGGGAGGACCATGGATTTGCTCTACCCGGACAGATGGAGGCCTGAAACTCAGAATCCGATCCTCACTTTCCTCTCTGGCCATCTGGAGGGCCACCCCTTCTCCAGGAAATTTTCCCTATAGTCAGATTGGCAAGGGCAGAGGAGGAGCGGGACCCAGGAACACCCCCCCACCCCCCCTCCCCCGCTAGGGTCTCTGTTCAAGGTCAGAGGAGAGCCTGCCACCTCTTTCAAGCCTTCGGATACTCCCTGCTTCTCACGATGCTGCTACAGACAGGGCTCTGGCAAGACCGTTCTTAGAATCCTGAGATGTCAATCCTGGAAGGACCTTTGTAATAACAGTTAATCGGGGCCAGAGAGAGAAAGCAACCTCGGAAGCCACGCAGGTTATTGAGCCGCACACTCAGGTCTCTGCACTCTGAACACAAAGCCTTCCTCACTATATCCTGACATCGGGCTCTCGAGTGGGCGCAAGTGGGGGCCTGGCAGCTGCCTGGGAGAGCCAGGCATCTCTTTCGCAGCCAGGAAAACGTGGGGCTTTGTTTTCTTTTGCCGACGAGGGGGTGTGTGAGTATGAGTGTGTGTGAGCGTGCATATGTCCTCAGGGGTCCCCGGGGAAAGGGATAGGTCAGAAGGGGATCGGCCTAGCCCACCTCTCCTCAGAGAGACACTGGGTGAGATGCTGAAGGAGCCGTGTTCAGGCAAGACTTCATGGGACTCTGGGCCCCAGCATGCTTGCTGTGGCCCCAACGACAGGTGTGGTCCCCCTGGTATGAGCCTTGCAGCAGGGACAGGTTCACCTGGAGAGGGAGGGGGGTGGGTCTCTGGCACCAGGGACAGGCGGCTTCGAAGAACACGGGCAAATGGATTCTCACGCATAGCCAAGGCATCTGGCAGCGTGGGCGCTCCTGGGTACCACAGTGAGGACCCTGGAGTGGGGGACACTGTGCCCTCCACTGTGACCATGGGGTCCCCTCAGTGCCCGCGCTGCAACCGAGAGAAACCTACTTGAGCTAATGTAAGCAGAAGAGGAATTTATTCCAAGGATTTCTGAGCTCAGAGAATCTTCAGGCAGACCTGAGAACGCTTGGACGCTACCCAGCCAAGAATGAGGGTCAAAATCGCCCCATGAGCCTGGGCGCCTGGCGACAGCATGCTGGGCACTGGACAGGGCTCTTGCTGCTGATACCCCCACCCAGCCCGAGCCTCGGGAGGGATTCTGCTCCGAATCTCAAATTTCCAATTCCAAATCAAGGGGGGGGTGTGTGCTTTTCTGCTGGGTGGTTCCAGGGTCCCATGCCTGCACCCAGCTTGCCGAGGAAACTGGGAAAGTGAGTTCCCAGCATTTTTACCTTCCACAGTGGGAAATGGGTTGTGTTTTCTGAGGCAGTTGGGATTGTCCACAAAGAATGTTGAGGGCTCCGAGGACTTCAAATACCCTTCACATCCGGGTTACCAACAGGAAGGACGGGAGCATTTGTCCAGTGCCTTACACACTGGGCAGGGACGCTGCTAGCCTTGAAGGACTCTCTGGGAGACATGGCGAACCGACATACACCCTTCCTCAGTTTCCCTAATAGTATACCAACCGGCCAGGTTGCTGATGCAAATGGGGCCCCTGGCCCAGGGGTCCACTGTACATGGCTCCGCCCTTACGGCAGGTGTGGACCTCACAGACACGTAGTCAGGAGCTCAGAAGTGTTTATCGTGGGCTGTCTGTAACTGAACTTGGCAAAGACATCCATTGGTGGCTTCCAATCCAACTTCCTCATCCCCTTTGAATTGAAACTCTGTCTGCTCAGGACTCAAATCCAATCTGCCCCTCTTCCCATTCCTGTCCTCTTTAGCAGGGTGTGGAGCTTGCTCCTGGGAGACAAGCAGCAATCTAGATGGACTCCCCCCAAGATGTATGATCTTTGTGGGTTTTGGTCAATCCACACGTGCCCTCCCTGCACCTGTCCGGAAGCTCCTGGGACCTTCTGGGTTCCGGTTGTCAGGGTTCTGCAAATAACCTTCCGGTGGGACCACACATGCAGCCCCTCTGGGTCCATCAGCTGCTGTCAGCACACCAAGTGCATCTCAGAGGTGCAGAAACTTCTAGATGCTCTCTCTCATGACACAGGGGTGTGTAGAGGATTCAGGGGAGGTTCACCTCAATTTTTACTCTACTGAACCTTCTCCATATGGGCAAGGGGGCTTGTGGGAAGCCTGATGCATTTTTAGGCCACACGTGGTAAGGAGATTGCAGATCCCCTCTGCCCTGGTGTCCCCTCAATGTCCCCAGGATGTTTTTCATGCCACCCTCTGCCTCAGCCCAGAGCAGGTGGAGGCTGAGCTCCTTTGCAGAGGATGTACCCACCCATCTGTAAGGGTGCAGCTCTGCCCCTTCTCTCCCACATTCGGTTGAGCCTCTCTCTCTTTTTGGGTGGGATCTTTGCTTCTGTGATGACACACGCTTCCCCACTCCAGGGCTTCCGGCATCAGCTCCCTGCTCTCCAAGTTCAAAGCCAGGCTTTCGGACCTATGAAAAAGATTTCTCGCTCGAAACCCAGCTCTTGCAAGGCTATCATCTGAACTCTGGTTTCAAAGCCTCTTTTGCAACTCAAAGCCAAGGATTTGGTTCTCTGTTCTGAGTTTCCCTTGGAGAGCGGGAATAGAGGAAGCCAATTTTGTATCTGACAGATGGGAATGGGTGTGTGAAAATTGTCTTCGGTGGAGCATTAGTTAATATCTCAGAATGACAGCCCCAGGTCCTGTATTACTCACTGATGCGTCATGATAATTCTTCAAGAGAGGGTGAGCCCATTCCAAGGCCGGGACTTAGGGTGAGGTGAGGGAGGCATTTTCCCATGTACAAAATTTAGAAAAGTGTCAACCCCCCCCCCCCCCGCCGCAATCAGGACAAACAATAGTTTAGTGCAATCACTTAAAAAATAAAAGTGAATGCGGGGCGCCTGGGTGGCTTAGCGTCCAACTTTCGCTAAGGTCATGATCTCGCGGTTCGTGAGTTCGAGCCCCGCGTCAGGCTCTGTGCTGACAGCCAGCTCAGAGCCTGGAGCCTGTTTCAGTCTGTCACTCCCTCTCTCTCTGACACTCACGCTCTCTCTAGCTCTCTCTCCTAGAAATAAATAAAACATTAAAAAATAAAAGTGAATGCAAAATATTTAGAATGAACAAAATACCGACACTTTAAGATGGGATGAGACCTACGGATTCTTCCTTTTGCTGAAGGCTCCAATATGGTTCATCCTAGAACTGATACAGATCCTAGCTTCATTTGAGATTGTAATATTTTGTTCATCATAGATTTCCTGCATTCATTTCGGATTAAAAAACATTGCATCGAACCATTATTTATGTTGATTACTGGGTTTTTTTGGCACTGCCTTGAATTTTGGGCCTTGCTCACCTCACCCTACCCTGGGCTCCTCCTCCAGATGTTAGAATCGAGGTTCAGAGGTGGTGAGTGGCTCAGGTTGGAAGAGAAGGGCCCAGGGAGCAGGAGGGAGAGAGGCTCTCACACATATTGGTTGTGCAGGCAACGATGCAGCAGGCACGTGAAACCTCCATGGATAAGGTCCCCATCCTCACAGAGCTGATGTCTTAACAGGGGAAACCCTTTTCAATCAAGTAGTTCTCAGTTAATTATTTAATTACAAGTGGGATAAGCACTTTGAAGAAGGAATGTAGGAGCCCAAGAATCCCTAGGATGGAGGCTTGACATGCTCTGGAGGGTCCTGGAAGTACTCTCTGAGAGAGGAAAATTTGAGCTGAAACCTTAAAGATGAGGAACGTGAACACCAAGTAGTGAAGGAAGAAGAGAAATCAGCATGTGTAGAGGTCCTGGGGTAGAAAGAAGCTGACGGGTTTGAGAAACGGAGAAGAAGCTTGCGAGTCAGTCCAGGCTGATTCTGTAACAAACATCCCCTAAGTCCGAATGGCTAAACATATTAAAAATGTATTTCTCAGGGGTGCCTGGACAGCTCAGTTGGTTAAGCGTCTAACTCTTGATTTTGGCTCAGGTCATGATCTTATGGTTTGTGGGGTTGAGCCCCGTGATGGGCTCTGTGCTTACAATGCCGAGCCTGCTTGGGATTCTCTTTCTCCCTCTCTCTCTGCCCCACCCCTACTTGTGTATACACGTAGTCTCTCTCTCTCTCTCTCTCAAAATAAGTAAATAAACCTAAAAAATGTGTTTCTCATTTGCCTCACAGTTTAACATGGGTCAGGACACTCATCTTTAAGTGGTGAGCTGGGGATCCAGGACTTTCTACCTTTAATACTGCAGAAAACCAAAGAGGTGAGGACTGTGTATGCCTGTGGTGTGTATTACTTCTGCCCACATTCACTGGCCCAGCGCTCAATCCAGGGAGAAGTTGCTGGGCTGAGTGCTCAGGAAGAAGAGGAGGGACACAGAAGTTGTGACTGGGTCAGCAGCCTCTGCACCGGGAAGGAGGCCAGGCGAGGCAAGAATTTGGTGGTCATGGTAAAGACCGGCATCTACAGTCTTTGAGTAGAAAACCCAGCTTGCACTTGACCATAGATCTAGGAATGCATTTTAAAAATGTTTATTGATTGATTGATTGGTTGAGGGGGGTGGAGAGACAGAGAGAGAGAGAGAGGGAGAGAGAGAATCCCAAGCAGGCTTCGTACTGTCAACACAGAGCCTGATGCGGGACTCGAACCCATGAACTGTGAGATCATGACTTGAGCTGAAGTTGGATGCTTAACCAACTGAGCCAGCCAGGCTTCCCATAGGAATGTATTCGTATAAGAGCAGCTGCCAGCCATGACCACTGTGCCTCTCCCTGGAGAAGAAGCTATGGTGCCGAGAACCCATTAGGATGGTCAGGTTCCCGTCCATGGCATGAAGGTGTGGCCCTCACTCTCTTGGCCTCTTTTGCCCCAGCTCTGGTGTCCCTGGAAGGGAAAGGGGAGAACTCTCACATTTCAACAGACCAGGCATTTCACTCTCAGAGCTCAGGTTCCAAGGGAATGTGATCCTCAGAGCATGTCTAGTCTCTGGTTTCTAGAAGGTTTAGGGAGCAGATTGGCAGTGGCTGAGCTAGCCTCATGCATTTTTCTACTTAGTCAAGGGCTCTGGGTTAATAATGGGTCAGAGACTACCTGGAATTTGCTAATAGGCAAATCCTGAGCCCAGATCACCATCCCCAGGGTGCATCCTTGAGGACTTCTTTGCTCTGCTTCTTGAACCTGTTTAAGGTACATAGGCTTGTCTTGTGGCTTCTAGGATGCCCCAGTGGGACAAACACATGGAACCCCAGGGCCACGGATCAAAATCTCCAAGTGTGGAAGTCCTGGAAACCTTTTTAAATTTTTTTAAGTGTTTTCTTTCTTTCTTTCTTTCTTTCTTTCTTTCTTTCTTTCTTTCTTTCTTTCTTTCTAATTTTTTAAAATGTTTTATTTATTTCTGAGAGAGAGAGAGAGAGAGGCAGTGTGAGAGGAGAGGGTCAGAAAGAGAAGGAGATACAGAATTGGAAGCAGGCTCCAGGCTCTGAGCTAGCTGTCAGCACAGAGCCCGACACGGGGCTTGAACCCACAAACCGTGAGATCATGACCTGAGCTGAAGTCGGATGCTTAAACGACTGAGCCACCCAGGCACCATGTTTTACTTATTTCTGAGAGAGAGAGAGAGAGAGAGCAGGGGAGGGTCAGAGAGAGGGAGACACAGAATCCGAAACAGGCTCCAGGCTCTGAGCTGTTAGCACAGAGCCTGACGCAGGGCTTGAACCCACGAACCGTGAGATCATGACCTGAGCCGAAGTCAGACACTTAACTGACTGAGCCACTCAGATGCCCTGAAACCTTTTTGCTATTTTGAGGTTGGGAGCAATCATTTGGGCCACCCTGGGTGGTTTCCTTAATTTCCCCCAACCGAGAGAGACCACGAGACACAGTAGGAGAAGCCCAGACTTTGCAATAGGATGGATTGGCTTTGCTCCTTCCTGGCTGCGTAACCTTGATCAAGCTACTTCGCTGAATGCATTCCTCATCAGTCAAAGAAGGGGTGCCTGATCAATGAGATAACCTACAGGTGCTCAGTAAGTGCTAACCATCATTCTCTTGTGGAAGAGAATCCAGGTGAGAGGCTCCCCAGTTGCACAAACTCCTCCCCCCCGCCCCTCTCTGTCTCTCTCTCTCTCTCTCTCACACACACACACCACCTTCCTTGCAGCTGCAGCCAAAGGGATCCTGTGAAAATGTGCATCAGATTGTTTGCCACTTCTCTGCTCAGAGAAGTCTCCCAGCGACCTCTCATCCAAAGTCAGAGCCTTCACCAAGGCCACGGGCCCAGTGAGGTCCACCCCCTCCTCGCTAGCTGTCTCTCTGGATGTACCTGTAACCATGCTCTCCCTTGCTCCCCGGGCTCCATGCTGCTCCAGAGTGCCCAACCCCTCCCGCCCCAGGAGTGCCATGCCCTCTGCCCAGGATCCATTTCCCCTTGACATCTGTCTGCCTGATTTGCTTCCTCTCCTTCCCATCTTTTCTCCAAGACCATCTGGCCAACGAGGTCTCCCTGGCCACTCTGTTTTTGTTTTTGTTTTTAAAATGTTTATTAATTTTTGAGAGAGACAGAGTGTGAGTGGGGGAGGGGCAGAGAGTGAGGGAGACACAGAATCCGAAGCAGGCTCCAGGCTCTGAGTTGTCAGCACAGAGCCTGGCGTGGGGCTCAAACCCACGAACCGTGAGATCGTGACCTGAGCTGAAGTCAGATGCTTAACCGACTGAGCCACCCAGGCGCCCCCAGCCACTCTGTTTTGAATGGGGCCCTCAGTCCTCTCTCTGTCTCTTCCTTGCTTTATTTCTTCCATAGCCTGACCATTGCCTGACACACTGTGAATGTGTTTTGTTGATGATCTCCACTTACAGAGACACAGTTCTACAAAGTCAGGGTGTTTGTTTTTTTTTTTTTTAATTAAAAAAATGTTTGGGGCGCCTGGGTGGCTTAGTCGGTTAAGCATCCGACTTTCGCATAGGTCATGATCTCACGGTTCGTGGGTTCGAGCCCCGCGTCGGGCTCTGTGCTGACTGCCAGCTCAGAGCCTGGGGCCTGTTTCAGTCTGTGACTCCCTCTCTCTCTGACCCTCCCCTGCTCACGCTGTCTCTCTCTCTCTCTCTCTCTCTCTCTCTCTCCTAGAAATAAATAAAAATATTTTTTAAAAAATGTTTATCTTTCAGAGACAGCAAGTAAGTAGGGGAGGGAGATAGGATTTGAAGCAGGCTCTTGCTGTCGATGCAGGGCTCGAACTCACAAACTGTGAGATCATGACCTGAGTTGAAGTTAGACGCTTTAACTGACTGAGCCTCCCAGGTGCCCCCAAAGACAGGGTTTTTTGGTCTATAACGTTCACATTCACAGCAATCCTCAGTGCCTAGGCATATAAATAGGGGTTTCATGATGTTTGTTGAATGAATACCTGAGTGGAAGCAAGGACTCAAGTTCAGGAGGGGTGCAGATTGGGGGAGTGAGCCTGGCATGAAGGACAGTGTCAATTTCCTTTTTCTCCAAATGAAAGAATTGGACTAGAGCCCAGGAGACCATGAGCCCATGGGAATTGTGCATATCAGTGGCAAGTTCCCGCCTCCATTCATTTTTCCAGGGTGAGGGTCACTAACTCCTGGCAGACATTTAACAGAACTAAGTACCGGCCCTACTCAGGTGTTTCATGGTCGGATCTACTAGGCTCAAATCCTTACTTTCTAAGAACGATGCTGACATTCCATGATCTTATTCTAGTCTCAGCAGCCACCGGGGTCCTTGCCCCAAAGAGGGGGCCTTGGCAGGGCCAGCCTGGTGGGGAAAGGCTGCCTGTGGGTGGGAACACGGCAGGGAAACTTCCTTATTACACGTGCCGCTTTCTTCTTTTTATATACAAGAAAATAGACGGATAGCAAGTGTGACAAAATGTGAACAATTGTCAATGCTGGATGCAGGGCACAGGGGTGTTTATCACAGAGAGCTTTGTACTTTTTCTGTATTTCAAAAATTTATTTAAAAAACCCCACGGATTTGGAGGTGGGGAAGGCAGCTAGAGTTTGGGATTAGGCTTAGAGAAGCTTTATCTGGGGGACCGAGGGACCCGCACTTGAGTCTGTTTCCGGTGGGGGGGGGGCAGAGCCCTCTATCCCGCCCTCGCTGCTCCCCCTTCCCAGGTCTCAGTTTCCTGCCTTCCTGGGGAGCAGGGACAGGCTGAGAGGCCCCGTGCTGGGGGTGAAGCTAATTCATTAGTGACGCTCCATAAGGGCTGGGCGCCCGCGGCGCCAGCGTGATTCATCAACATGATTGCCCCGATGCCAGCCTGCGTGGGCCCGGAACGCCAGCACATTTTACCTTTACCCACTGAGAAGGGCCTGGTGGGAGGTGAAGGTACATGATCTACTCGGAGCAAGAAAAAGCCTCCGAGAAAAAAGCGGGCGGGTCCCCTGTGCCCTTGAACCCAGAAAGCTCTGCCAGGCTGGGGCTGGGCTGCAGGGGCTCCCATGGCTGCTGTCCATGCCAGCAGAGCCCACGAGGCTGCCTGGTGCTGGAGTGCCAGCTCTGAGCATGTGGTGAGGGGCGGGGGCTGACTGGGTTGCCTCCTCCACAGCGAATGTTCCCTTGGGGAAACTGCTTGGGTGGGGGGGTGGAGGGGGGAGGTGCCCAGCGTCTTCCCCTGCAGCCTGGCTGGCATTTCCTCAGCTTTCTAAGCCTCTGAGGTGTCATCTCTTCCACAGAGTTCTCCCAAATGAGGAGAGAGAGAGAGAGAGAGAGAGAGAGAGAGAGTTGGACTGAGGCTTAGGGGAGGTCTAGAAGGAGCTCAGAAGCCTCCAGCTCCAGGTGTGGTGTCTGGGCTCCAGTTAGTCTCTACCTGAATCCCCTACCTTGGCTTAAGTCCTGCCTTCATTTTGCCAATGTCCCTCTCATGATAGGGGTCCATGGCTGGCTCCTGGCTCAGAGCAACACCTACCTCTCTTTCCCATCACCTGTTCACCCCATGCCTTTTCCTTCCTTTATCCAACCAATATCTATTATGTATCGAGCAAAAGAAGTCAGGAAGGGAAGGAAGGAAGGAAGGAAGGAAGGAAGGAAGGAAGGAAGGAAGGGAGGGAGGGAGGAAGGAAAGGAAGGAAGGAAGGAAGGAAGAAAGAAAGAAAGAAAGAAAGAAAGAAAGAAGAAAGAAAGAAAGGGAGGAGGAGGAGAGAGAGGGAGAGAGGAGAGAAGGAAAGGAAGGAAGGAAGGAAGGAAGGAAGGGAGGAAGGAAGGGAGGAAGGAAGAAAAGAAAGAAAGAAAGAAATTTGGCACTGAGGGGCGCCTGGGTGGCTTAGTCGGTTAAGCATCCGACTTTCACTTAGGTCATGATCTCATGGTTCGTGGGTTCAAGCCCCGCGTCGGGCTCTGTGCTGACTGGCAGCTCAGAGCCTGGAGCCTATTTCAGAGTCTGTATCTCCCTCTCTCTCTGACCCTCCCCTGCACACGTTGTCTCTCTCTCTCTCTCTCTCCTAGAAATAAATAAAACATTAAAAAAAAAAGAAATTTGGCACTGAATAATGTCATTTATATAAAATTCAAGACCAGGCAAAACTGATCCATGATGATAAAGGTCAGACTCGTGGTTGCCTGTGGGAGGTGGGGATTGACAGAGAGGCACAGGGGAACTCTGAGTGATGGAAATATTACACGGTTGTTTACATTTGTCAAAACTCATCAAACCATACACTCGCCATCGATGCATTTCACTCCATGTAAATTTTGTCTCCACTTAAAAACTGTTAAAAATGTGGGGCATCTGGGTGGCTCAGTTGGTTAAGCATCCAATTCTTGATTTCCACTCAGGTCATGATCTCATGGTTCATGAGTTCAAGCCCTGTGTCGGGCTCTGTGCTGACAGCATGGAGCCTATTTGGGATTCTCTGTCTCCCTCGCCTGCTCGTTCTCTTTCTCTCAAAAATAAATGAATAGGGGTGCCTGGGTGGCTTAGTCGGTTAAGCGTCCGACTTTCGCTTAGGTCATGATCTCGCGGTTCGTGGGTTCGAGCCCCGCGTCGGGCTCTGTGCTGACTGCCAGCTCGGAGCCTGGAGCCTGTTCCAGTCTGTGACTCCCTCTCTCTCTGACCCTCCCCTGTTCACGCTGTCTCTCTCTCTCTCTCTCTCTCCTAGAAATAAAATAAATTTAAAAAAATTTATTACAAAAAATAAATGAATAAACATTTTTAAAAAGTTAAAAATGTTCATTGAATACTTACGATGTGCCAAACACCTGTCCCTGCAGGGAAGGAGACATACTTATCTGCCCTCCCCCGCCCCCCCCCCACCCCCACTCCCAGGGAAGCTTACATTACAGCTTAGTGGTTCTTATCCACACCTTGCACTGACCACTGTTCTCTGGGAATGGGGGTGGGTTGAAGGATAGGTTGCTGCCTGTACAACCACTTACATGGTCACACAAGCCAGGGTCAAGGGAAGGCAGAATAGAGGAGGCATTGAACTTCCAGACTCCGCTGCCTGGCTGTAACTTCTACTCACGGTGTGACCTTAAGCAAGTTCCCTAATCACCTTAGGGCCACTTTCCTCATCTTCCTTATGGCAGTAATGATGCTTTCCTTGTAGTTTTGGCATGTAGTTTCCTCTCCCTTGTGAGAAAATTCATTGCCACAGTTGGGCAATGAATGGGATCATCATTGTTTCTAATTTTTTGCTTTTAATTTTTTAAATGTTTGTTTACTTTCGAGACAGAGACAGAGCACGAGCAGGGAAGGGGCAGATAGGGAGACACATGAATGGGATGCAGGCTCCAGGCTCTGGGCTGTCAGCACAGAGCCCAAGCTGGGATTCGAACTCCTAAAACCGTGAGATCACGGCCTGAGCTGAGGTCGGACACTCAACAGACCGAGGCACCCAGGCGCCCCACCATTGTTTCTCTTTATTGATGTGATACATGACTAAGAGCACAGATCCCAGCCACTCACCAGCGGGGTGACCTTGGGCAAGTCCCCCAGCTCAAATCAAACCCTCAGAGCCTCGGTTTCTCCACCTTTACAACTGGGGTATTGAGGGTACCTAGCACGTCAGACGTGTTGCAAAGATTCACTACAACGCCCTCAGTACAGCGCAGGGCACATGGCCCCTCGCAGTAAATGGGAGCGGGTGTTTCTGCCAAGATCTGAACCCGAGGGGAGAAGGCAGCGGCAGGCCGCCGTTGGTGGGAGCATGCGCAAGAGAGTTACAGAATCAGAGTGGTCATCCTTGGTGGCGCTCAAAGGAGCTCACGTGTCCCAGTCCTCTGCCCACCGCAGCCACGCACAGACCTCGCACACAGCCGCAGGGGAGGGGTGCGGCAGGGGACTGGCGTGCGAGTACACTCACAAGGAACCTGTTGGGCAATGAGGGCGGGGACTGGGGGCGGAGCCAAGTCCCCACAAATCCTCAGACGCGACCCACCGCGAAAAGGGCCAGAGAGTAACACTGTTCCGAGTTACTATCCTAACGTGACCCCAGCGACGAGAATGGGAGCAAGCCGGCCCTGCCCGCGCCCCTCAGTCCCTCCCCGAGAGCCACTTGGCCAGAGTCCTGGTCGCGCGCCGGGTCTCCAAGGTCCGCGGTTCTTTCCTACTTGCCGCTCCGGCTTCCACACCACCGCGCACGCCAGAAGGCTCTCGGGGCCAGAGGTGTAGACAGCGTCGGACGTCGAGTCGGTGTTGGCACGGTGCCAGGCTTTCGCGGCGCGGACTTTGGGTTCCCTGGGTGCGCGCGAGCTTCCGGACGGGTCGCCTGAGCCGGCGAGGGGCGGGCCCTGGCACCCGGACCCCACTTAGGTGGCACCTTGGCCCCGCCCGGCCCCGCCCCCCTCGCCGCCTCATTGGCAGCCGCACTCGCGTCGGGGGTTGCCAGGGCGACGGGTCGCGGAGCCGCGAGGAAGCGCGAACGCGAGCCAGTCGGCCGCCGGCGGTGGGAGCGGGGAGGCCCGAGGGCGGGCGGCGGGGCGCGGCGGCGGCGGCGGGGCCCCGAGCGGGCGCCTCTCCCGGCCCGGCCCCCCCTCCCGGCGCAGAGGCAGGCCGGGGCGGGGGGCCCCCACCCCGGAACGCGCGCAGCCTCGGCCCCGTCGGGGAGGCCCGGGAGCGGCCGGGGCGGGGGCGATGCCGGGAGGCGGCGGCGGCGGAGGCGGCCCCGGCCGGGGCCCGTGACCATGGGCATCGCCGAGTCCACGCCGGACGAGCTGCCGTCGGACGCCGAGGAGCAGCTGCGCAGCGGCGAGCAGCAGCTGGAGCTGAGCGGGAGGCGGCTGCGGCGGCTGCCCAGCGCCGTGTGCGCGCTGAGCCGCTTGCAGAAGCTGTACGTGAGCGGCACGGGGCTGCGCGAGCTGCCCGAGGAGATCGAGGAGCTGCGCGAGCTGCGCATCCTGGCGCTCGACTTCAACAAGCTCGAGCGCCTGCCCGACGGCCTGTGTCGCCTGCCGCGCCTCACGCGCCTCTACCTGGGCGGCAACCGGCTGCTGGCGCTGCCCGCGGACTTCGCGCAGCTGCAGAGCCTGCGCTGCCTCTGGATCGAGGGCAACTTCCTGCGGCGCTTCCCGCGGCCGCTGCTGCGCCTGGTGGCGCTGCAGTCGCTGCAGATGGGCGACAACCGGCTGCGCGCGCTGCCCGCCGAGCTGCCGCGCATGACGGGCCTGCGCGGCCTCTGGCTCTACGGCAACCGCTTCGAGGAGTTCCCGCCCGCGCTGCTGCGCATGGGCCGCCTGCACATCCTCGACCTGGACCGCAACCGCCTGGGCGGCTTCCCGGACCTGCACCCGCTGCGCGCCCTGCGCGTCTTCTCCTACGACCACAACCCGGTCACCGGGCCCCCGCGCGTCGCAGACACCGTCTTCCTCGTGGGCGAGGGCGCGGTCGAGCGCATGGCCGAGCGCGACGAGCCTACGCCCCGGCCGCCGCCCCGGCGCCCGGCTCGGGCTTTTGAGGAGGAGGAGGAGGAAGACCTGCTCATAGGGGGCGGTAGCTCCCGGGCTCTGGGGCCCGCGGTGGGCAGCCTCCCCGCCCTGGAAGCCGCCCCAGGCCTGGGCACCTGAGCCTGTGCTCTGGGTGATGGACTTCGGCCATTCTGGGAGGAGGGGCTCCGGGAAGGTCTGCGGGAACGGTGGACCCCTACCCGGGGGCCTCGGAGGGACCACTCTGGGCAAGCCGTAGGGACAGGCAGGCCTGGGGGCCGTCTTCACATACTCCTGTTTGGTAAGGAGACCTCCACATGGCTGATCTCTGGGCAGTCTTCAGCCTGAGAAGTTCCGACTCGGTCTAGTTCCCTAGATGCCTGGTCCTCTGATAGAGTCACGG
This sequence comes from Proteles cristata cristata, assembly GCA_017311185.1. Taxonomy (NCBI): domain Eukaryota; kingdom Metazoa; phylum Chordata; class Mammalia; order Carnivora; family Hyaenidae; genus Proteles; species Proteles cristata. The sequence continues at coordinate 1,099,982 of JAESUZ010000239.1, read as the reverse complement.
ACACCACAGTAGAGATGTTGGCTTCCTCCTGGAAACGAGGGTCTCGGCTCTCCACTGGCTGAGTCTGGATACCCAGGCTGCGCACCAACCCCTTCTTCCTGGAGTCTGGATCTCCTAGACCCTACCCTTTCCGGTACCCTTACCGCTACCTCTGGGGTGGCCCACACGCCTGTATGAGTCAGAACTGCCCTTGGAGAAGGGCCTGGGCCACGAGGGCAGGGGCCTGGGACTGGGGCCTGCGCCCGGGACAGAAGTGGCAAACTGGGATTGGGGCCCCAACCCCGAAGCTGCCCTCGCCCCTCCACTGGGGCTCATCTGCACACCCTCCCTCCCCCGGGCCCTCAAATTTGCATGGGGAAGAGGGGGGCTCTTAGAAGGCAGGGTCTCCACCACCACTATCCCCCCCTTGATTCTGTTCTGTTCTCTAGGCATGTGCCTGGAGGCTTGCTGGGAGAAGCGAGCTCTCTCCTTTCCCTGCAGCCTGAACCTTCCAGCTGTCAAGTTTGAAAAGAAGCCACTGTGCCTGTAGGGCCTTCTGCGCAGAAGAGAGAGGCTCTCTGCCCTGGGAGGCTGCCCCCCAGCCTCTCCCACTGCCTGCACTCTCCATTCCCTTAAATGGGCACAGTCAGGGTAGCTGGCACGGCGTGGGGCATGGGACAAGCCCTGTGTGCCTCCACTCCGTCACCAGGGACAAGCCTCAGGGGGTGAGGAGTGGGGGTCCTCTGCAATCCCCCAGGGCCAGATCTTTCCCATCCAAGCAATAATGGGAGGAGGGGGCCAGGGCCAGGGACACTCAGGGACACTGGCGGGGCAGGGGCCCCATGCGGTAGTGTTTTCTTTAGGACGAAAAAAAAAACTGGCTGTAAACATAAATTATATTTCTTGGAGAAAGAATGTGCGTTTCCCACATGCCTGTTTATTTATAAGCCTTGGGAGGGAGCACCGGGTCCCATCGCTGTGGGGAACCTGGGCTCCCTCTGGCACTGCCCTCTTGCTCATGTGCCCCATGTGCTCTGCGTCAGATCGGCCCTGGCCAACAGTTGTATCCTGTCTGGGGAAAAAGTGCTTGTCCTCAAGTCACAAATAGCTTTGGCTGTTCAAGGCTGGTCTCCTGTCTCGCTCTAATGGACTCTGCCTGCCGGGCACCCCTCTCACCCCCTTTTCTGTCCTCTCCAGCTTAATTCTTAGGTTCCTAACTCTCCGTATAATTCGAATCGCCCTCAATCTGGACTGACCTTTCTCTCTCCTTTCACTAGTACTCACCCCCGCCCCCACCCCGCTGTGGTTCTGTTCTTCCCTTCTTCTGTCTCCCTCGCTCCATTTTCCTTTTGCTTAGCCTCTCCCTCTTTATTATTTTTTTTTACTCAGGCATCGTATTACTTTCTCCCCTCATTGTTCAGGGAGGGAAAAAAAGATGTTAAGAAACAATGATAACACCTCAAGCCTAGAGGCCCATTTCCCATGAGAAGATGCTGCCAGGTCACCATCGCCATGGCAACATGGCTGATGTCATACAAAGCCCAAAGGTCAAGTCCGGCCAGGCAGCTCTGGTGGTCACTGGACTGGGCCTGGCTTAGAAGGAGGCAGGGGATGGATCTGGAACAGTCAGCTTGCAAGTGAAAGAGAAGACCATTGAAAGGTCAGAGGAGGGACACCTGGGCAGCTGGTTGGTTGGTTTCGGCTCAGGGCGTGCTCTCACGGTTTGTGGGTTCGAGCCCCACATCTGCGCTGACTGCGTGGAACCTCCTTGGCATTCTCTCTCTCCCTCGGTCTGCACCTCCCCTGCTTGCTCACTCTCAAAAAGGAGAAGTAAACATAAAAAACATAAAACATAAAAAACAAAACAAAAACAAAGGACAGGAAATGCTGGTTGGTGGGAAAGATTGGAGGCTGACTCCTGCTTAAAGAGGAAGAGGTGTCTGGGGCTTGGCCACAGACCTTATCCCTCCCAGGGCTCCTCAGGGGCCCATGTTCCCCTTGATGAGGCTCCATCAGGGCCAGTGGGCCTTTCTAGGGTCTGGAAACTTGGAGGAAGGAATTTGAGATCTCAGATCACTCGAGGTAGCAACTGCAGTGACCAGAGCTGTTGTCTTTCTCTTGCTCCCTGACTCATACCCCAGCTTAGAGGAAATAGCTCTGGGGCCTGGGCTCAGAAGGTTCCAGTCCCAGTTCTGCTCGTGGCCAAGTGCTTTTGAGCAAGTCATGATCCCTTGGGCCTCAGTTTCCCCATCTGCCTACACGGTGTTGGGTTTATTCAGATCTGATGCTACACAGTGTTTGTCTACCTTCCTTTCACGCAAATCCTAGACGTAGGGGAAAGTCGGGGTGCGGAAGGAGCCATATTCACTCTAGACTAATAGCCCGGATTTCCTTCCTCTCTCTGGTGTGTTTCCCTGTACCTCTTTCCCTGGTGCACTCGCCTGAGAACTCGAGGGGGCACTAAGACCACACGAGTAACCCTCAGTTCCCGGCTTTGCTATTTGCGTGCTCTCCATCACCAGGAACCAGTTCCTCCTGGGAACTTCGACAGTTTGGTTCAAGTGGCTGCTGATGCCTGGCTTGAGAGCACTATCGAAGGTCTCTGTCTCCATATGGAAATGGAGAGACCAGGGTAGGAAGGGGGCCATTGCCAAGGACAGCTGGGCATCCCAGATCCCCCCTCAGTGATGAAGAGAGCATGGCATTAGGAGTCCTCGCCCACCCCCTGCCTCACTGCCTGTGACTTCCCACTTGGCCTTGGGGGAGTAAGGAGAAGGGAAAAAGACTTCTGGAGGAGTACTTGTTACGACGGCCATGTCTACACTGCCTCACGTGGTCTGAGGCGGTCAGCGGCGGGTGGGTCTTGGGGGACCAAGAGCTGTATGTGTGTCAGGGAGTTGGGGACAGGAGCAAGGAGGCAGGCAGTGGGGACAGTAATGACAAGTGAGCAGAGGCAGTGGCAGGGCTAGGAACAGGCCCGGGGAGGGAAGGGACTTGCTCATCAGTGAGTTTCGGGCCTCCTAATTCAGTGCTCAATCCACGCCACAGGAGATCCCCTCTTTCCTCAGCTGATGGTCAAGGTCTCGGTGTGGACTGGGTGGGACCTGCTCTTGCCCTCTCCCAGAGCCTCCCCACGGCCAGATCCGGTCAGCAGAGTGGCAGAGACTGGTGTGTGTGCATGTGTGTGTGTGTGTGTGTGCGTGTTGTGTGTGGATCCTTTCTTAACTTTGTTACAGTCATCCTCTGCTTCCCGCCCACCCTCAGGAGCTCTGGAAAGCAGGGTACGGTGTTTGGGAGTGGGGGACCCTGCCCAGAAGCCCCTCCCTGCTTCCTGTGCCATCGCGTCTGCGTGCTCAGCCACCTATCCCAAAGTTTCCTTAAGACACACAGCACTCTTGTCTGAGGATGGACATTTATTAGTACACCTGGGTGCACCACACAGAACGTGTATTCAGACAGGGGTCCCTGCCCAGGGGGGCTTACAATCTAAACAAAACACAACACACACACATACACACACACGTAAGACACAGACACGGGGACCGGGGCATCTTCAAGGGACACGGATGGCCAGGGCAGCCACAGGCTGGGGCACACAGCATGTTCAAGCGTTGCCCTTCTGTTGTCTTTGGTGGGGGAGGGAGAGGAGAGCGGGACGTGGCCCAGGATGGCCTTCCAGAAAGCAGCAGCATCCAGGAGGGACTTGCGTGAGGAAGAGGACACCAGAGACAGCGGTCCCAGGCCCAGGGAGGAACGGGCAAATTTCTTGGATGAAGAGAGAGCCAACAGAGTGAAGGCAGGAGAAGGCAGAGTCCAGGAGGAGCCCCTGATCCCGGGGCAGAGGCTGTCCCATCTGCCAGGCTGAGCTGTCCCTTGCTTCGGGGCCCAGCTTTCCAGAGCCATTGTTCCAGAGAGATCCCGAACAGAAGTTCTGGCAAGGCGTGCTCTTGAGGCTACTTACCTGACCCTAGGGCTCCCTCTGATCTCTGGGACAGAGATCAGAAGCCAAAAGGGAAAGAAAAACAACCCTCACCTATTAATGGGACACTTAAGCCAGGTTTTAAGGAATTGATGGGGCGGAAGGGGAGAAGGTGGGCAGCCTCAGGTGGGGGTTCTTAGTGCTGCGCAAGGAAGCAGCTAGCTGCTCACCCCTGGTGCTGGGGAGCAGGGGTGCGACAGCCCCCTTCACTCTGGAGGGGGCAGGGCTAGCAGGTGGACACGTGGTATCAGGTGCATTTGGTCCTTTTGTGTCTGCGACACAGATAGCACCTTCCTTCTAAAGTACCCTGAGAGCTGCCAGGCCTCAGTTTCCCCCAGGCTGTGTGTGGGGAGGGGAGGGAAGGGGAGAGGATGGTTATTGCTTTTTTGTGAACTAAGGACACCGGCCCTGGGCGAGGAAATAACTTGCCGGGGATCACAGTGACTATGGAAGGAAGACACAGGGGCCCAGTTTCCTCAGACTGGGACCGGCCATGGCCCCTTCTGAGTGGGAGAGACTTTCCTCACCCGAAAGAATTAAACCAGAAAAGGACAGAGAGAAGCCAGAGATCCAGCCGACAGACCTGGAACTCTTTCCTTGTCCCAGCAAGGACCGGGAAGCAGACACTGGTCTGAAACCACAGTGGCCCAGCCGGCGTTCAGGGGACAGTAAGGGTGGTGGAGGGCCCCGCTTCGGATTGTTGGACGTGCCTTGGAGGGTGGTGATGGCCCCCTGGGGACTGAGGGAGGCTGGGTGCCCTCGAGGACTTCAAGGAGGCTCAAGTCCCGACAAGCCTTGCTTCAGGCCTGATCAGGAAATATGGCTGCGCTCCTGCTTTCTGGGCAGCTGGTGGGTTCCTATTCTAGATCTGAGGATGGGCAGGAAGCTCAGGGAGGCCCTCCTCACCAGTGAAGTCAGATCCCAAAGGTGACGGGGGGAGACTCAGTCCCAGGCTCCCCATCCCCCTCACCCGGCTGCCTCTTCCCCTGGCAGGTGAGGGAGGGCTGGGACCCACGGAGGAAACAGCCAAGGCCCTACTTTGTCACGATCCTTTATTAATCAGAATGGGCCCTACCCACAAAAAGCAGGGCCCATTCCCACAAAAATATGATTTTGTAAAGAGGAAATCTTGCTGGCTTAGAGGGTGCGTGTGGTGGAAAAAATTTTGTATGGTTCTTTTTTCTTTTTTTTCTTCAGTGTTTCTTCATTTCTCTTCACTGCAATTTTTTTTGTGAGAGTGGGTCTTTTTTTTTTTTTTATATAAAACGCTTGCACTCAAGGACTCAAACACGATACAAACAATGGCCACCAACCCCACCCCTGGGGCCCCAGCCAGGCTGGGGGCTCCGGGGCCCCTCTTGGCTTTTATTGTGGCTGTTTTCCTTGTCCCTTCCCTGGCGTCGTTCGCCAGTGGGCAGGTGCGGGGTCCTGTGGCGGGTGGAATTTATACAGCAGTTACGTAGGGAGATGGCCACAAGAAAGGATAGCTGAACAAGAACACAACTAAGTCTAGGGCGCCCACAAAGACGGCAGGTGACGCTCATGAAGGGACCCGGGACACAGTGAAGAGATAGATGGGCCCAGGCTGGCCTCAGCTATCCCTGGAGACTCTGCAGGGGGAGGGGCAGGTGGGCCTCGCTCTCGGGCTACAGTAATAATACTTTGCTCCCAGTAGCACCTTCACAGTCCTCCTGCCTCAACCCCCAGGTCACGTGACGGTGGCCTCACAACCTCCCCTATGAGGTAGGTGAAGTATTATGACCATCATTTTACAGATGGGGAAACTGAGGCCTCGGGAGTGTGGGTGATCTGCCCAAGGTCCGGGGATGGTGGCGGGGCTCCAGTGCCCTCCTCCCATCCTCAAGTTCCCCCATTCCTTATTCTCCTCTAGCCCTCGCCCAGCCCCGTCTTCACCCCGTACCACCCGTCGCCTCCTGCGCCAGCCCCCGGGCCCCCGGGCCCACCACTTCCTCCCCTCCCCCTCCTCTGGGTTGGGGAAACCCAGGGGGGTCAGGTTGGGAACAGACTCAGCCGAGATGCTCTCTCCATGATTGGCTAATAGCTCCGTGGGTGGGGCTCGGAAGAAAGGGATGCAGTTGCCCCCCACAGTCCTTCATTGCAGGTTGGTTCAATCCCTGAAGGGCCAGGGGACATTGGGGCGGGGCTGGCACCGAGAGGCGGAGGGGTATGGGATCTGAGGGAGGGATGGTGGATGACAGATCCCTCGCCTCTCAAGACTTTCCACAGCACCCTCAGATTGCTTGCACACAGCCGTCGGAGATGCTGCCCTCCCAGCTGCGGGCTGGTCCCCAGCCGGCCCAAGAAGGACCCTGCAGTTGGGGCAGGCCTTCATTTTAAGCAAAGCTACAATACAGAAAAATTGGGATTTACAAGAAATGTGAGTGACTATTTGCTTTACATAAGCACTCTCCAATCTACAAAATGATTCACCTACTCTGTATGATATTCCTCCAGATCCTAGGGGGCGGGGGCGGGGGGCCAGGGGTGTGAGAATCAGCGTAATACAATTTGATGTGGGCAGCTCAAGCGGAAGCCTACTGAAGGTAAACGGTTCCCCAATTCCCATGCTTTTGCCGTGCTCTGCAGGTGGGGACCCTAGCCCTATCCAGAGTGTCCCCTGGGGTCAGGCCCATCTTGGCCGGGGGGTGGGGGTGGGGGGCAGGAAGGAGGGGAGGGGAGGAAGTGTGGTCCCAGATGGCAGCCACAGATGCGGTGTCCGGGCGCCACCTGGCGGCGCGCGCCGGAAATGTCAGGCCCAGGCTCACGGACCCCTGGACTTGAGAGACAGCCAGCAGCTGCCTCGTATCAATACCAGGACCCTCGTGGGGATGAGCAGGCGTAAGCAGGGGTCATCTCGGAATCTACTGTCTCCAAGGGAAAGCCAGTTCTAATCGCTGCAGCGGCTGAGGCAGAAAAACCACAGCTTGTGTGGGGCAACCTCAGAACCTGCAACGACATCCTGGACCTTTCCCTGCTTCCTCTGCAGGAACTGAGAGGGGCAGAAGGAGCTGCTGGGGAAAGAAGGCGGGCCGGAGACAGCGGCAGCGAGTGGAAGCAAGGGAGAGGATGGAGGGGGGCAGAGGTTCAGAGGGTCGCACAGACAAGGGGAGGTGGGGAAGGAAAGGGAAACTGGGAAGCATGGAGAATACGGCCAGCTCGGCTGGGTTGTGCGATCCTGACAGGTTGAGGGTGTCTGGATGACGGTGCTAGGGAAGAGAGCCAGTGCGGGCTTGGGCCCCTGAGAAGGAAGGGAGGTGAGTTCTGGTGGAATGCGATGCATACAGTAGGTGCCTAAAAGGCGTGAAGTGGTGTGCAAGAGATGAAGTCGCTAGGCAAGGAGCTACTGGAGAACTCTGAGCAGAGAGGGGCTCGGGGTGGAGGCGGCAGGGGGCGGCCAAGTTCTCAGCTGGGGTCCACTGTCTGCCCCTCTCCCCACACCCGTCTTTCCCCACGCCCCCTTCACCTGCCTCTCCTTGCCCCCTGCCCCCCGCCTCTGTGTGTAGACCTCTCTCAGCCTCCTCCCTGCCTCACTTTATGAAACCCTGTCCTCCCTGCACTGCCAGCCCCAGGGGGACAGGGTAAGAGTGCCCCCACCCCCATACACACACACACACACACACACACACAGTGGACACGATGCGAGGACACAGCTGCGGCTCCAGGACCCCGGAGCGGGCTATACACTATCCTTGGCATTCAGGGCCCAGTCGGCACCTGAAACTGCCCAGGGAATGGGCCTCTCCTGGCCGGGCCGGGGCCAAACGCCTCGGCCTCCCCTCTCCTGGGCCGGCGTCGGGAGCTGGGGAGAAGGCGGCTTCTCTTCACTCCGGGCACTGCCTTAAAGAAAACGGGGGGCCGTGCCCACCTGGCGGGCCTCTGGAGGGTTCTGCCCATCTGCCTGTCTGGCCGTCACACTCTCCCTCACTTCTTTAGTATCAGCAAGTCAGGAAGGAAAGGGGCAAAGCAGGAAAATGGCTCCCAGAGCCCCTCCCCCAGAGCTGGACCGGTGGAGGATGAGGCTGGTACTTTCTAGAAACGAGGCCCAACTGACTCCTGGGACCCCTCCATGGCCAAGGCCTCAGGGTCCTCCCCTGACCTACGGCGGGGGCCCAGGCCGGGCATTGTGCATAAAGTGGTGAGGGCATGATGGGGACCCGGGCCCGGGGCCCCCTGGGCCTCCCTTGGTCCCACTTAGGCCTTCAGCTGGTGCCACTGGGCCACCGGCTGCCGGGGACGGGCAATCATGTCCTTCCAGTGCTTCACCTCCCCCGGCCCGCTCTTCCAGGACAGGTAGATCTGGGGAGAAAGGGAAGAGCACGGCATCAGTGACACTCTCGGAGGCATTGTTCCCTGCGCCCACCAGGGGGTGACACTCCATCTCCTCAATGACACCCTGAGATGATGATCACGGGGACCAAGGGGCCTCCCCACAGTGACAACCTACCCTCCGAGGCTCCCTCCCCCTCCTCCCGGCCAGCCTGACCTATTTGCCTTGCTGCACTTCCCTCTGGGAGCCTGGGCTCGCCTAGCCCTTCCTAATGAGACTCCTGACCTGTTTCGTGGTGGGGGTGGGGGTGGAAGGTGGGCGTGGAGGCAGTTTGTTCCCACGCCCTTCCCTGCCCTATCTGTTGGCCACTGTCAATCTCTCCCCACTTATGACTGCTCCTACCCCCTCAGCACTCACTGCACACTGAGCCCCGGGCTCAGGGCCTTCTACACACAGATCATCATATCCTTCCCTACGAGGCAGGTACCATAGCCCCGTTTGACAGATGGCGAAACAAAGGTGCGGAGAGTTAAGAGACTCGCCCGTAGCCATGGGATTTGTGAGTGGTGCAGAGGAATTTGAATCTAGGTCTTTCTGGTTCTGCACTATCAGCCCAATCCTGCAGGCTTCTGCGTTAGGGGCGGCCTCATGGGGCCGTGCGCGTGGTCCCCCAGCTGACCCCAGCCTTGTGGCTGTTAGAAGCATAGGGCTGCCTAAGCTACCCTTGGTTCGGTCAATAGAAGATAGAATGGTTTCAAAAGGAGCTATAATTGGTCTCTAAGGAATCCCCAACTCAAAAAGGCTAAGCTTCAAAAGAGGTTAGAAGTCGATATGGCTACGTGGCCCTTGGCCGCAGCTGGTCAAGGAGGGGGCTTAACACCAGGCTTCAGGCCCGCTCGGGACACAGGGTTCTGCTGGGGTATGGGTGACGCCACCCTAAGAATCGGTCCCACCTGCGACCCCAGGTTGGCCAGTCATGCTCCCCGGGCCGTGTTAGATGGCAGGCAGGACTCAGGCATCCTCTCTGAGGCCACCTGCTTCCCCTTGCCCTAGGAGCTAAGTTCTCCATCCCCATCTGTCTGAGGCCTGCCTCCACCTTGGCCCCCTTCCCTGCGGGGATGCAGGCCATCCTTTCCCATCTACCCCCATTCACCCCTGGGTCACGCCCCAGGTGATCCATATTTTTTCCTCACGTGCTTCTGGAATGTGTCCTTCACCTGGCCTGCCCTGACCACTGGCTGGCTTCCTGCACTGCTCCCGGTCAAAGCTCCGCGCCCAGATGGGACAAACATGCCCTTAGTTTCAAAAATAACTTTTATTACAACGGCAGCTAACATATACCTTCTAAGCACTGTGTGAAGGGGCACACTGTGAGGTCACGACTGCCTTTCACTGTGATAGGAGGAGATGGGGCTCAGAAGGTCATGGCTGTCAAGATGGGGAGCTGGGCCCAGGAGATCTGATTCCCAAGCCCAACCTCTCAACACTAAAACCATAAACAAACACAGGGACAGACATTTCAAAGTAGAAAAACGGAAGGGTTTGTGCTACAGAATCACATTCTGGAAAAACTGAAGACTTTCCAGGATAAAAAAAAATATGGATTTTTTTAGTAGGTGATGAGGAGAGGTCACTTTGTACAAGAAGGGCACCCACATGTCCCAGGCAATTCTCACACCACCAGGTGAAGTGCTGTAGGGTTGGTACTATTAGCTCCATTTTGCAAATGAGGATACTTCAGGCGCCTGGGTGACTCCGTCTGTTGAGAGTCTGACTCTGGTTTTAGCTCAGGTCATGATCTCACGTTGTCACGAGTTCGAGCCCCACATGGGGCCCTCCTCTGGCAACACGGAGTCTGCTTGGGATTCTCTCTTTCCCTCTCTCTCTGCTCCTCCTGCACTCGCACTGTCTCTGTCTCTCTCAAAATAAATCAATAAACTTTTTTAAAGACTGAGGACGCTGCAGGTAAAGAGAGACAAGTGACTGGCCCAAGGTCACACAGCTTGACTTGAGGTGGAACTGAAGCCAGGTGTTTGGAGTCTCACTGCAGCTCTTGACATTGCCCTGCACAGCTCGCCCTCTGAAGATGGGACCTGGGTGAGCTGCTCGGAGGCCCTTACCTTGCCTGAGGATCCTGTCCAGTAAACTCTCTTTTGGGGACCCAAGGCGCTTCTTTCTCCTGCTTCCTCCTTTCCCTGCCCTACCTACTATCCTGAGCTGACGACCCGTAGTAGGACACTTATGGGAAATCTTGTCCTATCCTCGCCTTTTCAGATGAAATGGAGGTCCAGAGAGGGAAGGGACCGGCCCTTCTCTCTCCTGCTGCTCACCCCTAAGTTCGCCCCCTACCCCCGCTCCTTCTTGTGAGGACAGGTGCATCACCCCTCCCCCCAGGCCCCTACCTTGCCAATAACGTCATTGCGGCTAAGCTTGTCCTTGTCCATGACAGTGATGATGATGGTTGTCTCCCTCAGTTTCTCCGTGGGGATATCAAAGGCAAAAGACTCGTTGAAGATGGGGTTCAGGTTCCTCTTCATTGTCACTGTCTTCTTCTTCTCTACCCGCTTGTCCTTGTACATGAGCCACACCTTCACGTAGGGGTCTGGTGGATGGGCAGGAGAAGGGTCAGAAGGGCAGTGGTGGAGGCTCCCCAGGACCCCCCCTCCTTCTCCGGGTGTGGAAACTAGGGCAGGAAGGGCTGTAAGCTTTCCCCAGAGGGTGAGGAAAGCCCCAAGCAACCAGGAGAGGGATCTGGGGGACCAGCGGATGGATGAACTGCAAGGGACTTCAGCCATCACCCAGGGCCCATTGTGAACACAAAGGAGGAAACCAAAGCCCACAGAGGCCAAGCCCCACAGCAGGGTCCGAGCTGGGGCTGCAGCGCGGGCCTCCCACCACGATGCCCCCCTTCTCCCTGATTCTGGTAAGGACAGAGTCCAAGAGCGGGCTGCCCCTCCACGGTTCCAGAGGTGGGGTAAGAGGGTCAGGGGTGAGGGCCACAGCTCAGACCCTGCTGTCCACATCCAGCATGAGCTTCATGTCCCCAGAACTCCCCAGTCCCTCCTCCCTCTGTGTCGAGGGGCCCCAGCACCTGATGTGCCCCCGATGTCCATGGCTTTGAGGTTCCGGGCTTTGATGATGTTGACGATGATGGAGTTGGCAGAGGGGTTGTAGCAGAGTGACAAGAGTAGCTCCCCTCGGCTCCCCTGGGAGGGATGTAGGGGTGAGTCTGGGCTGTGGGGAGGGCTGTCCCCATGGGCTGTGGGGGGGCTGTCCCCAGCCTTGCCTCAAGTTCCCCTGGGAGGGATGGGGGGGTGAGTCTGTGCTGGGGGGGGCTGTCCCCATAGGCTGTGGAGAGGGCTGTCCCCATGGGCTGTGGAGAGGGCTGTCCCCATAGGCTGTGGAGAGGGCTGTCCCCATGGGCTGTGGAGAGGGCTGTCCCCATGGGCTGTGGTGAGGGCTGTCCTCATGGGCTGTGGAGAGGGCTGTCCCCAGCCTTGCCTCAGCTCCCCTGGGAGGGAGAACAGGAGGGCTCGGGGACTAGGGGAGAGGGGACAGTTAGAGAAGTCTCTGGCTGGCCAGGGTGCTTACCCACCCCCATCTGTCACCTCTGTCACACCTGGTGTCCCCTCATCTGACAGTTCTGTGCCTGCCACCCCCCCCCTCCCTGCATGGGGCCCTTGCTCCCTGAGCAGAGTCCAGGAGCTTTGTCACAGCTCGGACAATTCTCGCCAGTGCCCAACACCAGCACTGAGACCCAGGGTGGGAAGTCCTCTCCACTGGGTGCCCAGCTGCACCTCCCCCCACCGACATGCCAGGGGACAAGGACCAGATCTGCTGGCCCTGACCTGCCAGCCCCCAAGCCGGGGACCCACAAGTGGGGCCTTACACTCCCATCGCTGCATGGCTTCAGATCCTTCCAGAAGGTCTGCATCTGGGTCAGGTCCACCTTGTTGAGAGGGATGGACACCTCCCCGATGGGGTCATTGCGGCTAAAGCGGTCGTAGTCCAGGACTTGGAGGTAGAGGACCCTCTGCACCACCTTCTCGTAGGGAAAGCCTGGGGGACAGAGAGCATATGGGTGAAGAGCGGGACGGGGCGCGGCGGGGCCTGGGCAGGGCGATGCGCTGGGGCAGGGGGTCACCGTGAGGGAGACAGCCGGTCCCGGGCCTTCCCGCTGCTGCCCCGCTGAGGCCCCTGGCGTCAGCCCAGTTCAGACCTTCCTGCAGCATCAGCAAGAACTGCCCCTGTCACGTTTGTCTCCTTTGACGGTTCTCCAAGGTGGGTGGCATCTTGTACATTTCACAGATGAAGAGACTGAGCCCCGGGCGGCTGAAATTACCTGCCCAAAGTCTCCCCGCTAATAGAGCAGAACAGGGACGATTTACTCACTCATTTGTCACATGTCTGTCTTGGTGGCCGGGCAGCGGCCCCTTGCTCTCTGGACAGGTGGCCCTGTCTGAGACGGCCACGGCCACCAGAAGCCAAGCCCCAGGAGGGCTCGAGGAGGAGGAGGCGGCGGCAAGATATGGAGATAGGAGTGGACACTTGTGCTATAGGACTCCGCCTCACCCCCACCCCTGCCCCCCGCCTCCTTCCGGTGCCTCAGGCTATCCTTTGTTGTTCCTCTACAGATCCTGAGCCTGTCCCCTTCTCCACTGCCACCTCCCTCATCCACTGGCACATTTTGCCTAGACAGTCACAAGAGTTTCCACACCGCCCTCCCTACTTACACACCATCTCCTACCGTCCACCGTCAACGCAGCAGAGCGATCCTTTAAAAATAGAAACCACATCATGACGCTCCCTGCTTAAAGCCTTTCAGAGGCTCCCAGGGCACTTAGAGCAAAAGCCGTGTGCCCTGCCCTGGCTTCAAGTCCGTCTACACGGCCCAGCCCGCTGACCTCTCTCTGCCCCTCCTGCGAACACTCTCCGCTCAGCCATGGGCTCCGGCCACACCAGCCTCCTTCCCAGCTTTTCAGCACCCAGCCTATCCTCCAGGTGGCGCGTCCGTGACCCACCCTGGCCTTTCCTCTTCCTAAGCAAGTCTCAGCTTTCCATCCCCCCTGCTCTAAATTCTGGCAATTTCTTTTCACGCCATGCACCACGGGTGGTAACAGAGATGTCTCTGTTCCCTTGAGTCTGACTCCCACTAGGCAAGGGTTTCCAGGAAGGTGTCTTTGCCCTCAACTACCGGATCCTAGCACCTAATGCCATTTCTGGCACATAGTAGGCACTCGATAAGTATTTGTTTAAGTGAATCAATAACTGGAAGAGTGGATTAATGCCAGCGCAATGGACTGACAGAGCAGCCGGAGTGTGCCGGGGTGCAGAGGGAGATTAAGACCAGAGGAAAGAGGGGCGCCTGGGTGGCTTAGTCAGTTAAGCGTCCGACTTTCGCTTAGGTCATGATCTCGCAGTTCATGGGTTCGAGCCCCGCGTCGGGCTCTGTGCTGACTGCCAGCTCAGAGCCTGGAGCCTGTTTCGGTCTGTGACTCCTTCTCTCTCTGACCCTCCCTGCTCACGCTGTCTCTCTCTCTCTCTCTCTCTCTCTCTATCTATCTCCTAGAAGCAAATAAATACAAAAAAAAAAAAAAAAAGACAGAGGAGAGCCAGGGGAGGGAGCCTGCGGGATGGAAAGGATGGTGGGGGGCCTTGAGGAAGGGCTGAAGCGTGGGGAGGCTTGGTCAGAGGAGGGGCGGGAGGTGCGGGTCAGCCTGGAGGCCTGAGGTGGTGAGGGCCTGAACTAGGGTGTGAGCAGGAAGGAGGGAGGACACGTAACACCTCAGCCCGACTGGCGAAGATGAAGGGAAAGAAAGAGTTCTGGAGCATTCTGGCATGTTTGGCCGGACACTAGAAGCAGAATTGTCTCTGAGAGGAGCAGGCATGCTGGAAGAGGAAATCTCATGTTCCCCAAGCCCCCAGCCTCTGCATTTCTGCAGGGCTTCCTCCTCAGACCGAAGGGGGCTCTGTCTTGCTCATCTGGGAGCCCCCCCAGGGAACTGCCCAGGTGACCTTTGGCATCTATCCAGGTGAAACACATGAGGACAGGTGTTCTGGAAATGTTGGAGGCCCCAGGAGATCCCCGCACCTGAGTCAGCCCTCTTCAATAGCAGAGGAAGAAGACTCTCATTTGGCAAACTCCTATTCATCCATCAGAACCCATCCTGAATGGCCCCCCAGTCTTCCAGCACTACCAAAGGGAGCCTGTAGTGGGTTCCTACAGCATCTGCCATGCAGCCTACAGCTTCATTGTCTACACATCTGTGTCCTCCATTAGATCAGGAATGCCTTGAGAGCCAAATGGTGCCTTGCTCTTTTCTGCACCCCCGGTGCCGAGGACAGCACCCAGCCCATCGCTGATGCTGGATAAATGTTTGCAGAAGAGACCAGTGGATTGAAGATCTGCTCGTAAACCTCGCCCCATCAGCTGGCTACATGCACCTCTGAGTGAGAGAGCTGAGCCTCTCCCTGGCCCCCACACCAAGCTGGGGAGGAGAAGGATCCAGAAACACACAAGCACCCCTAGCTCACCCTCAACAATTTGTTTGAGGTGAGCTGGCCGTCACCTTGCAGAACGGGTGGGGTGTCCGATGGCTGGGACACCAGGCGGGAAGATTCCTTGGGACGCACACTGAAAATTCTAGAACGCCAAGGCACCTGGCAGTTGGAGCTGCAGGGATTTATTCTCACTGGATGAACCATATCAGGAGAGGGCAATGGCTTCTCTAAGTGGAGTCCAGGAACCAAAAAGGCCTGGGACAGAAATCACTCCCTGATCACACACCCAGCTTCCTGGTTACCTTGGATCCTCAGAAATAAGAGAGAAAGATGGCCTTCAGAGAGAGACTGCAGGAGAAAACAAGGTCTCCAGGAGCCAGAGTGCATGGTTCAGAGCTGTTCCTATGTATCTGGATGTGGTGGGCGTGGGGGGGGAAATATGGGGGAAGGGCTCAGAGATGGGGACCCGACAGAGCATATTTAACAAACTGGTGTAAAGGGTTTTCTGGGTGCTGACTCACTGATTTGTTTCAGATCCTCACAAGGATTATCTGTCTTAGGGATGAAGAAACCACAGAACAGAGATGTTCAGGAACTTGCCCTGGGCACACAGCTAGGAAGTGGCAGAGCTGGGTTTCCAACAGACAGTCTGAACTACAGCCTAAGCTCTCGACCACTAACCTACGACTGTGCCCGGTGCGCCACCTCTAGGTCCCGTGGATGCCTCCCTTCCTGCCTGCCCTCCTCAGGGTGAGCCCTGTGTGAGCTGAAAGCCCACGTGGGGGTCTAGTTCGGTTCCGGGCCCCTCTGGCCGTGGTATGGCTCCAGCAGGCCCTATAACCTGATCCCAGCTAGACACAAAATGCCTCAAGTTCACTGGGCTGAACCACGTGGCTGTGTGGGCGGGTGCAAGCAGGTGTGTGAGTGTGCGTGGGTGCGTCCATCTGTGCGGGTGCAGCTGGGTGGGGCCGTGGGGGGGAAGAGGGGACTCTGGGTGGGGGCGGGGGGCAGCGCCAGCCTCACCTTCGAAGAGGAAGGTCTCGTTCCAGTGAGGATTCAGGTTCTTCCGCTTCACCTTGGTCTCCAGCTTGTGCTTCTTGTCCGGCAGCAGGTAGATCTTGACAAAGGGGTCGCTGGTGCCGCTGAAGTCCTTGGCCGGCAGCTCCTGGGCCTTCATGATCTTCACCGTGAGCGTGGACTCCTGGAAGTTGTAGCCGACACTGAACTGGATCCGGCCCAGGTTCTCCCGGCTGCAGCCCTCATGAGCTTCGTCCTCCTCGGAGCCTGGGGACAGCTGGGGGCGGGGGAAGAGGCCGGCGGGGTCGGGGAGGATCCTGCGTCCCCCAGGCCTCCACCCACAGCCCCGCACGGAAGAAAGTCTCTCCGTGCCTGAAGCCAAGTCCCGCTGCTGCCAGCTGGCTCTCCCTCTGGGCACAATGTGGGGCTGGTGGTGGCCCATGTCCCATTCACACCTGGGCCAGGACACTCCGGTCACACGGGACCGAGGGGACCGAGCTGGGGCAGCCCCTGTCCTCGGAACCCCAGAGCAGTGTGCACCCTCTTCCCTGGCCTCCCCGGGAAGTCCTGGGCCCCCGAGCGTCCCCTTCCACAGCTCTGCCGGGCCCACAGAGCAGATCAGGGACATTGCTCCCAGCTCAAAAGCGTTTACCATGACATTTCTTTGGAAAGTGACTCTCAGGGGTTCTGAGAATGATGTGATTTACAAAATGAGAGAGTGAGGTTTCAGGAGCAGCACTGAATCTGTGTAGGGCATAAATTCGTGTAGAGATGCTAAAAAATTCAGGTTCCCGGGCCCCGTTCCCCAGAGAGCCTGGTTTGATGGCGCTGGAGAGGGTCCGGGCGCGGAATTGTGTAAATAGCGCCTCGGCTGTCTGTACCGCACAGCGGGGTTGAGGGCCGCTGGGAGAAAGGGCTCCATCTGCATTCAGCCCCCCGGTCCCAGGGGTGGGCCCAGCAGCAGACAGACATGTGGATGGTGGTCTGGGTGTCCCCTTCCCACGGTGATGTTAAACACCTGGGAAGTAATCTGGGGGAGGGTCTCCCGGCCAAGCCTTCTCAGCCGCGGCCGCTCACTGGGGATGCAGGAAGGTGGTTTCCCTGGGTCCCACCCCAGACCCAGGGGTCCAAGTGGCCCAGGCATCCCTCTCTCTGAAAGGCCCCCAGGTGACTGGAGGAGGGCCAGAGTTAGCACTCATGGTACCACATTTTGGGACACAACTGGTGGCCCATTGCCTCTCCCCACTTCACCTGGAGGAGTCTTCCGTGTGCCCTGTCCTCCCTCCAGGCTCTGAAATACCAGATAACACAGATAATAAGAATATACATAGCATGTACCTACCATGGCAGAAGGCTCTTACATCACCTTCTTACTGAATCCTGACAACAGCTGGGCGAGGTACTTATCACCACTCTCTAGCTGAGGAGAGTGGCTCAGAGAGGTTAAGTCACACGGCCAAGATCACAAAGCAGTATGGAGCCTCTCTGACTTCAAAGCCCACTCTTTCCACCAAGGCAGGCTCGCATCCCAGGGCAATTTTGAGATACATCCCCCCCCGCCGCCCCCACTCAAGCTAGTGAGGTCTCGCCTGCCCCAGGTGAGAAGACTTGAATCACACTCAGAGCGGTAACCACCATGCCGGCCTGGCCCTGTGCCCCGCGCCCAGCACTCATTTACTCCCTATGACATCGGAAGGAGGCAGGCACCACCATGTGTCAGTTCGGTTGGGAGCACAGAGAGGTGATGGGCTTGCCTCAAGTCACTCCTGAGTGAACAAACAGTGAGCTGAAACTCAAAGCAAGGTCAGCACCCAGCCATCGCGGGTGTCCCTCTGGCCCCCCTGACTCTGACACGCAGATCCAGCATCAGGGATTCCTCGGCCACACCCTGGTCCTGTCTGGAGCTGGCTTTCCTCCCCGTGGAAGAGGGTCCCTCCAGCTCCTACCCGTTGGCTACATCCAAGCGCCCCTGCAGGCGCACTGAGAGCGTGGTTCTGCTCCCCACGTCCATTTTGGCCATGTGCTCCCTTCCTGTGCTGGTACCCGCCTCGCTCCCCGTGAACCTTAGATTCTGCATCTGCAGAATGGGACCATGCCGTCCATCCCACGGGGCTCCTGGGAAGGTTAAATGGGCGCATGTCCTGCTCTGCAGCCTGGCCCTTGCCGCTGTCCGTCGTGGGGCCAAGTGCCTGGGGCACGTGTGAGTAGGCAGGGCCAGCAGAGACACCCCACCCCCACCCCCCGCCTCCTGTTCCTTCTGTAGTTTGGGTGGAGTCCCTGGCGATCAGAGCCCAGGCGGTCTCAGCCCCATCTGAGGTCCCTCCAGTCTCTTGGCTCTTGGTTCCCAGATACGGTGGTCTATGTGTGTTTGGGTGTGGGGGAGCCGGAGGGAGGCCCAGGCTGGTCCTGGCTCTGTGTCCATGCCCGGCTCTCCCAAACCACAGTCCTAAGCCCGAATTCACCAGCCGGGGCAGCTTGAGGAGCTGTGTCCATGACAACCAGACTGGCTGCCCCTACCACGGCCCCAGGGGAGGCACTGCCTGAGCCCTGCTCTGTAGAAACAAGCATCAATGCCAGAGCGGGGTGACTCAGAGAGGGGTGTGGCCTGGCATTCCCTTTGACCCTTTTCCCTCAGTCCCGTCCCTGGGCCAGCTGTGGGGGCCTTGACTCTGGACCCCAAGCTCCTGACAGCCAGGGCCTGCTTATCTTCATCACGAATGACCGTGACCCGTCTTTGGCCTAGGGTTGGGCAATGAGACCTTGGCTGAACCCTGAGCCCATGAGAGGGCCCTGGGGCCTGAACGGCATGAGGCTGTCAGCTCCTCCCTGGGGGCAGGAAGTGGCAGGCAAGCTGGCTGGGAACGGGCAGTCCCTTCCAGGATCCTGACTACCAGGAAGCTATAACCCATTAGGAGGCTGCACAGGGAGGCAGGATGGACCGTGGCAGGGCCTGTCTATGTGTGGGGGGAAGACACACAGGAGGGCAGAAGAGGGCCAGGTGTGCAGGGGCCGAGGTGGGGAGGCCCAAGGGAGACCAGATCTGGAACCAGGAAAATACGATGCCCTGGTCTAGATCCAAGAGAAATGCAGACTCGGGTCCACCTCAGGTCTGCTGACCAGGAGTCAGTATTTTTTTTTTTTAAAGTTCTGTTTATCAAAGTTATCTCTACACCCAGCACAGGGCTCGAACTCAGGACCCCGAGATCAAGAGTCACGCGCTCTTCCGCCTGAGTCAGCCGGGTGCCCCTTGGGAATCTCCATTTTAGCAAGATCTCCCAGTGATTCATTCACGTGCATATCACGTTGTGAGAAGCTCAGAAGAGCTGGGCTAGTAAGGGGCACTGGAGGTGGATGGTTAGAGCTGCTGGAGCCTATGGGACAGACAAGGGGGAAGGCCTGGGGGCCCCGGGGCCTCAGGCGGTGTGGCAGTTGCAGCACCAGGCCTTGGGCAAGGGAACTCTGACCTGGATGGTGTCAGACTGGCAGTGGCTTGACAGCCTACACACCTGCTTCTTTTTTTACAGGAGGGACTGGGTTGGGAACCCAGGTGTGGAGAACGGAAATGACTCGTCCCAGGTCACATCCAGTAGGAACACAGCAGGCAACAGGTTCCCAACTGGATGTCCTAAGCCTCCCTGGGGTTTCGGAGCTGCCAAACCTTTGGCTGGCTGCCAGCTGCAAACCTCCGGCTGCCCCAGGGCAGTGAACCTGCCCTGGGGCAGCCCTCCTGGGGCTCTTCGGTGAGCACAAGTGGGGCAAATGGCCGTGCCTCGCTCCTGCCGCCACCAGGGGGCGCAATGCGGAGCTTCAACCTCTACCTCGGTGAAAACGCCCCAGAACCACTGGGCTGCGATCCCGGTGGAGTGGGGTGTGCACAGAAGGCCCTCAGGAATCAGGACCGGGAGGGGGTGGTTCTGGCTCTCCTGTCATCTTGGAGCCTCGGCTGGCCCCCAGCGATGGGGGCGGGGGTGGGGGGGTCCCCAGGAGGGGGATATGAGACCAGGTCTACTGGGAGCTCCACGCACCCCACCACTCAGTGGGGCACCTCTCCCAGAGAGGGGACGCGTGATGCCCCAAGCCGTTCCTCTGACGACCATAAAAATATCTCACATGAGTAGGGTTTCTTAGGCCCCCACTCAACCCAGAAAGAGACTGGAGAAGGATGGGTATTCTTCTTCTCACTTGACCAATGAGTAAACTGAGGCATAGCCTGTGTCGATGAACGAGCTGAGGAAAGAACCTAAGCCTCGCTCACTCAGTCACCACACTGGTTTCCCTTCCTGGGTGGACAACCCCCACGCCGTCACCAATTGCCACACTCGACCCCAACCCTGCCCCCGCCTCCCTCCAGCTCCTGCGTGGGGCCCAGGCCTCCTGCCCTTCTCACCATGAGCATCTCACTGGTGAGGGAGTTGACGAGGTCCGAGACGGAGGAGCGTGGCTCGGTCCGGCGGTCAGACTCATCGTGGGGGGTCTGGCCGGGCACGGGGGCTGTGTTCACCGCCTTCCCTCCTGCAGGCAACCTGGGGGTGGGGGGAATGCGAATGAGCATGGGGCGGGAGGTGGGCTGGGCTGGGCACCTTGGCCTGGGTGGCAGCAAGCCCTTCTCTGAGCCCCAAGCAGCTGCCACGTCCCGTGGGTCAGCAAGAGTTATGCTCTTGTCCTTGGGGTAGGCCTGGCTTTCCCCTAAACCAGCGCTCAGGGCCCACCTCCCTCACCTCAGCACAGCTCAGCGTGACTCCCCTGTGGGTGCCGTTTTGGTGGGTATTCCCATGCCTCCTGTTCCCCCACAAAATTCCCCGCCATCCAGTCACTGCTTGCAGGGTAGCATCTGAGCGTGGCCCCCTCCGCAGAGGTCCCTGTCACCCCTGCCTGCTCCGACCCAGCGGGGGAGGCTCCCCTGGTGGCCCATCCAGGTCACCCCTCTGCGTCATTAGCCTCTGCAAACACGCCCCGAGTGCTAGCTCCCAGAGGCCACACCTGTGTTTGTTCAGGCTGAGAACACAGGTGCCCTTCAGACTGACCGCCGTCCACACAGCTCTGGCCAGCAGAACTTTCTACGAGCACAGCCGTGTTCTATATCTGCACTGTCCATATGCGGCTACCGGGCATTGGAAGTGGCCAACGCGACTGAGAACAGAATGTTTAGTCTTGTTCGACTCAAACGAATTTAGATTTAAGCAGCCACCTGGCGGACAGGGTGAGGCTAAGCCCCCTGCTCCCCAATCCCCCACTCTTCTCTCGCTCTGAGCACTGTGCGTGCGAGAAGGCTCTCACCCAGGGTCAGAGAGAGATGGGGCCCCACTGGGAAGCCCCAGATCTGACCATTCCACGGACAACCCCGACTCCGCGCTGGTCCCGGGAAGCTGGGCTCTCTGGCCCAACAGCTGGGTGGTGCGCCCAGGCCCCATGCAGCTGGGGCTCAGGAAGGGGGCACTGAAAGCCTGCCCAGGGACCAGGCTGGAACATCTCGTGAGAAGGAGAGGTGGCGTGGGCAGCGAGGGAAAGACGGGAGACTGGCAGCGTGGGGCTCAGGACAGGTTACAGTGGAACAGCTTGGAGAGTCCCAGAGCCACAGCATCGGAAACACACACAGGCTAGACACACACCCTTGGCACGGACCAGCTATCAGCACACAGTTGGCCACGACGGGCAGACAGACATGCACGGAATATGCCAGGCCCTGGAGGGAAGATACAAGGATCCAACAGCAAGGTGTGCACGCGCGCGTGCACACACGCACGCACGCACACACGTGCACACACACACATACACAGTGGTGCACACAAGCCCAACAGACACTCAGGGGACCAGGGAGAGACTGGCACAGCAACAAGGCAGGTAAACCAGAGCCGTGAGCTGAGACGCACAGCAATGTGCACACTTAGATCCCGAGAGGAAACATTCAGGGAGACCGAGGCATGCCAAGGTGTGCGCGTGAATTGGGACAAACTGAAACAGAAAAAGCAGGGAGCCGTTTCGGGGACAGACACCCGAGAATGAGACGCACACGCGCCCGCTGGGAGAACGCGGCCTTGCCTCGACAGCAGGAAACACGCACCCCCCACCCCGCCCGGGGACGCACCGGGGTCCCTCCCAGAGGTGCGGCCACAGCCACGCGCATGCGCGCGCGCACACAGGGACACACACTCGCAGACACGTGCGTACGCAGACAGGCGCGGGGAGGAAGAGGACACTGAAATAGCTGGAGAGGTAAAGTCAGGTTAAAAATAGAGTGGGACAGGAGGAGAGCGCCAGATTGACTGCTGAAGGTATGAGAGAGTCGGAGTTATTCTGGCCACACCACGGCATCAGCACAGCTGCAAAGCAGCCTGGGTAGATGGTCAACGCCACGGAAGCTCTCGGAGGTCACAGGACAGAGAGAGACAGAGAGACAAGTGCACAGAGAGGCAGAGGGAGAGGCGGAGGGGCCCGTCACCGGCCCGGGGACATCCCTGTGAGGAGCAGATGGGAGGAAGGAGAAGGGAGACAGAGAGAGAGAGAGAGAGAGAGAGGCCAAGAAAGGTTAGTCGGAGACTAGTGAAGAGGCTGCAGGGTGCACAAGGGGACGAGCGAGGCGGCCGAGAGGAGGGGCAGAGAGGAGGCGGGGACACACACCGGGTCGGAGGAAACATGGTGGTTTTGGGGCGAAGAGAGCGATGGGGGTGGCCCGGTCCCCGCCCTGCCCCGCGCCCCACTCGGGTGGGGGTGGGGCCGCGGTGGAAACCATTTGGATCCCGAGGAGCAATGGAAGGGATGGCAGAGAGCATGACGTGGGGATGGATGCGGAAGGATGGGTGAAGGCAGCAGGCGGCATGGGAGCCTGGGGCGGCCCTGGCCTCCTTCCCTCCCTCCCTCCGGGGTCCAAGAGCATTCTGTTCTTGGGACCCACGGTGCAGAGGCCCAGGGACTGGGAGATCCTGGAGGGGGGGCTTCCAGGGCACCAAGGATGCTGGGGGTAGGTAGTGACCAACCTTCCCACCTCCATGTTGCTTGCTAGATGCACCCCTACCTCGGCTGGGACTTGGAATGGCTGCTTCTGCTTCCAGGGCCCCCTGCCTCCCAGGAACCCACTGCTGACAGACCCACTCTTGACCCCAGGCATCCAGCCAAGGGGTCAGCTGGACGGGAAGGAAGGGGATCGGGGCAGAGGGGCAGACTCTGGGTCTGGGGGCAGAAGCTGACCCGAGCCTCCCATTCCAAGGTCCAAAGAGCCAGGAATCCCGACGAGTGGAGTACTGAGGTGCTGGGTGCCTCAGGGGTGGTGCCAAGGCCAATGCCGAGCTTGGGGATGGGGACAGTGGTGGGAAGGAAGCGCTTGGTTCTGGAGACCCTTGTGGGGCGCGGCCCAATCACCCGGGAGACGCCCCAGAGGCCGTGAGATGGAAGGGGTGGGCGTGACCAGGTGGCAATGGCACGTGTCCACCCGGAATGTCAGGCAGGGTGGGGGCGAGGGCCCAGAGCCTCCACCTCCACCTCCACCTCTCCCAGGAAGGCAGGGACGGCTGATGTAAGGATCAGAAGGGATGGGCGTGTTAGAATACGGAGGGAGACCTACATGGCAAAGAGGTAAAAATAGGCTGTGGGTGGAAATGGAGCCGGCTAATGAACACATGGGTGATGTGAAATCTCGTTTCCAGCCTGCGTCTGCTCCCTCACGCTTCACACCTTTCCCCAGCAAGGAGCTCAGGGGCGCGGCGGGCTTCCAGAGGCCTCGAGCCCCCTCCCGTGGCCTCTCATCCGTGACCCCTGGCCCCTCTCCCCTTGGCACTCTGGCCCGCCCACGGCCTAGCCCAGGACTTCTGTGGCGCCAGGTGGCTTGGAGGTGGCAGGCTCTGTCCTCCCCCCGCTCCCCAGGACACGGGCTCGAGGGCTGATGCCATCTGTGTGCCACTGAGAGAAAGAACAGGTCCCGCTCTCCCTTCCCACTCTCTGGGGATTTCTGGCTGTGTCCACCATAGACATGCAACAGGAAAACAAAACAAAACAAAACAAAAATGAGAGGGCTGGTCTCCAGAAGCCACTGGAGTGACAGGCAAGCAGCTGTCTAACTCCTGGCCTACCCTTCCGTAACCCACAGGAGCCTGGGGCAGGCCTTTCCTGCCCCGAGGGCTTCAAGCAATGCCAGGATCCCTGCCCAGGTCACAGAATCAGCCGGGTGCCCCCACCCACCCACCCAGTCCGAAGGCCGGCTCCACCCAGTCCGAAGGCCAGCTCCCTCACTAGAAGCTTAGCATGTCTGAGCTGGAAGGGGCCACCCTATCCACTCTGTTAGTCAACAGATGAGGAGGCAGAGGCTCAGCGACTCGCCCAAATTTGCAGAGCGCAGCTCTGGCACTACCAGGGGCAGAAGGTCGGCATCCTGGCTGTCGGCCCACACACTCCCCTGCAGGGCTTTGGTCTGGCGAGAAGCAACCTGCTCAAGGTGACGAGCCCTCCCTTCATGACCACAGCTGTGTGGCTGGCCCAGCGTAAGGCCAGGTGACAGGAGGGGGCCAGAACGGGTGCAGGATCACCCCGCCTTTGTGGTCCTGGCCGAGCCCTGGGACCTCTGGACCTTTCTCCCCATCTCCTTCCCCACGAGGGCTCCATGCCCTCCCTGAGACAGGAGGCACCACGAGGTGCGCCCCTGAGCTCCTGACGGCCAAGACTGTGGACGGTGAGAGGCCCAGCCCTCTGCTCGGCCTGTGCTGGGGCCATACGGGCCATTCCTGAGGACCAGCAGCGGGGCGCCTGGTCACAGGGAGCCTGACCCGCACCTGCTGGCTGCTCTCGGCCCCTCAGCCTGTTCCCTCCTCCTGCCACCGCAGGTTCAAGGCTGCCTTTCCAGTCCTTTCCGGTCACCAGGCCTCTCCCATGCCCCCCGACCCTCCCCCCCCCCCCACGCGGGGTTCCTCTTCAGTCAGCCAAGCAGCTCGGCCACACCTCTGTAGCACCCCTGCAGCAGGGGGGTGGGGTGCTACCAACACCCCAGCGGGATCTCCAGGCAAAGAGGGGGGTTGAGGCGGTGGGGATGAGGGAGAACAGGCTGCTGCCCCTTCCCTACATCCCCCCCGTCCACCAACCACCAGAGAAACGGGGATTTCGGGGTTAGGGGTAGGGCAGAGATGAAAGATGAGGGGCAGCAGAGGGGAGCCAAGCAGGGAGATGGGGCAGAAAGGCTGGCTTGCTCCGGGCGAGGGCAAGCATGCCCGGGGAGCAGGCTTGATCCAGAATGGCCCCAGGACGGCCACACTGGCCTCGGGCCCACGGGATCCCCGGGGGTGGCGTGTGTGAGGGCACCAGCCGGGGAGGGGGCAGTCCTCCCGCTCCGGGATCGCCGAGGGTACCACCGCCTCGTCCAGCAGCCGGGCCGGGGCAGGTGGAGGCAGGCGGCCTCTCCACGCCTCCATCTCTGCCGCCGCCGCCGCAGGCCCTTGCCTGTGGTCGTGCCTCTTGTCCCCCTGAGCGTTCTGGTTCTGCTGGGTTCCTGGGTTTTGCAGGTCAGGGATATTGGCAAAGTCATCCTGCTCCGAAAGCCCTAAGACCAAGGATAGCACCACCATCCTGCCTTCCCTGCCCGAGGCGGGCAGCCCACCAGCCGGCGGGGAGGAAACGCGGAGGCCCCGTAGGCGGGGGCGGGCGGCAGGGGAGAAGGAGAGAGACAGAGACAGAGACAGAGACAAAGAGAGAGAAGAAACAAGCGTAAGAAACTGGCCCTGCAGGAGAGAAACCACACTTTAGCACTGTCAACAGTTGTGGAGCGGAGTGGGGTGGAGTCAGGGAGGGAGGGGAGGAGGGGAGGAGGGGAGGCTCTGCAGCCCCAGACCCAGCCTGCCTTGGGGGCGTAGCAAGGTTCTCAGGAGAGAATGGGGCGGGGGCTGGGCAGAGAGACCTGCTAAAGCAGCGTGTGTGTGCAGAGAGAGAACGGGCCCTGGGGGCACGCAGACTTCCCAGGTTAATTCATCACCAGCTGAACAAAGGTCCGAGGCTACTTGCTCTGACCCTCTGGGCCCTTGAGAGAAGAGGGAGGGGTTCCATGTCCATCTTGCTTTGAGACTCTGCAGGCAGGTTTTGGCTCCCAGGTAGGAGGTTCTTAGAAAGCTTGGAAATCCAATGGGCACTGTGCCCTGTACTCATGGGAGCCCCTTGCACAGACATCTGTGGGTCATGGTCAGCCAGACGTCCTTGACACCGGGAAGGGTCCCTGGACACACGGCCCATCGGAGGAGAATGGAGGTCCCTTCTGACCATCACAGGCCTTCTCTTGAGTACCCCACTTCCTGGAGATCTGTAGAGTCTTTTGGGTCCAGTTCTGGGGCCTCATCCCTGGAGAAGCAGTCCAGGAGTCACCAAAAAACAAAGGCGGAGAGAGGGCCACACGCAGGAACCTGGCAAGGTCTGGTGAAGTCCTGCAGGCTCACGTGTGCATGGAGGGAGGTCTGGAAGAGGCTGTGGCCATCCTGCTTCAAGGGAGACAAGGCAGACAAGTCCTTGGGAGACAAGGAGACAGTCCAGGCAGACAAGCAGCTGCCACGTGGGGCAAGCAGTGTGGGGCCAGAGGTCAAGGCGTGATATTTATCGTACTGGGCACTCTCAGAGAACCCCTGGGTAACTGCGGGGTCACCCAGCATTTTCCAGGGACCAAAAAATGACCTGTTCCCCCCCAGAGCCATCAGAGTTCACGGGCATTTTCTGGAGTTCATCCAGCGCTGGGTCTCTCATCCAAAGAAAGAGGGAGATCTTGGATGTGGCCGGCAGGAAAGCATGTGTCTCAGGAAGGGCCGAGGGAAACCTGGTAAGCCTGATGGAATGTTCTGGAGGGTGGGGGGGAATCCTGGGTCAGGAAGTCTGCCACTTCAACCACAGTCCGGGAGGGCAAGGTCTAGAGGAGAAGAGCCGACTGTGGTTTTTTTCCTAGAGAGGTGGTCAGACAGGGAACTAGAGCAGGTGAGAAGTGACACTTGGGGGTGGCATGGGCGGGGGGGTGCTCCGGGGAAAATGGGAGATGGCAGTGAGGGAAGCTAAGTGACTGCCCCGCCTCCTATGTCAGGCATCCAGGCTGACCCTCCATTCCGCTTCCAACTTTTGGGAAACAACTCCACTTCCCTCAGGAAGAATCCTCGTTTTCTTTGTTCTCTGCCCACCGGGACTGTTTCAGAGTTGGTAAAATTCCATTTGGCTGCTTGGGAGCTGGTTGAGCCGGGGGAAGGAGAACCCAGCGAAAACAACATGTTTTTCCCTGGTTAATGCATTTTTCAGATACTCCCTTTCTCTCTTCTTAAAAACAAAACGGCTCCTCTGCATAAATTCCCAATTTGTCATTCTCTCCGGCAACACCGGCTGCAAGGGTGAGAACGAGGGGCACGTGGAGGGTCTGGGGAGAAGCTGGCGGTATTGGGGGCGGGAGGTTGACACCCATTAGGCAGGAGGAACGGCCACCCTCCCGGGCGAGAGGGGGTGGCCCTCCCGCCCTGGCTCTCTACCAGGAGCGGCATTTGGGGCAGGAGAAGGGCCTCAGAAGCACACCAGCGAGACTGGAAGGCAGGGGTCAGAGGTGGGCAAAGTACAGCTGGTGGCCTGTCTTCCTACAGCCCACAAGCTAAGAATGGCTTGTGCGTGTTTAAAGTGTTGCTTTAAAAAATGTGATCGAGACCACGTGTACCACAAAGCCTAAAGTATTTATAATCTAGCCCTTTACAGAAAAAAAAAAAATCACTGACCCCTGCTGTGAGGAATGACAGAGGCGGGGTGGGGGGGCTGGGTGATCTCTAGAGGTGGCAGGTGAGGGGCCCCGGAAAGCCAGAGGTGGGCAGAGGAGGGTGGACAAAGGATGCTGTTGCCTGAGTTCCGGCTCGTCAAATACCAGCTGACCTGGGGGGTTGCAGAGGGCTCAGAAGGGTTGGTACACAGAGGCTTTCCTGCAGCCGGGTCCTTTCTTCCCAGGGCCTGGGGACGGCCCTGTGCCAGTGTGATGGCTGCCAGAACAGGAGGCAGGGTGATGGCTGTGCAAGGAGCAGCCTGAGCTCTGGAGGGGCCGAGGGGGGCGGGGCCCTCGGGCTCCCAGTTCTGTTCAAGCCACAGCGGAACCGATTCCCTCCACTCTCCTAATTCACGCCAGTGCCAGACAAACCGCCACCTGGAAGCCAGGGGGCTCTGCTGGGCGTCTTGTCTCATGCAGGCGCCGGCTGGATCCCCAAGGGTCCTTGGGTGGGGGAGAGCCCCCGCAGAAGGGCTGCCTGGATTTGCCAAGTAGAGTCACAGGCAGCGTGTACTGCCAGGCCGGGGCCACAGGCCACTTGCACGGGTGTGGGAAGCAGGGCCTCTTCTGTCGGGTGGCCTCTGCCAGGGCCCGCACTCCTGTCTGCCCTGGAGGCCTGGAACCTCAGCTGGAGAGGCAGGAGGCTTGGAGGGACCTGCTTGCCTTTAGGATCCCCACATCTTGCCAGTGAGCTGGGCCTTGACCTTGGCCTTCCCTTTCCTCCTCCCTTTCTCCTCTCCCAGGCTTAGTGCTGGTCTCTTGCTCCATGAAAAGTGCTCCCAGGAAGACCTGGGTGATGGGAATAATCCCCAGAGCCTGGAAGGAAGGTCATGTTAGGCCGGAGGAGGTGACTGAGACCAGGGACCAAAGCCCAGGTCTGCCCTGGGCTCTCAGAGTGATGGCAGAGAGAGGGTGCCCTGGGCAGGAGCCCTGTCAGTGAGGGGGGTTTCGGGGCAGCGCCTGGCTGGGGGTGGGGAGTGGGGGATGGCTAGTCAGATACCCACGGTGTGTGGTTACTTTCCAGACCTGTACACTTGAAAGGCTCTGATTGAGAAAGTACGTTTTCTCAAGCTTTTGGAGGGCAGGGGACATCTGAGGTTTGTCCTCAGGATGGGTCATTCTGGGAGCTGGAGGACAGGTGGCTGTAGAAGGTCAGAGAGGCGGAGGACAGGGCTGATGGCATGGACAGAGGAAGTGAGAGGGAGGGAGGAAGTGGGGGGGGCAGGAAGGTGAGCGGAGTCGGGTTACAGGGAGGAGGTTATCTAGAAGGTTGGAGGCAGGGCCAGTGCCCAGGTTTGGGGGAAGGGGAGGCTGTCAGGGAGGCCAGGAGCAGCCTGGGACTAGAGGGAAGAGGAGGCTAAATGGGCAGCCTCAGTGGCATTGTCTAGTGCCCCCCACGGACTTTTAGTGGAGGGACCTTCTCCGAGCCCCGGGAAGCAACGAGGTAGTAGGAGGGAGCTGGGGTCCTCAGAGGGGTGGCTCAGATAAGAATCCTTACATGGGGGGGGGCTTCAGCCAGGAGCCTCCAGCTGCAAGAGGCTTGGGGGGAAGGGGTTGGCCGAGTCTGCTCCAGCACCCTGGCAGTGAGGGCCAGGACTCATGCGGGGCCAGCCACTCCCAAGGAGATGGGGGGGAAGAGGCTGGGTCGCGAGGTGAGGGCCGGCCCGCTCAAGGGGGGGACTTACAGGAAGGATTTCATGTCCAAGCCTCGGTTTCGAATCTGCCCCACCACGTGGTCCCAGCTGCCCGGGTTGGAGCGGCTACGGCCGCCGCCGGCCGCCCGGTACTTGGAGCCGGCCGAGGCGCCCTGCCGAGCCTGGCCCCGGCCAGGGGCCCGGGGGTTGGGGCCCGGCGCCTGGGCCGCGTGGGCCTGCAGCTGGCCCAGGCTCTGGCTGGTGGTGGGCTGGCTGGGCGGCCGGCCCCGTTGGTGCTGGTTCAGCGGCTGCTGCAGGCTCTGCTGCCGCATCAGGGTGCGGGGTCGCTGGCATTTCGGCTCTCCCGTGGAGCTGGGGATAGACTCAAGGGTAGTGGCCGTGGACAGGGTGGAGTCCTCGAAACTTGGGGCGGGTGGAGGAGAGGAGAGAAAGGAGAAGCAGGTGAAGGGATCACAGTGGAGGAGAAAGAAGCCAAGGGTCA
Source organism: Proteles cristata cristata (assembly GCA_017311185.1). Lineage (NCBI taxonomy): Eukaryota > Metazoa > Chordata > Mammalia > Carnivora > Hyaenidae > Proteles > Proteles cristata. Next base: position 1,070,342 of record JAESUZ010000239.1, on the reverse strand, counting down.
GGACTAGGAGGCCCCAGCGCAGGGCGCGCTCTGCTGGACCTCGCCAGACCTCCATCACGGTTGTCGCCGCTGCTGTTACCGCCACCACCTTACCCGGGAGGCCACTAGACCCCTCCCCCGAGCCCACCCTGCGGCCCCCCCAGGTCAGCCCGGACCAGCCCACCCTCCGGCCTCGGTGGGGCTGGTGCCCGGACACCTCTGTGTCCGAGTGGCTTCGGGAGCTGTGGAGGCTGGAGGCTGCGTGGTGAAGGCGGCCCCAGGACCCTGTGCCTGCCATGTAGGAGGGAGGTGCTGCGTTCTCGCCGGGGACCCCAGGAAAGTCTGCATCTGTCATCTAAGTACGGCTGGCCTTTGGAGACATGAGGACATCCAGGCCACCGCAGGGCTGGCCTAGTAAAGCGGGTGGGTCTGGGAGAGCCAGCGATTCGTATCTTTGGTCCATGGAGGCTGGGGACCGTCCCCCAACTCCCGACCTCTGCGGTATGGCCAGGGCCGCCCGCCGGTGCAGATCTTTGGCCCTCCTTCCAGGCTTTCTCATTTCTAGGTCCAGCATCCTTTCCTGATATCTGGGGTACGCCTCCCCCTCAGGGGAGGGGGCCCCAGGAAAAGAGCAGATGAGGCGAGAGCCCCGGAAACACTTCACCAGCCACTGACTGTCCTGATGGAAAACAGGGTGACCATGCACTAGCAGGAGGCCACCCTCCTAACATCCCTGAAAAATGCCAGTAGGGGGGCGAGGACAGACAGGGACCAGGACACGGCTGATTAGAAGTAGTATGAGGTCAGAGTGTCCCGGGTTCAAGCCCCATCTCTGCTGCTTCCTGGCTGTGGGACTTTGGAAAAGTGAACCCACCTCTCAGTTTCTTCATAAAACCCAGGTGAAAAATACTCTGAGCTGCCTCGGCCCCAGGGTGGCCACAAGGACCTGATGTCTGGCCCAGGGACATGCGTCTTAGCTAACACTCCCCGCGGCAGTGGTATCCACGAACATCTCAGGAGATGGAGGTAGGAAGGGTTGGAGACCTACCCCCCACCCCCACCCACCCGCTTGGTCCCCAGGCCAGAGACTTCAGCACATCCCACAGGCAGGGCCAGAGCTCAGAGGTCCCAACGTCCTCCTCAGTCATCTCCCTCCATCTCCCAAACCAGTGGTCTAGGGCAGGGGCTGGCAAACTATAGCCTGGGGGCCAAATCTGGTCCCCACCCGTCTTTGTAAATAAAGTTTTACTGGCACGCATGGTCAGTAATTTACATCCTGTCTATGGCTGTGTGACAGGCTTGAGGAGTCCTAAAAGTGACTATGTGACTTGCAAAGCCTAAGTGTTTCCCATCTGGCCCTTTACAGAGAAAACTTGCCGGCTCCTGGTCTAGGCCCACAGGGCAGCCTGAGGGAGGGGCCCCAGGGCCTTGGAGCCGCTTTCACCACTGCAACCAGACCTCAGCTTTGCTCATCCCGAGCCTACCCTGGGAACCAAAGCACAACAGTTAGGCTGCCCCTGTGGGCTGAGAGAGAGAGAGAGAGAGAGAGCAAAAGGAGAGAGAGTTAGAGAATAGGAAAGAGAGAATGAGAGAGAAAGAGAGTGAAAGAGAGAGAGAGAGAGAGAGAGCAAAAGGAGAGAGAGTTAGAATAGGAAAGAGAGAATGAGAGAGAGAGAGAGAGAGAGGCAAAACGTGGCTGGGGTCCTGGAGGGGGCAGCAGCCTTTGCCTGGCTCAGGTCTAAAGACGGTGCCACCACCAGGGACAGGCCCAGGCCGGGCCGGCCAGGTGGACCCACAGCTCCCTGGGGTCAGGCTGAGGCAGGGGAGGATGATCCTCGGACGGCCTCCTCCTCCTCCTCCCTGCTGGCCTCATTTTGGTTTCCTATCACATCCAAAATTAGTCCAATTTACAACCTCTCAGTCACAGGAAACTAGAAGCGGTGCCTGCAGGCCTGGGGCCAGCGGATGGCACAGACGCTCTGGGCGACCTGGAGTCTGTGGCTGGACCAGGCTGGGGAGGGCGGGGTGCTGGGCCTGGCTCTCTGAGGGGGTGTGGGGCTTCCCTCCGAGGCCTTCCCAAGGCTCTGGGTCAGGGCAGAAATCCACGTGTGTTCCCCCAGGCCACCAAGCAAATGCGGCCTCTACACTGGGGGCCCTCGGTGGTCCCAAAGGCAGGAATCATGGGCCTTTGGAAGAGGGAATCATGAGCCTGATTTGAGGGAACAGGAGAGCCCACAGCTAAGAAGGGGTCGGGGCTGCTGGTCTTCTAGGTGAGAGGCTGCTCCCTTCGCTGGAAAGGAGGCAATTCTAACAGCTGAAAACAGAGCCTGCGTCCCAGTGGGTGAGGATGGTCACAGTTCAAAGGATTTAGAGCCTGAAAGGGCTCAGCTATGGGCAAATGGAAGGTTCTAAAAGCCCAGATGAGAATAAGGCTGCCCCATGTGGAGGAGGAGAGAACAGGCTCTCTGCTGAGAACAGGCGGCCAGCCCTGTGTCCATGACCCAAGAGAGGTGCGTTGGCAAGCTCAGAGAGCTCTTAAAAAGGAAACGGCCCTTCTGCCCAATGTCCAGACCACCCTTGCCGGAAAAGAGAAGCTAGCTGGGGCTCGACAACCCAACCGCCAGGAACACACAACCCAACCGCTGACCGTGGGACAGCTCGCTGCCCAAGACTGGGACAGCCAACGGGGATGGCTGAGGTGAGGATAGACCAACGGCGACAGCCCGGCTGCTCGTGGCGGCCTCGCGGAACGGATGGTGACATGGTGCAGGCAAGAGTGGGGCAAGCCGATGGAGGAGCCGGATGGTCAAAAATGGAATGGCTTGACCTCTGGGTCTAGAGCCATCTGCTGGCTGCAAGAGGGAAGGCCCGGTGGCAGATGAGCAGCAAACACAGGCTGAGAGCGGGTGGCTCCCGGAGGAGGGGGGGGGGATGGGATGGTCCAATGGCTGAACAACCACAGGGGGATGACCTGAAGCGGAGATGGGGCGGCCAGTCAAAGAGGATGGGATGACCCCAGGACTGAAATGAAGCTGCCGCGGGGGCAGAAAATGGAATGACTCGGTCACTGGCAAGGAAAGAGACTGATGAGGGCGGCAGCCAGGAGGCAGAGATGCGACACCGGATGGCTGTTAGTTGCGTCCGATGGCAAGGATGACTGGCAAGGATGACGGGGCCTCGTGAAGGGATGGAATGAGCCAGGGGCCGAGGACGGCACCTCTGGGGGGCAGCAGCGGGCGTGCCAGGGGGTCCCGCTGCCCGCCCTGGCGGGGGGCGGGCCGAGCTCACGGCTCCGGCGGCCACGGGGCCATCACTCACTTGGACAAGTTGAGCTTCCCTGCGGCCAGGTGGCTCTGCACCGTCCGCCAGCGGCCTCTCCCCGCCTTGCCGCCGCTGCCCGGCTCGCTGGGGGCAGCCCCGCCGCTTCTCAAGGCGTCCTCTCCGGGTGGCGGCACCGGCGCCGGCTTCTCCCCCAGCCGGCCTTCCCGCTCCACCGCCAGCCCCGCCGGGGCGGCCACTTTGGCGCCCGACAGGAGGGTGCCACTGGGGGCACGCAGGAGGCGGGGGGTGGCGGTGGGGGGGAGAGGGCAGGCCACACGTGGGGGTGGGGGAGGGGTGGGAGGAGGAAGAAAAACAATGACAGATAAAAGGAAGAGAGAGACAGCGAGAGAGGAGGAGAGAGACAGACGGACAAGAGACAGACAGAGAGAGAGAGAGAGACATCAGCACTGCAAATGGGTTAACAGCAGAGCCTGCAGAGAGGAGAGAGGGGACCGGGCGGGCTGGGGGGTCGGAGAACAACGCACCACGACAACGGAGGGGGGGCCCCTCCCCACCGCCTGGGGCAGGGGCGGCGGGGGTGGGGGGAGGGCAGCCACCTCCAACTCTATCCCACAGGACAACGAAGGGTTAACGACGGAGGAAGAGCGGGCTGTCCAGGCCAGGAGGCCCCAAGGCAGGGAGAAAGAGAAAGCCGTGTTAGTCAGAGTTCATCACCACCACCACCGTCACCGCCAACACCGCCACCGCCACCACGACCACCGACCACCGACCACCGACCACCACCACCGAACAGCCAGGGCAGCAGCGCACAGCAGGGGGAAGAAAGCGAGCCACACCGAGAGGGAGGGACCGAACGGGCAACCCCATCCTGACTGCACGAGGGGGGGGTCCTGCTGCCGCATGGGACCAGCTGGGGGGTTGTGGGCAGGGGGGGTGGCTGCGGAGGGGCTCTCCTGCGTGGCTGGCCCTGGGGGAGGGAGCGGGAGCGGGGCAGGCAGGCGAGGGGAGGCAGGAGGGGTTGCTCGTCTCCATGGTCAGCCTGCCCATGGGTGCATGGGTGGGGGTGTCCGGGGAGAGGAGCAGGGGGGGGCAGTGAGGGCCGGGAGGAGGAAGGAGGGCGTGCGCGGAGACTCGGTACATATGATCAAACCAGGTAAAGTCACTCACTTGAGGGACAGTCGTGGGTCGCCATAAGGGGCGTAGGGTGAAATGTTTAGAATAAACTCCTTGGGAGGGTAGGAGCTCCATTTCTGCTGCACTGTGCTCTCATTGTTATTCCAAAAGTCTCTGTCTAGATCGCTGGAGGGGCAGAGAGAGAGGGGAGAAAACAGGGAGATACAAGGAGAAACAAGAGCTGCAAGTCCTGTGGGGGTAGAGGGGGACGGGGCCCCGGGGGCCGGGCGCACACAGAGTGGAGGGGGCCGGGGTCGGCTCCTGCGGGAGGAAGAGAGGCGGCCGGGACACACGCACGCGCCCGCACACGCGCACACACTCGAGGGCCGGGAGAAGCCGCGCAGAAAGGAGGCGAGCTGCAGGCAGGCACACCGGAGCCTCGCACCCGGGAAGCTGGTGGGAGAGAGAAAGATGTTGAGAGAGGAGGGGAGGAGACGGGGCTGGGGACGGGCCTGGGGTAGGATGGCGGGGGTAGTGGGAGAAGGAGAGGGTACCGGTTTCTGGCTGGAAAGAGCGGAAAGGTAGGTCAGACCCTGCGGCCAACTGGCTGGGTCCCCGCGCCCCTCCCCCCAGCCCCCCACCTGGCCTTGGCCTCCCTGCCTGCAAAACCAGAAGGCTCCCTGTAACCGCTGGGCGGTCAGCTCTCCCAGTGGGGACCTGAGGGTCTCCCCTCTTCCATCCGCCTCCAGTGAGCCACTCCTGGGGCAGGCCCGGTGCCCCGGCCCATCTTTTCTTCCTCCCATCGGCCTGAGGTCCCCCTGCCTCCTCGGCTCTCTCCCGCTCCTAGGCTACAGCAGCCTTTACACGGGATTCGTGGGGTCTCAGCTGAGCTGCACTTTCCACTCATTGCAGATGTGGTGGTTGCGTTGCCCCCTGCCCCCACCCCACCCCCAGAAAAGAGAAGGCACCTCCAGGCCTCCGACCTTGCTGAGGGTGTGACCCAAGTCACCAGGAGCCCTTCAGATTCAATGCTTTGGGGCCTGTGTGAGGGGAGCCTGCCCTTCTCTGCGGGGGCTGATGGGGACACTCAGCCTCAGGCCCTTGACACATACCTGACCTGCCAGTCACGTCAGCCTCTCCCTGTGCCTCCTCCCCCCGCCCCAGTCCCTTTCCAACGTGGAGTCTGGAAGGGACCCTCAGCCCCAGTCTTCCCACCCCCTCCTGCTCTGAGACAAGTCATACCAATGAAGCAGATATGCTGGAAGCACAGGGAAGGAAATGTGGGGACTTCCGTTGAGGGCCGGGTGCAGAAGCCTCGGCCATCAGAAGGCACAGCCTGGAAATACCAGGAGCCAAGGACAAGGGGCTCCATCCGCTTGTCTGTCAGGCTCCTGGGGCCCTGAGGAGCAGGCCTGGGAGCACAGGGAGAGGAAAGGCGGAAGGAACAGGCCAAAGGAACATTCTGGAAGGGAGCCATGCCTGAGACCTCAGAAGTGCATCTGGGGGAAGGGGCCCCTGGGAGGAGCGTGGGGCAGGTGCCTGGCTTGTGCTGAGGTGTGCCTCTGCTCAAGGCCAAGGCGAGGGCCCTGCTGGGGGTGTTTGGGGTGGGGGCACTGTCAGGGAGGCACACCCCTGGAGATGAAACAAACATGTTCTTGGGGGACCTGCTTCTCCCTCCCCCCCAACCACTGGAGTTTGACCTTGACCTTGACCTTGGTCCTCAGCCTTCAACTTCGGAAACAAAGGCGAGCTGCCACCACAGGCCCAGAGGAGATGGTGGTCCTGGCCCAGGGGGGTGTGGATAGCACATGTCTGTCCCCAGAGTGCACCTTGGAAATATCTCACAAGGGCTCCCTACACAGGGTTCAGAGTCAAAGTCCTGAGCCGGTTTGTGAGGAGGGCAGTGGAGGCTAGGGTGGGAGAGGCAGGACAGGTCCTCGGCACTGGGAGGCCCCGCCCTGGGGAGGATCGCTCAGCAGGAGACCCTTTCCCTGCCAGAGACGTCCTTTGGTCCCCTCCTCCAGCATAACACAGATGGGAAGGTTGGAAGGCCTCCCCCCCCCCCCATCTCCAAAATCGAGGGCCATCCAATCCTAGGACCTGGAGAGAAAGAGCCACCAGGGTCATCACTGCAAGGCAGGTCTCCCACCCTGTTCCAAGGAACTTCAGGGTCCCCCATGTTGTCTGCTGCGGTACTGGAAAAGAGGATCTTTCATTTTAAAAGTTTGGGGAGCACAAAGGTTCCTTTGCAGCAGGACTTCTCAGGCCCTTTAATGTGTCAGTGAAGACCAGTCCCTCCACGAGGGAGAGACACGGTGTGCAGTGTTTCCCAAACATAGCTGGTCATGGAACCCATGAAGCCTCAGTGATTCACAGAATAACTATGAATCATTGATGGGGTGCTTTGAGGAACACAGTTTGGGAAGTACTGCTAAAGAATGCAACGTCCCCGGGATCCTTGACCACAGATCCCTTCAGAGGAGGTCCTAAGCCCAGGAGGAGACTGTGCAGTGGGTGAGCCTTGCTTCCTGCCACCCTATTGGCTTTGGGCCCTGGCAGGAGGTAAAGGCCTAGAGGCCTAAGGGCATGTAGACAGGTTTCCTTGCTCTGAGGCAGAGCCTCTGCTGGCTCAGCAGGGTGGGAGGGGGCAGGGGCTGCAGGGCTACAGAGAAGTGGGGGGTACCTGCTGTTGCCCTCACGTGGTCTCAGAGCACCCAAGGGTGCTGTCCCAGCCCGTGGAGCCCGCCTCCTTGCTGGGTATCTTGTCTCCTCCTACCGCCCTTTCCGCAACTCTCCAGGACCACATGTATCCCCAGGTCATGGTCGCCAGGCAGAAACAGGCACCCTGGCCCAGCTGCGAACTGGGTTAGGGGCCTGGTCTGGAGGCGGCAGAGGGAGCCGGCCTGGCCCCACGCGGGCCCTCACTGCCTTTGGGAAGCCTGGGGCCTGGGTTCTGCAACAAACCCTTGAGACCCGGCAGCTCCCGGCTTTGAAGACCGGCGTGTGTACAACCAGACCCAGCTTCAAAGGCTTCCCGAGGCCTCCTCCTGAGCCTCCTCCCAGCCCCAACCTCTGGCAGACCCACCTGCCACTTGCCCGCCAACCCCCTCCACACACCCCAACCACCACAGACACACACCCACCGGAAGCTTCTGTGATGGCCCCAAACAGGGTCAGAGCTAGAGATGAAAATAGGAGGGGCAGGTAGGGAGCCCTCGGGAGCAGGGGCGAGGGAGAAGGGAGTGAGAAGAGAAGAAGGGAGAAGGATGGACAGGAAGGTGGACAGACTAGGCAGTGGGAAGGGGAGAGGGATGGTGGGGGCCCTGAGTTTAAGGAAGGGAGGGGGGAGGGCAGCTCGCCTTCAGGCCAAGCCCCTTGCTGGCAGGCTGGGCCTCGCTAGGTTGGAGGGGTGCCCAGCCCTCCCTCAGCCTGACAGCCACCCAGTGAAGGCCTGGGGTCAGCAGAGAGGGCTCTCGAGAGAACCCTCACTTTCCGAGCCTCTGGCCAGGTAGAGAGGCTGATGGGGGCTTCCCTTGGTGTGTCCCAGTGACCCTGGTCAAGGTGGTCCAGGGAAGGCAAGCCTGCCTACTTGCAGAGGGCTATCAGAGGGGGAGCCTGGGTGCATCAGAGGCACCAAGACAGGCCTTGGGGACCAGGAGCGACAGACAGAGAAGGGAAGAGTCCCCATTGCTCTACTTCCCCAAGTGGCCCAGCACTGAGGTCTGCCAACCTTGGAAGTCACCCTCAGGACACTGCTGAGGTCTTCAATAAGAGCATGAGCACCCCAGAAGAGGGGATCTCAGTTGTGTGTGGGGGGGAGGAGCTTGGATATGCAGGGGAGCTAGGAGGGTGGGTGGAGATGGTATGTGATGTGGAGGAACCAGCAACCAGGGTTGAGGGAAGAGGCAGATGGGGCTGGAGTGAGAGCAGCCAGAAATGGGGCTGGGGTCCTTGGAACATTGTGAGGGTCTGGGGGCAGAGGCAGGAAGGGTGGAGCCCAGGAGCCACCCTGAGGTGCTAAGAGTGTGTGGGTGGGGGGCAGGGAGAGAGAACCAGAGAACGGCCCCAACTGAATGCATGTGCTCAGAGGGTGGGGAGGGGGAGGCTCCTCCCACGGGGACTGCCTGCATGCTCCCACCCCGAACTCAGAGCCTGGCACCTACTTGATGGCCTTCTTCTCACTGCGCCCGCGCCCTGAGTCAGGCGTGCCCACGGTCTCCAAGGAGTTCTTGTAGCGTTTGCCCTGCGGAGACAGCGCCTGGGTCACTCCTGGGAGACAGGACTGTACCCTCCCTGCCTCCCCAGAATGCACCTGGGTGGGGGAGTGGGCTGGGCTGAGGGCTCTGCAACAAAATGCGGGGCCAAGGTGTGAAGGCGTCACCACCGAGGGGTAGCTCCTTGGTCCCATAAGGCTCTAGGAGCTACTGTGTCCCTTGACTAGCACCCCATCCCTGACCCCCAGGGATGGGGCCCCTCCGATCTGCCTGTCTCCTGGGGCTCTGGCCCGGCTCCCAGAAACGCATCTCCCTCTGCCACGGACAGACGGCTCTCAGGCGCCTGGCCACGTCACACTGGCCACGTCACCGCTCCCAGATGGTGGGGGTGGCATCCTGCAGGGCCAGGTTGGCGGTGACCAGTGATGTGAACGGCGGGGGCAGGGAGAGGGCCTCGTGCCCAGTCCTACCCAGGACTGTGCCCCAAGCACTGTCTGGGGGCTCCCTAGGGGCCTCCTGCCTCAGGCAGTTAAGGCAGAGCCGGGCCGGAGTGCTCTCCTTTAGAGGAAGGCGGCCTTGGGAAGAAAGGCTGCCCTCCCCAGCTCTGAGGCTGGGGCAACAACCAGCACCCCAGAGTTCCTCACGCCTGCCTGAGTCCCGCAGTCCAAGTGCTCTGGGTCCCCCGGCTCCAGGAAGGGCCACGGCTACGCTGGGGACTGGGCCTGCTGCCGGGAAGGTGAGTGCCATTCACCTTCTTGGTTTGGGTTTCTAAATTTAGCTCATGCAGAGCCCAGCACCATTAACATTCCTGGCTGCCACCAAGCGTCCTCACGCGCACCCATGGGCCACGGGCCTGGGGCAGGCCCGGGGCTGGCGCGGGCAGTGGGGTGGCAGCGCACACACACACACACACACACACACACACACACACACACACACATTTCCCCAACGTCTCACACATGCACCGACATCTCAGCCACAACACTCAAGGACTCCACCTTCCCTAAAGCAAAATAAAAGCTGCACCACCATGATCCCCGTCCTCCCTGACACTCCTGCCAGCCGCAACCCCTGCCAGGGTGCGGGAGCTGCCCCGGGCAGAAGCAGCAGAGCTCCCCAGAATGGCGTGGGTACAGGGGGCGGGTCCTCATTGCATCTCCAGCGCCCCCAGGTCTCAGGGGCAAGTAGAGCCTGGTCCCAGCAACGCCTCACCCTGGTTGAAGCCCCTTGCCCTCTCTGACCTCCTTTTCCTCCTTTCTGAAGAGGTGTGTCCTATCTCCAGATGCGCCCCGGGTCCCTCATCCTTCCAGAAGCATCACAGAAATTACGATTTCTCTCCTGACTGACTTCAGCTCTCACCCCGGGGGACACAGCCCGAACTGGCAGGGACTGTTTGGTCTCTAGTACTCCGTGTGCAAGCTGGTACCTGGCAGTTCTCAGAAAAAAAATAAAAAGATCATATGGAGGGGCGCCTGGGTGGCTTAGTCGGTTAAGCGTCCGACTTTCGCTTAGGTCATGATCTCGCGGTTCGTGGGTTCGAGCCCCGCGTCGGGCCTGTGCTGACTGCCAGCTCAGAGCCTGGAGCCTGTTTCAGTCTGTGACTCCCTCTCTCTCTGACCCTCCCCTGCTCATGCTGTGTCTCTCTCTTTCCTAGAAATAAATAAAAATAAAAAAAAAAATGGAACCACCCCCCTCATGGCTCCCCTGCCGTGGGGACTCCCAGCCCAGGCTGTTGCCTCTGAGCCAAAACTTTAAGAGTTAAAAAAACAGAGCTATTGGATCCTCAGAGTCTGCAAAAGCTGCCCCCTCTCAGCTCCAGCTCTGTTCTGTACCATCATTACACAGAAGTTCAAATCCCGAACAATGACCAGTCTGGACCGGAGCTGCTCCATGCTGGCCAAGGGCCCTTCTCTGGACAGGACACAGGGAGGAGCCCCATCCCCATAACTCCCCCACACTTCAGGCAGGGTGGCCCAGGGAGGGCCCCTCACCCCCACCCCTCACTCCCTCTCCTCTTTCTCCCTGGCTTTGGCTGGAGAATCTGCCCTAGGTCAGCACCTGCTTCTAAGGCCGGTCAGTTGCCCCTCCTCCAGGTCAGGTCTGGCTGCGGTGGGCTGTCCCCAGTTCATCCAGGGCCTGCGCCTCTTCCTTCTGCAGCTCAGAGAACCTTCCCCTCTGGGTGCTATTGGGACAGGAAGGCGGGCTGGGCTGGGGGGTGGGGGCCGGTGAAGGGGGAAGTCAACGGGGCAACAACAGGAAACTCAGGCAGTGTCCAGGAGACACTGGGTGGCTTCTGAGGAACCCAATACCAATCAGCCTGCTTCGCAGGGAGGGGGTTGGCCAGGCTGATCTGGAAAAAGCCAGCTGGAGATTAAGGAAGTTATTAATGTTTGGAAATGGGATCCGGGCTGTCAGGGTATCACATCACTGCTGCTGGGGGGACGGGCAGGCAAGGAGAGCCCAGCAACTGTGCAGCGAGCATTTAAAGCCCCTTCCATAAAGCAAGAGACAGCCCGGGGCAGAAAGCTCCCAGGCTCCTCTGATGCCGGGGGCTGGGAGAGGGGTTGTGGCAGGGTTGGGGGCTGGGCAGCTCAGGGGAGGAAGTCAAAAGGGACAGACAGACTGTGGCTTGGACCCCTGGAGAAGTTCCTGGCTGGAGGCTGGGAGGAGGGGCTGGGGCTCTAAGATGCCTGAGTGCTTCCTGCACTGAGAGCCCCCCACACACACCTGCTACAAAAGCTGTCATCTTTGAATGCTGGTCCCCAGGTGGGTGGGTGGGGGAGAAGCTCTCACCACAGCACCTGTGCACGCGTACGCGCGTGCGCGCGCACACGCACGCACACACACACACACACACACACACTGCAGCACTTACCAGGAGGGGCCGGGACAGTGGGGATGAAGCAAGCATCAGCTCACTCCGGTGGGGATCTGATGAGAAGCACACTCCATCATGCAGAGGTGAACACACACACACACACACACACACACACACACACACACACTGCACCAATATCCTCAAAGTCGACACACTCAGCACAAAGCCCCCCACTCAAGGTCACGCATGGGGCCTGCCCTGCTCATACTTTCCTCTGCTTTCAAACATAGACAGCCAGCCAGACAGCCGGACAGGCCAACATGCCCCGCAACAAGACGCACAGGGCTGCAGTGTGTGCATGCTCAGCCACTCCCAGGGCCTCCGAGGACACTCACATACATAGGCACGTGGCCAAGCCCCCTCTTCCACCCCCCACCCCCCCAGATGCAGACACCAGAGATCCAGGGACAATGAGGCAGCCAGCCTGGCCGCACATACCTGCGCCCCCACACCCAGAGCAAACAGGCCCAGGTTATGCATACACTCCTGCTTGGGGCACAGCAGGGCCTTCTCTAAGGTGCTCCCTGAAGCTGAATATCCCAGCATGAAGGGCCATGTTCCCAGTGCCTGAGTGTGCCTTTCCTGAAGGAGACATGCTGGGTCATGGGCCTCTTGGGTTCTTCCCAGAGGTGTCTGGCCCTTTTCTTCCATATGACTGGGGTTTGAGGCCCCCAGCTACACACTGCCCATGGCCACAGCCCTCCTCGCCTTGTCCTTAAGGCCCCTCTGTGGCTGGACAGTGACATCTGGCCCCCCACTCCCACCAGGCACAATCTAGGAAATGGAGATACCTGCCGGGGACCCTTCTTCACCTAAGCCCAGGAAAGGCCCCACATCGCGACACCTCTGGGTCCACCTTGGGGAGTGCCCCCACGGCACTCCCCAAAGTCCCCTCTGTACTTCTGGGCTGGGGCACTGGGGTGGAGGAGGATGAGGGGAAGCGGAGTGGTGGTGAGTGGGGGTCTAGCCTTGCAGCCGCTTCTGGGGAACCGGTGGCTGCAGGCGGCGGCTGCGTAGATAGCTCAGCCCAGCTCCCCCTCCCGGGCCTTCGGGTGATGAATGTCCCTCCTGATGGTCTCGTTACTTATTGATGGCCTAATCCTGCTCGTTAATTCCCCAGTCCTCGTTAAAAATGAAAAGAAGCCGTTTGTGCTTGTACAAACCCCAAGAACCAGGATGGATGTGCGGGCGCTGGGGTGGGGCGGGGCGGGCAGCGCCTCCTCATTGGCCAGGAGACCTGGCTCGGCCACGCCCAGCCCCGGGGCGGCAGTGGGCGGCAGGGAGTGGGGCGGGAGGCGGGGGCTGGGAGGGGGCCTAGATTCTCCTTTTGCACGTTTGCCTGAGGTTCTTTATGCGGCACGTGCGGCGTGTGTGCGTGTAGTTGAGAGCGTGTGGAATGCCTGAGCCCCACGTCTGTCCACAAACTAGGTGTGTCCCTAGGTGTGTGGTTCTGGGTGTACAAACAGACAGACGGGGCCAACATCCAGGCAAACGTGGTGCGTGCCTGCGTGTGAATTTCTCCAGACCTGTGCCTGACTACGTGGGTGATTGGGTCACCTGCGCGCGCCCTTGAGAGGGTTCAGGAGCCAGTATTGGGGGCGGGGGTGCAGCGCCAGCCCCGCCTCCGGGGCCCTCAGAAGCCTCACCAGTTTGCGCTGACACCAGTGGCAGAGGCCGCAGAGGACGACAGTGACGCTAAGGCTGACGGTGATGATGGCAGAGACCAGCAGGACATCGCGGGTGGGCGCCCCTGGGGAGGACACACACAGGTCAGACCCTCATTGACCAGGGCCAGCCACCCTCCCTCTAGCTCAGAGCCGCCCAGAACAATCACCCTACCCTTCCATTTATTTGCCTTCCCCAGCCACTGGGAGTTCTGAGTCTCGAGTTCTATTTCTAGCCAGGCCTTGCTGGCTGACCTTAGGCAGTTCCTTCCTTTCTCTGTGCCTCAGTTTCCTCATCTGTAAAGTGGGGGAATTGTGCAGGTTGAAGTTCCTCCCAGACCCTTCCTGCATGGGCTCTGCACAGGTCCAGAGGATCCTCACCATCCCCCAAACTTGACACCTCAAAGGGACAGGCCAAGCGTGCCCCAGCCCAGCCAGGCCTCAGCGGACACTTCCAATCCCCCTATGAAATCCACTGCCTCTGCGCAGCCTTCCTGCCTGGCACCCTTCCATCCTCTCCAACACTGTGAGCCACAACGCCCGCCGAATTTGCCCAAAGGACGATGACTAGTTCCTGCGGTCTCTCTCGGGTTACCTGCCCCATGGGCACTAACAGACCCTCAGAAGTATGTGACCCAAACTCAACAGAGACACGTGTAGTCAAAACAGGAATTTCTGGAACTCTCCGACCAGCCCTCACCTCCTTTAGCTCAACTTTCCGTGGGCTGGAAGCCCCCGCACCCCCAGGTGGCCTCTGTACTCCCTGCCTAGCCCTGAGCCTTAGCGCCCACCCAGTAGGCTCCAGCCCCACCTCCGCTGTCTGCAATGGCGTAAATGCTCACAGGGGCCACCCGGCAGCTCAGGGGTCTCATACTTGAGGCGGAAATGTTGTCACACCTGCCCTGGGAGGAAAATCCCAGGCTTCTGTGCGAATCCCGCCACTTGCCAGCCGTGGCTTTGGACGAGTCGCAGAACCACTGAGCTTTCTCCGGTGCACATGCGGAGGAAACCGCCTGCCTGCCTTCTCCCAGGTGGTTGCAGACACGAGCCCAAACCAAATGCAAGGGAAGCAAATTTTCACCAGGAATTCTCATGTGGGGGAGTGAGTCGAAAGAAAGCAGCAAGGATCACACGTGCACTGTAAACATGTGTGCACTAGGGTGCGTCCTAAAGGCGAGTAGACGCTGTTTATTTACAGAGGAGCCTGCGTGGGCTTTTCGGTGCCAGCGATGGTGGTAATTAAGAGTTGACGGTATCTGTCTGGTCCTGCTTCCTGCGGTTTTAGCTTCTGGGCTCCCAGTCTCTCTTGCTTGGCTGTGGGGCCTCCTGAAGAAGGGCCCAGCAGTTCCTCTGGCTCTCAGGGGCCCCGGGCCCCCCTCCTGCTTCCACTCTAGGCTTCTAGGCGGCCAGTTCACCACTTGCTCTCTCTAGAATCCAGCTTGGGCCCCGCCTCTCCCTTCTCAACTTCCTGAGCCTCACGGCTGTGGGAAAAGGCCACCTTGACCTGGTCCCCACCTTTCCACCTGCCAGGCCAACTAGTCTTCCTCCTGTCCCGGGGTCCACAGGCTCAGCCCCCAGGAAGTCCCTGTACCCGGTTCACTGTCAACCTCAGGGCACACAGTACCCAGGGGCTCGGACCTGGACAATCAGCAGACACCAAGGGACAGGTCCTGCCCTCCTCAGCCCAGGGCGGAGGGACACAGTTCTGCCAGACTGGAGGGGCCACAATGGCCAAAGTTCTCAGGCCAAATGGCAAGTCTCCATCTTTAACCTCCAGGCTTCTAAGAGAAGGGGGGCAAGACAAGTGGGGACAGTGACAGCCATAGTAACCACAGGTCATGCCACCAAGGTCCCAGGAAGGGGACCTGCATTTTTCCCAGCTGTCTGCACAGAAACTGTCCTGGCCCTGCTGGAAGGGTCAGCGGTGGGGGAGGGGGGGTCGGGGGGTGCTATGCGGGCTGGGAAAGCAAATGACCTTACACCTTCCTCTGCTGAACTTACTCTTTAGAAAATTTTTTATGTCTTTTTTATTTTATTTTTTTGAAACAGAAACAGAGTGAGTGGGGAAGGGGCAGAGAGAGAGGGAGACGCAGAATCCAAAGCAGGCTCCATCCAGGCTGTGAGCTGTCAGCACAGAGCCTGATGCGGGGCTCGAACCCACGGATTGTGAGCTCATGACCTGAACTGAAGTAGGATGTTTAACCGACTGAGCCATCCACACGCCCCTGAACTCACTTTTAAATGAAACAAATTCCATTCTTGGTCTTAGCTTTCTTCAGCCACTGGCCATTAAGAATCTACCATGAGGGGCGGGGTGCCCTGTGGCTGGATCGGTTAAGCATCCGACTCTTGGTTTTGGCTCAGGTCATCATCTCACAGTTCACGAGTTCTAGCCCTGAACTGGGCTCTGTGCTGACAGTGCAGACACTGCTGGGTTTCTCTCTCCCTCTCTCCGCCCCTCCCCACCCCTCTCAAAATAAATAAACTTAAAAAAAAGAAAAAAAAAACCTCAGCTAATTATTTCTTAGCCTGTCAGGTGGCCCAGAACTAGTGAATGACAGGACACCCATCCTGGGGCTCCAGGCTCCAAAACACCCAAGGAAAGACCCAAGTGTGAGCGCAACTTCTCTCTTAAGAGCTGAATGGCCTTGGACAAGCCTCTGAACCACTCAATGTCTTCAAGTAAAGATATAGTGGCGCCCACCCATGGGGTTATTGTTAGGACTTAATAGATCGGTATTATTATTAAAGTTGATGGTGTTTGCTTTCTCTCAGGTGTAAACAGAGGGCTCTGGGAGCACAAATGAGGAAGTGAGTGCTGGAAGAGGGAGCTATCTGGGCAGGCTTCACTGAGGAGTGGTATTTGGTATGGTGGGGGGGGGTCGGCTGTGAGGTGAGAGTAAGATATTCCAGGCACAGGGAGCAGCAAGGGCCAAGGCATGGGAGGGGGGAGAGGAGTCAGGCACGTCGTCTGAGGAGCTGACTAGGTTAGTGAGGCCTGATGGGAAGGGGCTCTGTGCTGCTGTGTTTCACAGGCCATGGGAGCCATGGAAGGTTTTTGAGCAGGGAAGGGGCAGGGTCGGAGGGTGTTAGCAAGCTCTTGCTCTGGGAGCCGTGGTGCTGTGGTAGAAGGCCCCACTCCGGCTGGCTCCTCGGCCCTAACACCCTCTCCATGTACCCCACCCCCCACATCCTGCCCATGGGGCGATTCTCAAGGGCGCCTACCTCCTCTCTTTGCTGAACAAGGTCCTTCTCAAAACTGTTTCTCAACCCCTGCTGTAGGAAGGGGGCCCCTGAGGACAAAGCCTGTCAATCCCAGAAGCCAGGGGGGCGCACCCTAGGAACCGTCCCCAGAGACCCAGGGAGTGCCCATCTTAAACACAGCATTCTGGGGGCAGGCAGAATGAGCACTGGGCTTGGAGCCTGGGAAAACTAGGCTGAGGCCGTTGTGGCCACTAACGAGCTATGCGGCCATGAGCAAGGCGCTCAGCCTCTCGGAGGTCAATGCCTCCCTCCGTGGAAGAGCCGACCCTTCCTCTGAGGATGACCCATGTGTCCCAGGTGCCTCACAGGAGGTAACAGCTCAGCCCTTAAAACAACTGAAGTAAGTGTTATGCTTGTCCCCATTTTGCAGAGGGGGAAACTGAGACACAACAGGGCCAAGAACCTTGTCCGAGCTCCTTTGGGTAGCAGGTAGGGGAGCCAGGGTTCAAGCCCAGGCAGCCCAGGTCAAAGGCTACTCTCTTGACTTTGTGTGCTCTTTGGAACTCGTAAGGTTCCCGGAAGTTTCTCCGGGGCTACAGACGGGGGTGCAGAGCAGATGTGGCTGTGCTCCCTCAAGCCCTCGCAACAAGGCAGCAGCATCTCCCTGGCTCGCATCTTGGGTTTCTGCAGAAAGTTCCATTTGAAGGAAAAGGTTTGTTGCTAAGGAAAGCTGAATCCCCTAGATGGGGGGACCTAGAAGCCTCTAGAGCACAGGGCAGCTGCTGTTATCTTACAGCCAAGGAGTCTGACTGCCCACCCCCCCGCCCCAGGTCCCCAGCCTCCCCCAGACAGCCCTCAAAGCCAAGGTGAAACAAATGCTTGTCACTGCAAATTGCACTGATGCTGTGACCGAAAGTGACATGGTGTCCTCAGTCAGCAAGTGACATTGCCATCAAGGGGTGCAGGCGTGAGTTCTTGCCTGCCAGCTGGAAGGGAACCCATGCTCCACAGCATGGAGTCACTCTGTTTGGGGCCGGAAGGGGCCTCTGTCATCACGGAGTCCAGCCCCAGCAATGCACACACCCTCCGGGCAGCCCTGTCGGTGACAAGGAGGAGGAAGGCCCTCCACTAACAGGCATCATTAAGGAGAGCTGCTGTGCCACGTGCTGAGCCGAATCTCTCTCCCCAGAACTCCTGCCACCCCATCCCCCCCCCTCCCGCTCCGCGCCCCCCCCCCCACCCCCCCGCTCCCGAGCTTGCCCTCCGGAGCCGGAGCTGCTGGGAACAAGCCGGCTCCCTCCACCACATGACAGGCCTCCAAATCCTTGCCGACAGCTCTCATGTCCCCTTGCGGTCTTCTCCAGGCAAAGCCGCCCTGGCCCTTCTAACACTTCCTCCAATGACATACATGGTTTCAAGTCCCCTTAGCGTCAGCATATTAACATTTGGGGAAAGAAAATATTGCAGCCATCGTCAGCCTTTGACAGGGCCGAGTTCCACAACGTATCCTTGGGCAGAGGAGGCATCCTGGGTCCCGGGTGAGACACAGACAAGGGCAGACATCAGGAGGGCCGGGCGGCAGGGTGAGCCAGGAGCAGGGAGGGCCAGGCTTCCTGGGTCCAGTCCCTGGGGTGTCTTGGAAATGAGGTGTGAGCTCAGGCTCGTTGCTGCCCCTTTCTCTGCCCAGGCTTGTGGCGGGCACGTCGCTCACTAGAGCTCAGGACTAACAGACAACCCAGTGGGGTCCTGTGGATGGCTCCTGACAGCGCCACCAGCCAAGGAACTCTCCACGGTCCAGCCTGTGTGCTGGAGGAGGCAGCCCACCTCGGAGGGGGGACCAGATGCTCCTGCACAGTCCTCCCCTCTAGAATGGCAGCTCCTTGAAGGTAGGGCTTGCACTCTGTTCGCTACCATCTTCCCAGGACCAAGGAGGGAGCCGGGCATACAGCAGGTGCTTGGCAGACACTTGTTGAAAGAATGGGTGGGTGGGAACCTCAGGCCTCTAAGAATAATGATAATTATAGAGGTTACCATTTGTTAAGCACCCACCGTGTACCGGCCTACCAGGTCCACGAAGGCAAGGGCTGTATCTGCTTTGCTCATTCTGGAGATTCTCTGACAGGCTGACATATGGGAGGCGCTCAGTAAATATTGTTAAATGTTCAGTGCTTGCATGGAATCCCACTTGTCACCCAAACAAGATGGGAAGGAAGAGATGGGAGAGGCTGCAGTACAGAGTCTGAGCCTCTATTTTACACACACACACACACACACACACACACACACACCCCAGGACCTCCTTCATTCTTCCCCCATGCCTGACAGTTCCTGCTTTTTCTATACCCAGATGAAAAGCACCTCCTCCAGGAAGCCTTCCATAATACCCCCGTGGGAATCTGTGGGTCCAAATTCTGGCTCCCATTCTTCCTCGTGTGACCTAATCTTGCGTGCCTTTGTGTCCCCATCTGTAAATGGGGGCTAATAATAGTACAGGCCTCCTAGAACAATTGTGAGGTTTAAAGGAATTAGCACATATAAAGCACTCAGCACAGTGCCTAACACAAAATAAGGAGGCAATAAATGCCAGCTATTATCATAGCATTACCACGTTCGCCCTATCTGTATTAGAGACGCCTGGGCCAGGGAGCTGGCAGGCAACGAGTGTTGAATACAATACTGAGCTAGATACACATCTAGTTTTCCCCCACAGGACAGCAGAGGCCAGGAGTCCTGTCTTACTCAAGTACTCAAGTCTGGGCACCCCAGTCCCTGCCCAGGGCTCCACCAAGACCAAGAGCATCAGCGAATGCCTATGGCGGGAATGGAGAGGGCGGAGGGAAGGGGGTGTGGGGGAGGGGCAGCAGCTGGAAGCCAGGCTGGGATTCAGGTGTGAAC
The DNA here is from genome assembly GCA_017311185.1 of Proteles cristata cristata. Lineage (NCBI taxonomy): Eukaryota > Metazoa > Chordata > Mammalia > Carnivora > Hyaenidae > Proteles > Proteles cristata. The sequence goes on along the minus strand of JAESUZ010000239.1, from coordinate 1,051,113 downwards.
GGCAGACCTGAGCCCGTCCCTTCCCCCGCCAGGGCTCTGCCCCCACTCCCAACTCCTTCTCATCTCCTCAGCAAGCCATAATTTATGGATGAACAGAATCAAACAGGACTGCAGGCTTCTGGGACGCCCTGGGGAGCTGCCGGGGAAGGAATGAACTTCTGAGGGCACGCTCGCTGGCTGCCCGGGGGTGGTGAGGAGAACTGGAGGGGCCCAGAGGGGGAGGAGGTACACGCACACACAGGTCACAGACATGGACACCCATGGCTCGTACACACACATGCGCACACCACAGAGACTCACTCTTGACACAGACAGCCGTGCAGCCGACACACCCCACACATGTGCATGCAGGCATGCACACACACACACACACACATAACTCACAGAGACTCACTTCTTGCACAGATAACCATGCTCATGCACACGTGCAAAAATACACACCTATGCACAGATACCCATGTACACACACACACATGCACAAGCCATGAAGACTCACCCCTTGCACAGACACTTGTGGTCACACTCACAGACACAAACAGCCATGGCCACAAGTAGATGTTCAGCCCACTCTGCCATCACGTGGCCTAGGTGTCCATGCACTTCCTCTGGCCTGGAATTCTCTCCTCTGCCCGTTATCTGTCTATTCAAATTCTGTCTGTCCTTTCTTTTTTTAATTTTAATGTTTATTTATTTAAAAAAAATTTTTAGTGTTTTATTTTTATTTCTGAGCTGGCTGTCAGCACAGAGCCTGACGTGGGGCTCGAACCCACAAACTGCGAGATCATGACCTGAGCTGAAGTCGGATGCTCAACCGACTGAGCCACCCAGGCGTCCCAATATTTATTTCTTTTTGAGAGAAAGAGACAGAGCGTGAGCGGGGTAAGGGCAGAGAGAGAGGGAGACACAGAATCAGAAGCAGGCTCCAGTCTCTGAGCTGTCAGCCCAGAGCCCAATGCAGGGCTTGAACTCATGGACCTCGAGACCGTGACCTGAGCTGAAGTGGACACTTAACCGACTGAGCCACTCGGGTGCCCCCACCCGCCAGCCGTCTGTCCTTCTGAGGCAGAACAGCAGGACAGGGAATAGACCTAAAGGCAGATGACCTAGATTCAAGTCACCCCTTCAACCCTGGCTAGTGACCCCAGGTAAAGCTCATTTTGGGACCTCAGTGGTTCGCCTTCAAGCGATGAGAAGAGCCCCTGAGTTCTCAAGCTGGGGTCCCGTCGATGTGAAATAACAGCTCACATTAATTGGGCGCACACCTTTCGTGGCAGATGGGAAGCTTACACAGGCCATCCTGTGTGATCTCCACAACCTGGGACCATTAGTGGCCCCATTTCACAGAGGAAGAAACAGGCATGGAGAACTAAGGCAACGTGAGCCTGCCCTTTCCCACGGCTGCAGAGCCTTCCCTCTGGGTGTGACGGCCTTGCACAAGGGGCTACTGCATGACCTAGCCACACCTAACTTTCCTCCTTCCTTCAAGAAGGCTAACCTCTTTTACACTGAGGCTTTGCGGCACAAACCCTTTGCTCTGCCTGGAATGCCTTCCTTCCATCTTCTACCATTAATATCCCTAGACAAGATGGTCTTTGTTCCCTCCCACATTTCCTTCTGCCTCCCCTGTAACTGTGGAAATTTATCATTGTGGGTTCATAGTGAGCACTTTTTGTCCTTCCCCCCCCTACTGGGAACACCAGGAGGGGCGAGACCCCCAGACCACTCACTTCTGTAGCCCGAGGTCTGGTACCTAGGAGAGGCTGGGTAAGTAAGTGTTGAACAAAAGCATGAAGTTATTCAAGGCCCCAGGTAAGCCAGCCTCTTCCGGGAAGCCCTTCTTGATGTCAAGGGACTCTCGGCACTCTCTTCATTCTCCAAGCTTGAATTAACTGACCTTCTCATTTAAAAAAAAATTTTTTTTAATTTAAAAAAATTAAAAAAAAAAAAGGACACCTGGGTGGCTCAGTCCGTTAAGCGTCCAACTTCAGCTCAGGTCATGATTTTTGGTTTGTGAGTTTGAGCCCCACGTCGGGCTCTGTGCTGACAGCTCAGAGCCTGGAGCCTGTCTTCGGATTCTGTGTCTCCCTCTCTCTCTGACCCTCCCCTGTTCATGCTGTCTCTATCTCTCTCAAAAATAAATAAAACATTTAAAAAAAAATTTTTTTTAATAATTAACCGATGTTCTGTCCAATGCCCTTTCCTTGGGGGTTGGAGCCAATGGAGGTAAGATCGTGTCTCCCCGTCGCTTGGGGTCTCCCACAGCTCACAGCCCAGGATATGACACAGGGAAACTGCTGGAAATCTGTGCACACAGACTCTTTCCCCCAAACTCTGCTTGCTCTTGCATTCTCGGCTGGCAACACACACACTCTCCACATCCAGGCCCTCTAGCATTGTCCCCACCGCCCCCCCAACCAAGACTGCTTCCCTCTAGGGATCCCCAGATCCCAGGCCCTTGCTCTCCGTACCGAACATGATTCATCACAGTAACTGATGTGTGCTCAACATTGAATCATGTATACAGTCTTTAGCACCCCTCTGGAGGTAAATACTCTCCTGCTCCCTTCCTGAAGAAACAAACTGTGGCTTCAAAGGGTTAAATACTTGCCCGAAGGCACAGAGCAGAAGAGAAGTAAAGCCAGGGAGGCACCTGGAGTCTGTAAACCTCAAACACTACAGCTCTCTCCGTCTCTCTTGTTCCACCCGAGGGGAGCCTTGAACCGAGTCACTCTGAGGACAGAGTCAAGAGAAGAAAGAAAATGAGTGAACGCAAAATAAAAAAGTGGTCAGGGAGAGGAATTTCCCCCCAGATTTTTACCAAAGAGAGTCCTGCCTGAGAGAGTCCTCTCACACACCCTTCCCTGGGACCCTTCCTTCCTCCACTGGCCCAGCCCACAGCCTCAGTAAAGCGCCCTCATCATAGACAAGTTCAGTCCCCATAAAGGTCCCCAAAACAGTCTGGGGGGACCTCTGGCTAGACAGAGGTGAGCAGGAAACAGAGAAGGGTGAGCTAGCCCAGGACTTGCCCCGACGATCTCTGGTACCGCCTAGGGCACAACCACTATTCCCAAGAGATAAAGCAGAGGGATGTTGGGGGTGGTTGGGGCTACATCTGCCAGCGCCTGCCTATCCTAATCCTGCCTCCTCCCACCTGATTCTGCACTACTTACGACACATCATGCCCCAGCGCCTCCCCCCTATCCTTTGGTGGCTGCACGATGACGTTAGAGGTGGAAAGCAGTGAAAGCTGGAGTCACAGGTTTCTAAAGGAAGCGCCCCTCCACGTGCCTGCCAAGCAGATGGAGGTGGGGGAAGGTGGGAGGGCACTTACAAGCACAGAGCCTGCCATCCCTAGGAATATTTGGGCATGGGAAGGGGGGACATTTGCGGTACCTATCCCACCTTCCTTTCCTCCTCCCGACCCAACACACAGAGAAAGGCCGAGCTGGGCAGAAAGCAACAGAAATACCAGTGAGCAAAATTCTGAACCCTAGACTGTCTAGGCAAAAGCTCCGGGCTGCCTGTCAAGTCAAATTGTCTGCCCTCTCTCTACTCCGAAACTCCCCCTCCATGCTCCCCGCCTTGGGAAAAATCAAACAAGATGGGTAGGTAGAAGGGGGGGGGGGAAAGGAGGAGAAAGAGATCCTGGCATGCATTTTCCAGGAAAGCTGGTCCTCCGCCCTGCCCCCATGCCCTCCGGACAGTCTCCCTGAGTGTCCTTCAGAAAGCCAAGGCGACTGCCCACAAACCCTCGGGCTTCACCTGGGGCCAGAGCAAGGCTGGTGAAAGAGGAGGCCCAAGGGGAATTGTTTTGGAAAGTTACAAGTAGCTGAAAATAGGGGCTTAGCACGAGCAAGCCTCCTCAACCTTGACTGTAATAAAAACAGATAATGCGTGAGTGAGCTAGGGAGAGAGCGCTGGCAGGGGCCGCAGAGGCCGGCTGTATGCAGACGGTTTAGAATTCAGAGGAGATGCCAAGTGAGTAAACAGCGAATGAAGGATTGTTGGATGGGCCAGGAGCCGTTCCAGCAAGAAATTGGACGGGGACATGTCAGGATCCACAAGCACTTTGACTCCTCATCAGGGGAGCAGGGCTGAGCTACAAAGGCCTCATCCACGCATTCTCTATGCCTCCTCTACCTTGGCTCTCTCTTCCAGCAGAGAACATGGCCTTGGTAATCATGGCTCATGTTTCTTCAGTGCCGAAGAGTTTACAAAGTGCTCCAGAGTTCACCTAGGGTTCCACATGTCTTGCCGTATTTAGTGGTGATGGAGTATCTTCTGCCTGGTGACCCCTCCCCTCAGTCACACCCACCTCCCACAATTCCTGGCTTAGGGAAGCCTGGTGCATCTGGTTTCAGTCTTCAGCCTCAAAAGATGAGGAGGGGGAGAAAGACCACCTGCAGACTCTAGAGAACTACTGAGTCTGGAAGTCATCAGGGTCAAAGCCATTCAGAAGGAACATGACCAGATGCTAGCTCTGAGTTAGCCTAGAATCAGCCACCCTCCCCACCCACCCCGATCCCAAAGTTGATGAGCCGCCTAGGCAGCTGTGAAAATGATCGTGTCCATCAGTGTAGCAGGAGCCGAGCAAAAGAGGAGCTCGGGTGGAGGGCTTCTCCACCAGGAGTGTGGAGCAGGGGCAGGATCAGGGACGTGTGATGATTAAGTGCAGGCCTTGACCACTAGTTACTCCTATGAATAATGCATTGTTGTGCCTTGGCCTAAGTCAGCATCTTATTGTTATTAATAATACACGGCTGCAAAGAAGCTGAGGTTGGAATGGTGCGCTCTATTTTATTTGAGGATCTCAGAGCACTTAAGAGTTCCTCTTGCTGATGACTCAACTCCAGTTCCCCAAGTCACAGGCTTCTTTACAGGCCAGGGCACCTGTCCTAGCCCAACACCCTTCCACCTGATGCTGGGAGCCATGAAAACCTCGAGGGCTAGGAATCTCCCATCCTGAGATTTAGATTCTTGACTGGGGTTTTGGTGGGGGAAAGGGTACGCTTAATCGTTGCCAGCTCAAGGGTTCTCAGGGATTGAATAGAATGTGAAGCTGCTCCCAGGGATGTTTAAGAAGGAGGGTGAGGGCTAGTGGAGAGAAATTTCTCTCCAGGTGGGGAGAAATGGTTGGAGAGAGATCATTGGGAACCTGAATACAGTTCTGCCACCCACTGTGTCGCTGTGGGTATGTGTGGCCTTAGGCAACTAACTCAACTCTGGTCCTAAGTCTCCTCCTTAGAACATAGGGTGACTGAGATTCCCTCTGGGAGGTGCCATTCTACCATATTCTGGGCTATCATTTGCACCACAAATATTAGGAGGGAGACACGGAGTGCACCGCCCTGGGATCTGTCCACGGTGCTGGAACAGGGACGGGTCGCAGCACCCCTGTCCTTGGTGCTGAAACCCATTTCCGTCCGTTGACTGCGTCCTCCTCCTTTGCATTATCCCCTAAGGAGAGCAGGATCCAAAGGACCGGAGCTGTTTCCAGGACTGCAGCACAGTGATTCCAATTTCCTCTACCACTCGCTCCCCGATCAGCCACAAGCTGAAGCCACGGAAGCGACCAGGCAACTTCAAGAGCTCCCTTTCCCCGGTGAGGTCCTCAGATACTGTCCGACTCGTGACCAAAAAAGCCTCCCCGTTAAGGTAAATGCTACATCTCATTCCCTCAAGTGAAGCCCACCGAACTGCCTCCTGGCTGCTGGTGCGGGTACTGCTCTTAGAACAGAAACACAGAATGTCCCCAGCAGTGGGGAAGGAGTGGCAGACAGTCCCCGTCGCCGTCCCCTCACCCAACCCGGGAAAATATGGCGCTCTGAGCTTCCAGCGCTGCCTAATAACCTGCACGTTCCAAGCTGTCCGACTGCGTTCTGGCCACCTTGGGACACCAAGCTGCCTCGTTCACAGTGAAGACTCAACCCAGCGGTCAACCCAGACCAAGCTAAACTTCCTGCTTCCTCTTCCCAGAAGGGTGGGGTAGATCTGTTTAAACAAACACTTTTCCTCCAACAGTAGAGCCAGTCCTGCCAAAATGAATACAAAGGCTTGTAATAGGCCTCCCTGAGGGCAAACGCTCCTTATCCCACACCCACCCAATAGGAAACTTGCCCAAAGCCCTTCTCTAGGAAAAAATGGGAGTCAGGGAAGAAGGCCACAGCTTCAGCCCACTCTTGTTCCCTATGCCACAGGTTGGGGCTCTTTGAGAAGCAGATCTGCTTGGTATTTCTAGGGACTGCTTCTTAATAGCCCCACTGGGTGTAGAAATTCCCCTCTTTCCAAAAACAAACAGCAAAAAAATAAAACCACCTGAACACAATACCCCAAATCACAGCTTCTCTGGATCCAAGTAGGGAGTAAAGATAATAGTCTTCAATTAGAGTAGATACAGATAATATAATGTATTGAGCACTTATTATAGGCCAAGAACTGCTAAGAGCTCTGCCAACTGTATCTCCTTTAAAACTACATCCCCTCCCCGGGAGGAATCATCGTGATCAGCATTTTACAGATGAGGAAGGTGGGGTCCAGAGAAGTGAGGTGACCACTCAGCGTGGTGCCGTCGGCGTGTGTGGAGACTGCCATGGGAAACCCCGTCGTCTGCCCTTAATCTTTCAGCTCTGCAGGATCGCCATCCTTCCATGTTCTGGAAGCCTCACTGCCCCACCCCTCCACATCCTCACATCTCATATGAGGGCAGTCTGGAGGAACACAGTAACACCTCACACTCCCACAGCACTTTACAGCCTGCAAAGTGCTTTCATAGCCATTGTCCGAATCAACCCTCAAGATACCAAGGCATTTTCCTGATTTTACAGGACAGAAAACTAAGGCACAAAGAAATAAGGGACTTGCCCCGAGTCACACAGGGAGTAGTGGAACCAAACTCAGATGACAATGGTGGTACTCTCAGCCCAGGGCTCTCTCCCTATTTCCGTAAGGCTGGGGTCCTGGGGGCAAGCCAGGGAGGGAGTCCAGGGGCTTCCTGAGACCCTGACCTGGGCTGCTTCTCTCCTCCTGGTCCCCAGGGGCCATCAGTTGGCTCTGCTCTACCTTGGAATCTCAGAGACTCATTCTAAATGAATTTTTTTTTCCCAGGCAATTACTTTCTACTAATTAGGAGACAAGGCTGCCAGTCCCTGGGCCCTAGGCTGACCCCCTTTCTCAACTCACAGGGGTGGAGGGTGGAGGTACAGAGTAGCAGGATGAGCCACCAAAACTGCCTGGCTCAGCCCCATCAGCCCCTTCATCTGAAGGAGGCTGGGAAACTTTTGAGGGCAGGGGAGATGGTGTCAGGAGCACCAAGGAACTGGAAGAATGGAGATGGAGGTGGGGACACTGGGGAAGGAGGGGCTCTGAAGTGGGAGAGAGCCAGGGGACAAGAAGTGATGGGGCCTAGACATGCCCATGCAGAGTAAGAGAGACAGAGGCCCAGGAGCAGCAGAGGGAGCCAGGAAGATCCAGAGAAACAGGGACATTTCTTCCATGTTGTAGGAAGGAAAAAGAGGAATCTCAGGAAACAGAGAGACAGAGGAATGGGGAGAGACCTCCCCTCTGCAGAGGGAGAGGAAGGAAGAAAGCACCCTGGAAAATGGTCAGAATTACTGAAGTGGAGGAGGCAGAGAGAGGGAGATACTGGGAGACTCTGGGAAGGAGAAGGAGAGAGGAAGGACAGGGAGGAAGGAAAGCCCTGGGGAGACAGGGAGGAGAGCGGGGGAGGACGGCTGGAGTGGCAGCTCCCAGGGCCCCAAGAAGGGCTCTCACTAGTCATCGTCCTTGAGCCTCCCCCAATGTCAGTGCCCAGCCAGTCGGGCCTGCGTGCCCTCCTACGCAGCCACAGGTGCAGGCTGCCATGGTGGCAGGCCACCAGTCGGCAAGGCCCCAGATGCTCTGCTAACTCAGAGCAGCCAGTGGACCTCTCTAACTGTCAATCTGCCACCCGCTCCAGTGGGCTGAGCCAGGGACTCTCCTGGGTCACACAGCAACATGACCAGGAGGCTCTGGGACTATGGGGTCCAGCCTTTCTAATTTACAGAGGGAACACCCAGGACCCGAGGGGAAATGGTGCTTGTCCAAGTTCATATAGCAAGTGGGTGATGAGGCCAGAAGTAGAGGGCTCAGGGGCTAAGTCCCAGTGATAGGTCCCGTTCCCTACTGGGCAAAACCAGTAACAGGAGACAAAGACAGGTCTTGGATGCTTGCAAGTCCCCCCTGAGCAGTCTAAGCCCTGTGGCAGTCGGGGTAGTCAGAGGCAGAAAGAGAAGCAATTTTTCACCAGTTTTTACAAGTCTATTTATTTACTTTGAGAGAGAGGGAGCAAGGGAGCAAGGGAGCACAAGTGGGGCAGGGACAGAGAGAGGGAGAGAGAGAATCCCAAGCAGGCTCTATGCTGTCAGCATGAAGCCCGAGACGGGGCTGGATCTCACGGACCAGAAGATCACGACCTGGACTGAAATCAAGAGTCAGACGCGCTTAACCGACTGAGCCACCCGGACGCCCTGGAAAGTCAGCATCTATGGAGCACCGGGTGGGAACATTCTGCACGGGTAATAATTGCAACTAACATCATTAGCACTTACTAGGTACAATGTTGCAGGCACTTAAAGCATTGTATGCAGGATCTCATTTTCTTCCCACAATAACCCTATGAAGTATGTATTACAGTTATTCCATTATAGGGAAGAAACTGAGACTCGGGGAGGCTGAGTAATTGGCCAAGTCCATAGGCTAATCAGAGGCATGTTTCTAAATCCAACGACTAACCACAGCCCTGAGGACCCAGCCACCCTGGCATTCTCTGAAGATTATCCCCAAGTTCTCGTGATCCCAACCCAGCCTCGGCAGAATCTGGGCCCCAGATGCCAATGCAGTTCCAGTTCTGTGTTGCTAGGGACTCCTTGTGGTCCAAAGTGGGGGCGGTATCATGAAGTGTTAAATTTGGACAAGCCCCATCTTAAGGCCCTGGAGCCTGGGTTCTAATCCTGGCTCTGCCGCTCACTTACTGAGTGACTTTGGGAAGGTCACTTGCCCTCTCTGGGCTTGGTGCTCCCACCTGTGTCACTGAAGGGGAGAACCCGATAACAAGAGCTAGTGTGTGCATGGTGCTGACTCGGTGATGGGCAGAGCCGGTTCATATACATCAACCCATCATATCCTCCCTAGAGCACCCTGAAGTAGGTGCTGTCATCATCCCCACTCTACAGATGGGGGAATGAAGCAATGAAAGGTTAAGTAACTTGCCCAAGGTCACAGAGCCAATCAATACATAGCAGAACTGGGATTTGAAGCCCATTACTTAAAATCTTTTTTTAATTAACTTATTTATCATACGTAACCTCTACACCCAATGTGGGCTTGAACTTGTGACCCCAAGATCAAGGGCTGTGTGCTCTGCCGAGCCACACGGGCACCCCCACGAACCGCAATGCTTTTGATCCAGAGCACATGTGGGTCCTGCCACTCCATATTATTTCCCTAATGAGTCTCCCAGCTCCTGCTTGGGGCCCCTGAGAGCTGTTCCCATGTTCCTGTGCACGGGCATACGTGTCACCGTGTTTCCACCCGGGAAACACACACGCCGTCATGTGCCTGCCTGATATGACACATGTCTGCTCATGCTTCTATGCCTGCTCCTTCCTTCGCCCAGTTCCTGTCTGGACTCGCTACGTCCGCTCAGTCATACATCTCCATCAAGCTTTTCGGTACCTAGAACAGGCCAGCTCCAGCAGGCCCACATGTGTGCACACACATGTCCTCCTTTCCAGGCACCAGCTGACTCGAGGGGGGCGGGGGGGCTGTGCCAGGCTTTAGCACATGGCCACGTGGCAGTGACGTGGGCCACCACACCCCTTCTCCTCTGCCCCCCTCCAGTGCCTGGGTGGCTCGCACATCACACTGTACACCTGCCAACACCGCCATCCACGCTGCCTTCCTCACGCCTCTCCCCTAACAGAAGCGGGCACCTTCTCCAGGAAGGAAGCAGGCACAGGCCCAGCCTGGCTCCCACGGCCTAAAGATGCCAGCCAACTCCGGGGTGGAGAGGGAGAAAGAGCCACCGGCCAGAGGCTCCGAAGGGCCTAGGTTCTGGGGTTCCCGTCTGAGACTAAGCCCTCCCTCGGGTCAGAGGGCCAGAGCTCTCGAGACCCAGAAATGGGGTCAGGCAGGGGATGTAGGGCATCTCTGCCCATCCTGTCTAATGAGGGCTGTCGAGCCGTGCGGGCTTCTCTGGCCAAGTTAGCGTTGCACCCCCCCAGCACCCCATCCTGGTCCCTGCTCTCTCCTCCCCCTGCCCAAGCATCTCAGAGTTCTGGGTATTTTTAGGCCTCAGCTGACAGGCTGTGAAATCGCTTCCTTCGCACCTCCCCAACCAGGCGGGGGCTGGAGAGGGAGGAATGGGGCCGGGGGGGCCACACACAGCCGATTCATCAGGCTGCTCCGGGGCTGACAGGTGCCAAGCAGCGAGTGAGGGCTTCCTCCCTTTCTCCTCAGAGCCTCCCCTTGACTGAGAGGAACCTTCCACTGAGCCTGCAGCCAGGGAGAGGAGACAGGGTGGGAAAGAAGCTCCACCCCACACCAGGGACCTGGGAACAAAGGCTGTAGGGGATGCCTGAAGCACTAAAGGAGGCACAGGGGACACCCTCTGAGTCCAGCTCTGCAGCCGACACCAATTCCCAGCACTCGCTTCCAAGTGATGGGCCGAGAGACGGGCTGGCTCGGATCCTAGTGGGATCAGGGAGGCACCGGGCAGTGTGGCCTGGGGGTCAACACCCAGCCTTTGGAGTAAGGCTGACTCGCACTCCCACCCCTGCTCTACCAAGTGACCTGGTGGGACACTCCAGGTCCCCAGGTGGGACCCCTCTGGGTTTCCGTGTTCTCATCTGGACAACAGTGGTAATGCTATCTCCCTCGCAGGACTGCTGCGAAGATGAAATTTGAGGCTGAACGTGAAGAACAAGGTGGTCTGTGGACCCACCAGGCCCTGCTGGGAGATTCTCTCTTGCCACCTTCCCTGACCTGCAGCCCCTCCTCACACCCCCCCACCCCCGGGCTGCCTTCCTCACCGTGATCCCCGAGGGGTCATCCTGGCATTATGCTCTTTGGTGCCCGTCTGACCCTTATCTCCAGGGAACAACTCCCCAGCTTAGGTGGGTAGGCAGTGTCGACCAGCCCCACTGCCCCACTTCCTGCTGCAGAAGGCACAGACACCTCTTGTGTGCACATGGACCCAGACACCAACACGTGTGTGCCGCCAGCGCCAGGTGTGAAGGCGTTTGCCCTGGGCCGAGGCCCCAGGGAAGTGGGAAGGCGTACCCGAGCCCTGCTGTGAATGGGCCCCTGTGCCAGGGGCCGTGGGCATGGAGAGGGAGGTGCCTGCTTAGTTACCGTGGAGACAGGTTGGTTCTCGCGGGGCTCCGGAGCTCAGGCCTGGCAGCGTGAGCTGTGTGGCTCTGGCAGGGCCTGGCCCAGAGGCCTGCGGTGTGGGGTAGGGTTCACAGCCAACCCCCAGGAGCATTTACTATGGCCACTGGGACCTGGACCGGCCCACCCTGGCTCCACGTCCCTCTCTAGAAGGCTTTCTCTGATGCCCCCAGGTCCCTAGGTAAGTCCCCTGGCGGCGGCGGCCATCCACACCTGTTGTGACCAGGTGTCCCCTTGACTGCCCAGGACCTGCCACAAGCTTTCCAAGGGTGGGGCCTCAGTCCAGCTAACGCTGCGGACCTCCTGGTGTGGTGCCTGGGACTCAGCCCTGTGCAGGGGAGAGACCCAGGAGGGGCCGGGCAAAGGTGGGAACAGATATGTTAACCCTGGGACTCGGCTCCATACACTTGCCTCCAGGCTTCCTACCCTCTGCACCGCTGCAGAGCTAAAGTTCTTTAACTGAGATCTGCTTGAAAGTTGTCCCTGGCTCGCCACTGCCCTAATTTAAAAAAAGAAAAAATCCAGTTTTCCTATTTCAGAATATCAGGACCTTCCTAATCTGGCCCAACCTACCTTTCCCAAGCCTCAACTTGGCTACTGCCCCGCTCACAGCCTCCCTTCTGGCCACATTCAAGCGCTCCTGGCTGCTCCAGCTGAACGGGATCCCACTTCTGGGCTGCCACATGTGCTGCCCTCACCACACGGAATGCCTCACCCCTCCTGGGTCACGCAGCAAACTCTTACTCTTCCTTCAAAACCCAAGGCCCTGGACTAAATAAAGCTCATGGTCTTGGGTCTGCTGATGTTTGCCAGAATCCCAAGCCAACCTCGAACTGCAAGCTCCCCCCTTTCCAGAGTGGTCTGGGGACGGAAGAGCTAATGCGGGTCATGAGCTTAGAACAGCGCCTGGCACATAGTGAGCACTCAACATATATTTGCTGTTCGGAAGGTAACTGACGGGCCCTGCCTCAGTGGAGCCCTCCTCAACTCCTCCTCCACCAGGCCTGAAGCACACATGTCCTCCTCGGAGCTTCCGGAACCCCCATCCCTGACCATCAATCACTTGGTGCAGAATCACGTTGATAACAGCTGTCATTGGCTGAGCGTTTACTATGTGCTGGGCTCTCTGCTAGTGACATTTCCCACCTTACCCAGCCTCATCCTCCAACCCTGGGGAAATAAGAGCCATCATCGTACCCATCTCACAGAGAGAAACTGAAGCCAGAGCAGTGGAGTAACTGGCTCCAGAGATAGAGCAGAAGTGTCCCTGCAAGATTCAAAGAGATAGCTGTCTGACCCCAGAGACCTCGCTTCAGCAAGCCACCCCCTGCTGCGTATACATAAAGTGCTTAGCAAACACTAGGGGCTCCTTGAGGGAGAGCCTGCGTGATTATTGTGCTATTGTGGGGATCAAGGGAGGGCACGGGTCTGCTGGGTGACCTGAGAGGGGCTTCCTTAGGCTGGATCCCCTGTAAAGCGTGAAACTCTCATACCTGCAGAAAGAAAGTGAGGGTTCAGGGGGGCCCTTGGACTGCCAGGGATGGGGGTCAGGATGGCGTACAGGACCTGGGAAACCCGAGGGGTACTGCAGGGAGCAAAGGTTTGAGGGCGTTGTCGGGGGTCCAGGTTGAGCAAGGGGGAGAAGGCCTGCCGTGCGCTGCCTGAACTGGCCACAGCTCTCCGGCCCCACTGACACCACCCGTGGTAATGAGACGGATCCAATTTGTACCCAGGGCCCCGCCGGGAGCAGCTGCCGCGGCAGGGTTTGAAGTAATTTAATTGGACACATTAGCCACAGAGCTCCTCTCCGCTCCCCTCCATGCGGGGCCTCACGCGGGCACCCCTTGTGGCCTCCCACACCCCATGCCACCCCATCTTGGCTGGGGGCAGTGCTCACACTTCATCAACCAGCACCGTAGGACCCCTACCTGCTAGGGCTGAGCCCCCCCGTGGCACCCCTGCTCTCTCATTTCTGGGGCTCCTGAGGGTTCTAGAACCGGAGAGCTGGCTGAGCTCTGTAGGCCCCAAGGTCTCCCCTTTCTCTGATGCAAGTAGTAACTGTGGGAGCCCCCTGGGGCTGGGGCTCAGACCTCTCCCTCCTGTCTCCCCTGATGGGCACAGCAGGTCACCCCCTTTCCCCCAAAGTCTGCCCAAGAACCCCCCCTGCTTCCTGTGCTCCAAGAAGGGCATCAAAGGAGCCAGGGCCACTACCATGATGGGGGTGGGGGCAGCCTCCTCTCAGGGCTCTGGGGGAGGGGCACATACGCACGCACAGAATCAGACGTAGTACACACGCACGTGCCCTTGGACAGATCCACGTGCTGTCGTGGCAATGCCCGCATCTGTTCCCACCAAAGCCCCAACACCCCGCACCTATGCCTGCCGTGAGGCCCTCCCTGCTCCCAGCAGATGGAATCCTCAGAGGCAGCTGAGCCAGCAGGTGGGAGGGTGTGGCAGGGTGGGGGGGCAGCCGGGGCCCCCGGAGGGCACAGGCCCTGCCTGGCTGGGTATATATAGGGCCAGGGAGGCACCCTCCCCAGCGCTCTCCGTCACAACTCCCCGTGCACCTCGACGCACCTAACTACAAATACACTCATTAGCTGCTGTTTACAGCCTGCCCGGCGCTCAGACGAGCGAGCGCAGCTATTACCGAGTCCAGCTGGCACTGGAACCCGCACGTAGGTACACACGGCACAGCGCTCTCCCCCGCCGGCCCCGCCCTCGCTCTCCACCCGCGCGCCGTGGCCCCACACGTTCAATGACAAGCAGACATCAATTCCCCAAACATCCCAGCAGCTTGCGATCCAAGTCAGCTCGCTGCCCAGCCCTGCAGGAGACACACCTCTTCCTGGGGGCCCTCCAGGTGGGAAGCTGTCACAGAGCACCCCCCAGAGCAGGCCCGAGGATGCGTCAGCCCACCGCCCAAACCAACTGGGTCCAGAATTCCAGGCGTAGGCTCTGGGCACCGTCCAGCCCCTTCCACAGGCCCCAAGCCGTCTGCCAACTCCATTCCAACCCTTTGGGGAATTCTGCTGGGTGAGACCAAAGCCATGCCCTCCAGACACGAGTTGGATGGGGCCCAGCAAGGCTGCCCCTACAGCCTGGACAGCCAGGCACCTCCATGTCCGTGGAACTGGCACCACCCTCCTGGCACCACCAGCTGGGGTTCCCTTGTGAGACAGGCGGGCACCCCGGCCGGGCCTGGCACAGGCTGGCTCCGGCACCTGGCCAGACCAGTGACCGCCACGACAGAGAGTTGACCTCGCCAGCCTCCTGTGCCACCTGACGGGCACTGCCCACGGAGCAGAACTGCCCGCGCCCACCTGGGATGCACCAAGGCCTCTGGGGAGACTGTCCGAAAGACTCCCTCCCAGCTGAGAGTCCCTGACTCAGGACTGGGCCTCCTGCCCCCACGGGGCCCCCCTTACTGCTCCTCTTTCTACTGTTCATGGCCTCGCTCCCCTGGGGGAAGCAGTTATTGAAAACGGTCCATCAGAGGGTGGGCAGGGAGTGGGGGTGGGAGAAAAGGAGGGGTGCAATAGGGAAGGAACCGCCCACTCCTCCCCTGCCTTTCCCTCAAGCCCTCCTGCTGGGCTGGGCTGGAGCAGGGAAGGAGGGGGACAGCCCATCCTCGGAACTCTATGTTGCCTTCGGTGTCCATTGGGCCGGAGCTCGGGGTCGGTGAGGGGCAGGGCCCAGCTGCCCAGGGCCTGACGCCCACCTGTTTCCCTGTCTTCCAGCTGTCCATCACCTGTCACCTGCTGGCCTGTGTGCTCCCCCCACCCCCACCCCGCCACCAAGTTCAGCCTGCTCTAGCCTCTCTTCCCCAACCAGGAGGGGCTTTGAAGCTACTTCCCTTCCCACCATTCCCCAGTTCCTGAGCACCTAGCCTATTCCCACAAGGCCATTAAACAGAAGGACCCAAGGCCTAGGAGGGTCCTGTCTCCACAGTAACACACAGCTTGGGGGCACTAGCTACGCTGGCCCGGCCCACGGAAGGCGTCCCACCCACACCCAGGGTTTCAGAACTGCCCAGCCCCAGGCCCCCACTCCCGGCCATGGCCTGTCGGAGATCATTTGCTCTTCAGTCCTAGCCCGGGGCCCAAGCCCGACATGCAGGCCAGGGCTGTCTGGGCCTGTGCAGATGGGGCGGGTGGAGGGTGGAGGGATAGACGGGGGTGGGGGTAGAGTCTGACAGTGAACTGGTCAGAGTCGGGCCTCATTGGACCTTCCCACTCCCCAAGGCCGGTCACTAATCCTGGGGGCCCTTCCAGCCATACCCCAACTCCTGCCGCAAGAATCACCCAACAGCCTCTGCCCTTAACTTGTGCCCAGTGTGGGGAGGGTTGGCCTGGACAATCTCACGGACCCTTCTGCCTTAAGAGAGGGTACCCACCATGCCAAGCCCCACTGTTCCACACATTGTGTCCCCTACACTCCCTAAGGATGACCTTTTTGGCAGAATTGCTGTAGAGGCCAGAGCCCACTGACAGGTGGGCCAGACTAGACTAGCAGGTGGGCAGTGCTATCCCCAGGGCCAAGCTCGCGGAGTGCGGGCGGCAGGGCAGGCAGCCTCAGGATCGGACCTCTCTCCCAGGGATGCTGCACTGGCCCAGACTTTCCCTCTCTGGCCTTGTGCGCTCTCTCACTGCAAGGTCACCTCTCCCTGCCTCCCTCCCTGAAGCCGCCTGGCCTGCCCACTGCAACGCTGACCCCTGCAGGCCTGCTGAGGCCCTGCCCAGCCCAGGGCCTGGGTCCCAGGGCCACAGGGAGGCCAGGCCAGAGCAGGCCAGCTCCAGGATGAACACAGGATGATGGCTGAGGGCAGCGAGAGGGCCGCATGCCTTGGGGAGGGGACACAGAGGGGACAGAGAGGAGGCTGCAGGCACGGCTGGGGGAGGGTAGACAGAGTTTGGAGCAGAAGCCCATGGGATGTGTGGGAAGGGGGCTGGTCTCTGGCTTTTTCCCACAGTCCCTTGCTTCTGCAGAGCTAGATCCCAGAAGTGCCTGGGGCCAGGGGCCCGAGTAGGTAGGGAACTTCCGGAAGGGTCTCGGCAGCAGGCTGAACCCTGTGGAGACCGGAGTGAGTGGGCGGAGGGAAGGAGTACCTCGGGGACACACTGGAGCCAGCCTGGGACGCAGGAGAACACAGGAGACTGCAAATTGTAGAAAGGCTGGGCCACAGGTGTTCCTGGGAGTGGGAAGAGGGGATCAGGACATAGTCCTGGCCCTTGGGGCACCAGAAGGAGGGGCCTGAGTCACACAGGCATTAATTTGCAGATCTCATTCCCACCAGGTGCCAGCCAAAGGGGAGGCAGGGGGCAGAAATGGGGGACACAGAGCCCTGCCTCGGGGAGCGCGGAGTGGGAGGGGCTGAGGGCAGCTGGGGGTGGAAGGAAGATGTAGTCTGGCCTGGAGTTGCAGGGATTCTAGGAGGTGGGCAGGGATGTCAGGGAGCACAAAGGCTAGACTCCGGCCCCTGAGAGCCCCAGAGGACCCAGATCAAAGGCAGACTCTGCCCTCTCCAGCCCATTTCTGGCCCCAGAGAGGCAGGAACCTCAACCCAGCCTGTTTCCCAGTCAGTGCTATCCTGGCCCCGGCACCTGCATCTGGGCATGACAGGTCCACCCCCGGGGGAGGCCTGTTTGAGGAGGGGGAAGAGGGAGAGGCCTGGGGGCTGCCAGTGTGCCAGGGGCCACCTGGGTCCCCGGCCCTCTGCCCAGAAGATGTCAAGCATGCCAGGTTGGCCTCCATGGAGAAGGGAGAGGTACTTGGGGAGCGGTGATGTCATGGTGCCCAGGCGTGGGAGGAAGGAGGGGGCGGGAGAGGGGATGAGGCCACAGACCCAGGCCATTGGCCTCCCAGGAAAGGGGAGGCTGCCAGCATGGCAGGGAGATGAGGAAGGGAGTGTCCTCACGGTGTCTCCCCTTCCATCCTCATACCCTAGAGCTGGCCTCTGAACTAAGCCACTGGTTTCTTTGAGGCCGATCCAGGCAAGAGAACTGTCCAAGTGTTGGAAACTGGCAGCCTCTTGGGGAAGGCACCAGGGTCGGTGACCTGGGTTTAGACGGATGAAGAGAGGGGTCTCCAAAGGCAATGTCCCTTCGGCCATCACCTAGAGGACACTCATAGACGGCCAGGAGGCTCTAGAGAGAGAGACCGAGTCTTTTTCACCCTTACACCCAAGCACTGAGTGAGTGCAATGCGTGGCGCCCCCTCCTCAGTGGACTCACTGGGCTGCAGTGACCTGATGGCCGTGAGAGCCCAGGCTGAGGGTGCCCCTAGAGGGAGAACAAATGTGAGGCTGGGACAAGAGTGGAAAAAGCTAGCGTCCACTGGGCTGCCCCCAGAAGCCTTGGGGCTCTGGGCCCCTTCCGCAGAGCGCCTTAGAGCTGTCCCTTCCCCCAGGGCCCCCCAACCCCGGGAGGTCAGCAGCAATTAGCGTGGAGGCTCCTCATTTGGGAGCAAGTCCTCAGGCTTGGGTGTCTGGCTTTTAGCATCATAGAGAAACCCAGAAGCAGAGATACCCCCCCTCCCCGCTGCTGCCAGAACTGGCAGACTGGTGGGGTGCTGGGTCTGGAGTGGGGCACCCCAGGTGGGCACTGAGACAGCCTGGGCAGGAGCTGCAGGGGACCTGCCTACAGGTGGGCACCGGGTGAGGAGGCGTCAGGGGCCAAGGAGGAAATGGCAGAGCAATTTCCCGAGGAAGGAGGAAAGATTCCTCGGCTTGGCTTGGAGGATGCCAAACAGACGTGGGCTCCTCCCTGGGCGCCCTCGGGAGAAAGGCAAGGGAGCTGGCCGTCTCTCTCCCTCCCTCCCTCCCCCGACAGGACCGGAGTGAGTTTGGGGTTCTTTGCTCCCCCCCCCCACCTCCCCAAGCCCTGGAGCACATTCCCCTGGCACCCGCATTCTCACCAATCTCTGCTCTCTTTCCCTTCAGGTACTCCTATCTTCCTCCTCAACGCTCCTGCGGTTCCTCCCTCTCGGAAGCCCCCTCCCCTGCTGCTGCACCAGATTCCCACCTGCCCCCTGGCACCCTCTCAATTCACAGTTGGCACCGCCGATGTCACTCTGCTCCTCGGTGCACACAACCTTGGCCCAAAGCTGCCTGGGATCCTCGTCCTGGGGTCCCCCAGCCCCGGCACCCGGGGGGCACTGGTGCTGGAGACCGGGGGGTGCCTCTGAGGGCACTGCCCGGTTCCCGCGGGGGCACTGGCTCCTCGCTCCGCCACACACGTTGTCCTTGGGCTGCTGGGGGGTGAGGGCGGGGGAGGTCCTTGTGGGGACACTGCGAAGCCGGCGCCGGGCATCAAGCCTGGCAGTGCCCGGGGCTGCGGGGGCCGGGGTCCGAGCCGCTGCCGCTCAAGCCCGCGCCCCCGGGGCCGGGATAAGCCCGTGGAGGGATGGGGGGTGGTGGTGGCTGGGGGGAGTCTGTGCGGCTCCGGGCCAGGGCTCCGAGCCGGCGCCCGGCGCTGCCGCCGTCCTGCCTGCCGGTGCGGGGCGCCCCGGCCCGCGCGGGGCCGCGCTTACCTGGGCTGGCCGCCTCCGGGTCCCGGTACATGGTCCCCTCGTCGCCGGCTCCCTCCGGGCTCCTCAGAGCCTCCCGCGGCCGCGCGCTGCTCCGCCGCCGCTGCAGGGCATGGGGCCGGGCGACCCCCGGGGCGGGTCCGGAGGGCGGGGCCGCGCGGGCTGCACCTGAGCCGCGGAGCCGGGAGCGGGGGCCGCCCGCCAGCCCTCCTGCCCGCCCGCCGAGCACGCTGCCGCCGCCGAGCTGCGCCGAGCCTCCTCCCCCAGCCGCGCGTGTGCGCGCCGGAGCGTGTGTGAGTGTGTACGAGGCCGTGTGTATGTGTGTGTGTGTGTGTGTGTGTGTGTGAGTGAGCGCGCCTCGAGCACCGCCGGCGCCGCCTGCCCGCTGCCGAGCGCCGCTGCCACAGCCGCCGCCGCTGCCGCCCGCGCCGCTGCTGCCCGCTGCCGGCCGCGCGCCGCACTGCAGCCTGCGCCCGCCGCCGCCCGGAGCCGCCCCGAGGGCACCAACACCGCCCCGCGCGCGCCCCGCCCGCAGCCCCCGCGGGGAGGGCGCGGAGCCCTCGGGTGGGCGCTGCGAGCCTGCGGGACCCGCCGCACTGCGCGACCGGCCCGGCCGGGGCGCCCGTGAAGGCAGCGGCTTCGAACCCGGCGGGGCGGGGTGGCTGGCCACCTCCTCCGAGGTGCCCTTTGACTCCGTTCCAAAAGGCGTGGAAAGCCGCTCCGGGTTTTCCGCTTGGTGGCGGCTCGAGGGCGTCAGCTCGGGACTCGACACCGCGGCGGTCCCGGGAAGACGGGCTGGTGCGTGCGAAAACCAGGAGTGGACTTCTTTTTTGCCAGCGCTGAGCCTGGGTCCGCCACGCTGGCCGTCCCCCGAATTGGAACGCGGCTGAAGCAGAAAGGACCAGGATCGCCACCTTCAGTGGGGGACTAGACCTAGTGACCCTCCTCACTCAACCTAGACGATAAAAGAAGAAGAAGAAGACGACTAACATTCCAGCCGTCCAGCCGTCCCTTTCCTGTGCCCCTCCTCCACTCGGCCCCCTTTCCCTTTCCTTGATCCCAGCACTTCAGTGGGGAAGAAAGAATTACCTCCTTCCAACGCGGGGCGGGGGGCGGGCTGTCTTGACTCTCTCGGCCCCTCTGTCGATTCAACCCAGTCCAAGTCAGGTGAACCCTTAAATCGCAAGTGTTTGCTTCTGGGGCAGGGAGGAGAAGGGGACCTTGGCCCCCAAAATTTCAAAGCCTGGAACTGAACTATTGGTGGTTTGAGGTACAGAGACCTCCCTGCACACACCTATGCACCTACTGCCTCTCCCCTAAACACACAGGCCTGGGCACACAGCACAGGAGATACAGACACTGAAACATGGCCCAGTAAGGGGACTGCCCCTACCCTAAACTGAAGGAGGGAGGCAAGAGGGCAAACCATCCCCCCTTCCCCTTTGGCCCAGCTACAGCGTCCTGCCCTCCTTTCCACTGAGAATGAAGTTCAAAGGTGAGCCAAAATCAAGGATTCCTAATCCCGCCTGGACAAATGCACTTAACTGACTTTATACTGCACAGCTCACACCCAGCCACACCTCCATCTTCCCAGAGCACAAGAAGGTAGCCAGCATCCACAAACCTCTGCCTCAATCTCCCCCAATACTCTCTCTCTCTCTCTCTCTCTCTCTCTCTCACACACACACACACACACACACACACACACCATACCCTTGAACTTCCACAGAGCCTATTATACACACATGCACTCACCTCCACCCACAGCTTTTCCGTTGAGAAACAGATAAGGAAATTCCCCCAAGCAAACCTCCATGAAGAGTGTTCCGGTGGAGAACAGATTTCCTTGGATTGAATGTTCTAATTAAAAATGGAAGGGGGAGGGGAGAAGGTATCCGAAGATTTTAGCCCGTAATTAGTCCCTGGCCAGAAATCTCAGCCCTCATCCCCTGCTCAAGGGCCATTATGTTTCTTATACCCTGCAGCCATCTTCCCCCATGTGCAGCCAGGAATCCACCATATATCCACACACCTCTTTTTGGCAAACCCCAGAAAGCCAAGCCGACAGGCTGGGACTCCAAGGTCTCCAGTCTTGACTAGTTCCTGCTCCCCCAGCCCCCAGCCACAGGTGCTCCCCTCAGTGTCCTCGCTGGTAAAAACCCAACAGTCCACTCCTTCCCACCCCACTCATGTCATTAGTGGACACCACATAGCAACGTTCTCTGCTCAGACATCTCCCCACCTATCAACCTGAGAGTCCAGATGGCGACAGCAGAATTCATCATTGCAACTCAACAGACCTTTGTAAGCATTTAGGATCAAGGAGCTTTACAGAGGTGGCGGGGACAGGACCTCAGAGGCACCACTCGGGAGACAGATGGTGGAGACAAAGTCTCTAAAAGGGGAAAGAACTGGCCAGGGGGCCACACGCCCCAGAGCTAGCAGCCCAGGGAGCCGTCAAGAAAACGGAGAGGGGACCTTACGTCCTGGCTCCGGTCTTTTGCCAACCTCCGTGAGGTTCACGAGCAGACCCGGGGCTGGCTGCGATCTGAGAGTTTCCAGCCTGTCTCTTTCAAACATAAACATCCCAATCTCCTTCACTCCCAGGAGGCATTAGACAGCCATTGTTCCCGAACATCAGAGATGGACAGTCCCTCAGACATACTGGATAAATCCCATGAGATACATTGTGGAAACCGGGGCTCTGGGGCATTGGGAACCTCACCTGGGTTGTATTTCCTGCCTGCATCACTGACACAGGAAAGGCTTCGAAGACACCATTTCTCTGGGCCTCGGTCACTCTGTGCAGGGCATGCAGAATCATCGGGACGAGAAAAGAATACAGATTTGTGTGGCCCTGCTCTTCAGAGCTGTGTGACCCTAGGCAGACTACTTGACACCACTGGTCCTCAGTCTTCTCATCCACACAGTGGAGATAAAAATACCACCTCTGTCCTTCAATTACTATAAAGATGAAATGAGATGATATCAGGAAGCACTTGAAATGATACTTGGAACACAGAACCTATTCTTGATAGATATTGAACATACTCCTCATGACCATGTTTTCCCTGTCAAGGAAGTTCTTCCAGATGTCCGACCTCGAGCCATTCCGCTGCAGCTGAAGGCGACTCTCTCGCCGGAGAATCACCAAGAGCCAAGCCAACTGTGAGTCCCTGTTTCCTGAGTATTCGCAGAGGAGCAGCACAGGCAGGAAATAAAGTGTGCAGAGTGAGCAGGTCTGGTGAGAAAAGAGATCAGAGGGTGGGAATCGGCCCTCCTCTGCCGCCGGGTCATGTCCCTCAAAGGTGAGAGACTGGGCCTTTGGTTTCCCCTACCCCCCACCCCCTGCCCCCCAGTAGAGGGGGGCCTGCTGTGCTGTGCAGCTTCTTTGTCTGGAGTTTCATGACGTGGGAGGAAATGCTAGCAGCACCTACATCCCCCAAGGAATGCCACACTGAGCACTGCGGGCCCCTCGGGCCTATTTCCGATCTGGTGTGGTCATGAGGGCCCCGGTGTCCTGGGTCGACTTGGGCTTCAGCTTCTGGAGGAGCAGGAGCAGGGAGGGACGTTCTGTCCCCTCGGGAGCAGACACCAGGCCCATGCCCTCCGAAACAGGGCCCCTGAGGCTGCCTGGCTCCGTTGCTAGGCCACGGCTGGAGGCAGGGCGCCTGGGTTCCCCTCAGGTCTCTACCTGCTGCTGTCTCTCCAAGCTCCTGTCCCCCCACCCCCACCCCACCCCACCCCCTTTGGCACGGGCTGAATCATTAATAAAAACGCTGAGGAAGCTGTTTGCGCAGCTCACGTGACAGAACAAACACACCTCTCTTCTTACCACCATCCGTGTGGCAGGAGGCTCGTGAGCATTTTCCTGATCTGGGAGGGCCAGGCTGAGACCAGAGCCAGGAGGCAGCTCTGAAGGGCAACGGGCAGAGCCCGCTGCTGTGTGAGACTGGCAGCGAGGGTGAGCACTGTCACCCTGTCCCTACTGCTGGCCTTCCCCTTCCTCCTCCGCAGAGGGTAGGCGTCTGGAGGAGGTAGAAGCGCGAATCCAACAGACATCGCCTCCCCAGGAAGGACACAGCGACAAAGTCCTAGAAGGCAGCGCTGGCCATTTCTATGGCCACCTCATCACAGTGGGGACTGAATCCATGCTTGCGGATCCGTCACCTTTTCTCCCCAGACCCGGGAATCACGGAATCTCAGATCCTCACCCAAGGCTGGGTCTCCCTTTTCACACTTGTGCCGGCCCTCTGCTGCGGAGGCGTCCACTATCCAGGGGGAAAATTCTAGACTTTGACTCTGCTCTTGCCTCTACCACCATCGGGTTGTTTGGCTTCAGCCCATTACTCGGCTGCTCTGGGCCTCAGTTTTCTCATCCATGAAATAGGGCTGTAATTGCACCACATGGGTATGGGGAATATACTGGGGAGATAGCAAGGCAAGGGACTGCGTGTCTTTCTTGGCTCCCTTGCACTAAGGCACCTGACACTTCCCAGGCACCCAGGACTCTGCCCTGAGCTGACCTTCCACAGCCCTGAGTACCCATTCCACATACTCAGGTCATGTCGCCAGGCCAGAAACCCCTGCTGTACTCCCAACCCCACCCACATCCTTCCTCCTGGAAACCTCCTCCCCATCTGGATTCTGTCCCTAAGTCTCTCTCTCTCCATTGTCACCCTGCCACCCCCCACTCCCATGTGCT
This sequence comes from Proteles cristata cristata, assembly GCA_017311185.1. NCBI lineage: Eukaryota > Metazoa > Chordata > Mammalia > Carnivora > Hyaenidae > Proteles > Proteles cristata. The sequence continues at coordinate 1,027,457 of JAESUZ010000239.1, read as the reverse complement.
TGGCTCAGCCCCTCAAACTCCAAAAGATGAAAGCTGGTGGCCCTTCTCCCTGCCAGCTGCTGCGTGGGATAGTCCCAGCCTCAGTCAGAATCTTGGCCTTGGGCCTCTGTTTTGAGATGCCCCCTCCCCGCCCCCGGCCACCTCTCTTGGTCTGGGGCAACGGTGGGCCCCTGACATAGATTGAGAGCCAGGAGAGCCATCGAGATGCCCTCATCAGGATGCACCGTAGAAGCACCTTGGCTTGCCAATTTCAAGCCGAGTGACCTGGGGTAAATCACTCAATCCTTCTGAGCCTCAGTTTACCAGTCTGTACTACAAGGAGGTTGGGTTTCCGTCTTGATGTCACCTTGGGACTCCTTTGGGAACCTAATGAGCAGACACAATGCTTTGCCCATCATTGGGGTGGGAGGGGGTCCTCAGGTTTCAGATTCAAATCCCTGGCTCAGAGCCCTACAAGGTTGCTTCCAATTCCGACAGTCTGTGCCCAGTTCTCTGCCCTACTCATCTCCCCACAGTGCTTCCTGGGTCACGGTGAGGGGTGGGCTGGTGGTCTATCCCCTCCATTTCTCCCTCCTGTCTCCGTGGCCCCCTCCCCCAGCACTTGGTGTGGCCGGAGCCAGCTTGCCAGCAGCCCAGACCAGCGTTTCAGTACCTGTCGGAGGCTACCCAACAGGCTTCACCTCCCTGCCTTTCAAGGTATTTAAAGGTTCTTTGACCAAATGCTTTTTGATCCTCCGCTGATGGGAACCAAGCAAGCAGAGGCTCTTTCACCAATGGCCCCCCTCCCTCCACATATTAATGACTAAGAGCTCTTTTGATATTGCAGAAGCCTTCTGTGGTTTGTTCAAAGCCGTGGCCCTTGTGGCCACCTCCCCCGGAGACCCAAGCCGGTCAGCTCCAGCCGCCACCGCCCACCCCCAGCGGTGGCCTAGTTAATAGGGGCCTCCCAGCGCTGGACGGCATCTGCCTGTAACTATGAGACCCCAGACCTGAGCCCAACTGGTAGAGGGGACGCTTCAGTAAAGCCCCGCTCCTCCCAGGGCGCCCTGACCCCGTGTAGGTAAGATAGGATCAGAGTTAGGGTCTCCCAGACCCTGGGGAAACACGCCTCTTCTTCCTGCCCAACTTAGGCTGCACAGACAGGCATGCGGCCCACGGGATCGATTAACCTGTTTCCAGTGTCCCAGTAAACGTGATCCCTTAGCCTGAAGCTGAGAAGGGGAAACTGAGGCTTTGAGAAGTCCCGGGTTCAGGCCTATGAGCCGGCACCCAGCGACTCAGCTCCGCAAGCCCCCTTCACAGCCAGCGTCCCTCTGTCCCCTGGGCTCCTGCAGGACCGCGCGGAAGGCCCTGGGGTGGGCCCCAGCTGCCGAATCCGTGCAGGGCTAGGGCCGAGGCACGGGGCTCATGGCCACCACTGCCCCGCGACGGGCGCCTCCAGCGCAGCGGCGGTTCTCGCCAACTTGAACGGACCCACCCATAGCGCCTGGAGTCTCCCGCGGGGCGGGGGCCGGGGCGGAGATGCGCGTGCGCGGAGGGGGCGCCGCGGAGCCCGCGTGAGCTGGTGAATTACCGTGTGCGGGAGAGGACGCGTCCGCCCCCGCCCCAGCGGAGGAGGCGCGGCGCTGCACCCAGGTGGGGGCCATGACATGCCCCAAAGGGGCCACAACACTGGACTGAGGCCCCAACCCGGAGCCCCAGCAGGAGTTGAAAACTGCAGTGGGGGTGGGGTCCTGTTTCTCAGCAGGTGAAAGGGTTATCAGCAAGGCGAGAGCTGTGAGCACCCTTGATCCAGGATGCCTGGCTTTGCACTTGGGAGGATAACGGGAGAGAGCTGGGCAAGTTCAGGTCCCCTGGTTCCCTCCCTCTTAAAGGCTCCTTGGGCTGCTGGGCTCCTTGGGGCGGCCAGACCAAGCACCAGAATCCAATCCTGCCCTTCTAATAATTATAATAGCGGCAGCCTCCATTTATTGAACTCTGAGGGCTTGACAGGCCCCAGTGCCAAGTGCATAATAAACATTATTCCAGTGGGTAGACCCATGAAGAAGTCTGGTTGTGATTCCCTCCGAAAGGTGAAGAGGCTGAGAATCAGAGGGAGTATGGCCTGCCTGGGGTCACAGAACAGAGGGATGAAGGCTGGGGTGGCTGGAAGTCCCGCACAGCTCTGACCAGTTCTAAAGTCTAAGCCTTCAACCACTAGGCTCACTTTCTTTCACCTTGGAGCTTTCTGGAGGCTGGGCAGGCCCCAGCTTCTGCCCTTCAGCCCAGTTTGGCCCAGCTCATGGGAGAGAAGGGCGGGAGCAGAGGTGGGGCAGCACTGGGAACAAGTGGGACCCCCCTCCTTGAGTCTCTGGCTGCTCCATTTCCGCCTGGATCCTCTCTCTTACCACCCGCCCCCCACCCACACCAACTGTGCACGTCCCCCAAGGCTTTGTCCTCAGCTGTCATCTTCTTTTTCACCCCACACTCTCTCCTGTGCGAGTGCATCCACTGCCCATGGCGGCAGCCTAACTCCCAGCTTTATGTCTGGGGCCTTGACCTCCCTCCCAGGCTGGCATCTGCCTTCATGAAGCACTCCCACCCCCACCCCTTGCCCCATGGAGTAAATTCATTACGGGCCTTAGAGCAGCTCCTGCCTGGAACCACACCATTCCAGCCCAGTGACCTCCCTTCCTCATTCATGCTGCTCCCTAGCTCTCCAGCCAGCCTCCCCTCCCCCTAAGGCCTTTGATGGCTCCCTACAGCCTGTGGAGTCAAGTGCAGGAAACTTTGCCTGAAGCAGAGTCCTCTGCATTGTGAGGACCCTGCCCTCCTGCCCTCTCTCCTCCTGATGCCAGGCCTTTCAACGAAAACCATTCCTGAATTTCTGCTGTGTGTTCCCACCCTTCAGAGCTTCATCTCAAAGGCCCCTTCTTCCAAGGAGCTGTCCCTGATTCTCCCAGGTGAGTCTGAATTCTCTTCCGCAGCCTCAGCACAACTTTGATAGAATTGTCAACTTTAGTCGTGTTCATACAGCTCTCCAGTCCTGCTCTCTGCCCCCCGTCTCTCACTCATCCAATGGCCTGGGAGCTCCTTTAAAGGCAAGGGTGGTCCATTACTATTCTCATCTTCATTCATTTTGTAAAAACTGATCTATTTAGCAAACTGAGTAGCTACTATGTGCTAGGTACTGCACATACAGGATCTCTCTGCTCTGGGCTCCTCCTCCGGGCAACCGGCATACCCTGGGACAAGAGCATTCACAGAGGGATGCTCAGGGCACATTCAGGGATAGCTTTGCCCTGGGCAAACATTTCTCCAAGTTCCTGAATGCCAGGCCCTGGCCTGGATACAATGGGGGAATGCAAGCCGGAATAAGACCAAGGCCTGCCCTCTAGGATTGTAGATGTGCAGAAACGATATGATATGTGTGCAAACATGGGTCTGAACAGAGTGCTATGAAACCGTCCAAGACAGAATAGCAACTTTGGCCCCGGGGAAATCTAGAAGTTTCTCAAATGCCTAGTGCTTGCACCAAGTAGGAGCCTCTTAAATCTTCGCTGAATTAAACTGGGTAGGAGAAGGGGATATAATAGAGACTGAAGAAGAAAGTTACGGAGGGAAGGGCGATGACAGAGCACTTTCACAACATTTGCAAAAAGTGGCCTTGCCGCCCACCCCGAGGGATGTCTTGTGGATGAATGAGATCATGAGCGTGCAGTGTTCTGAACTCTTGGGAAGAAAGGATAATGTAGATATATATATATCACTGATATTATTAGTCTATTCCTGTCTGACCAGTAAGTCATTCTTTCCAGGGAGCCTGTTTCCCTCTGGGAAAATCAGGTATATCCTATGTCAACTCGATCCTCTCTCTGGGCCTCAGTTTCCCCATCTGCAATGCGAGGGTGTGGGATGAGGTGGTCCTGAATGTCTCTGGCTCCTCCGGGGAGTTGCTCTGCGGGACAGCTGCGCCTGCCCACAGGAGGCCCTCTGTGTTGTCCCGCCCGTCACACCCATATGATGTCACAAAGGCCGCTCCCTGTCTTGTTTGTCTTTCTGGTCAAACAAGGGCATGAAGAAGACGAGACCAGCGTGGACTTTTTGCCCCGAATCTCCCCTGTCAATCTTGAGGTAGAGGCTGGGGGCCTGTGTTCTGAAAAGGCCCCCTATGTGGGCCCCCTCCTCTCCATCCAGGGTCTGGGTTCCCCTGGGGAGGACCTGGCCTTCTCCAAAGCCTCCTGGGCTTCTCCCTTTATGGCCAGAAGGGCCAACGGGTGTAAAACGCCCCCGGTGAAGGGCCAACCCCTACAGGTATAAAACACCCCCAGTGAATGGGGAGGGGGACCGTGGGGACCACAGTAGGAGAGAGGGAAACATCTACCCAAAGCCGCCTTTACCCCCTGACTGTGTGCTTCCCTCTCATTCACTGCACTTGGCTACTCTTTGCCTCCACCCCTTCCCATAAAGCAGCCACCCTGGCCATGTCCCTGCCTCCACTCTTTTCCTCACCCAGCGCATGTAATTGATGACAAGGCCTGGCCTTTCCCCTCCCTGGCTATCTCTCCCCAGTCCTTCGCAACACCCCTGCCCTCACCCACATCCTCTTGTGTCTCACCAGCTCCCTCCCTGGGTCCCCTCCCCTGCCTCCATCTGGCTCCTCTCCCATCCACTGTCCTGTGTGCGTCAAAGTGCAGGTGCAAGCAGGTACGACCGTGTCATTGTCCCACTCAAAGCCCAAGGCAGTGGGTCCCCACTGCTCTTGGAGAAAAGCTCCTTTCCTGTCTGGCAGGCAGGGCCATCTTGACCTACCCAGAGAGGCGAAGTGATCTGTGAGAAAGAGCTAGGGAAAGGACGGTGCTGGGGACACCTTTCGGGGGTGGGATGGGCGAGTGCACAGGTGGGAGAGGCAATGACCCCTGGTGTGGGAAACGTCAGAAACCTGACTGGGGCAGGTGTCCGGGGGCATCGGACACACCTACTGTGTGCCAGGCAGTGCCCTCATGCTGGGTCTACAGCAGTGACCAAAATAAAGATCTCATCGGGGAGCTGGTGTCTAGCCTGGGGAGAGCGAGGCAATGGTAAGTAAATGCCATACGATGTCAGGAGATGACGACTGTGGCAAAGGGTGGGAAGAAGCGAGTGTTACAGGAATGCTGGAGATGGACCGAGGAGGCGACGTGTGGGCAAAGACTTGAGGGAGATCAGGGATTTAGCCTTGTGACTATACGGGAAGCAGTATAGGAATAGGAAATAGCTAGTGCAAAGGCCCCGGGGTACAACTGTGCTTAGAGGGTTTGAAGCACAGCCAGGAGGCTTGTGGAGCTGGAGCAGAGTGAACGAGGCAGAAGGGAACAGGAGAGGAGGTCTGAAAAGAAAGGGGGAGTGGGGAGGGCAGGTCACTGTAGGAACTGTGGAAGATGGGAAGCTTCTGGAATATCCTGTGAGCTGGAGGGACATGAGCTGATTTCTATCAAAGGATCACACCGGCTGTGTGTTGAGGGGGCAGGCGCTGTCACAATGATCCCCGTGAGAATAAATGGCAGTTCAGACCAGGGTAGATGCCCTGAGGGGGGTGGGTTCTGGGCAGGACCGATGGGATTTCCTGATGGAGTGGATGTGGGTCACGAGAAAAAGGGAGGAGGCGACCTCACCTGCACGTTCGGGCCCGAGCGACGGAAGGATGCGATTGCGATCGCCCAGAACGGGCAGCTGGTATTAGAGCAACGCTCTTTCTGTCTTCTTGTCATTATTGCACCCCCCCACCCCCCGCCAGAAAGAACCTTTTCAGACATAAGTGCTCCAGTCATCGCCTGTGCAATTCTAACACCAGAATTCAAGTTCTAATATAATCCTATATGCACATGTGTTTATGGTCTTTGGCCCTTTGGAGGGTCACAGACCATTGCAGCATCGGAGAGCTTTTGTTCCCCGGTCACTAATTTCCACCCCGTCGGGGAAGATGGCGCCGCGTGGAGGGTGCCTGGTTCCAGCGAGTTGCCTGCAGGAGAGGAGGGGCTCAAGTTCAAGCCGTCTGCTCCAGGGAGGAGGCATCGAAGCCACAGCTGGGTGTTGGAGGTCCGGGCTGGAGGCATGGGCTTGGCCGTCGTGGGCATACGGCTGCTACTTAAAGCAGTGAGACCCGAGGGGGCCGGGCAGTGAGTACAGAGACCAGGACCGGGCTGGGGGCTAGGTGAAGAGAAGGAGCCAGCCAGGCCACGAAGGAAGGCCCAAGGCACGGGAGGTTGGATAGAACCAAACGAGCACCAGGAGAGGCCTGGAAGTCAAGCGGAAAGAGTCGTTCGTGGGGGAGAGGGGGCGCCGAGCTGTGTCAAACCACTGGAAATCCGATGGATGGGCATTTTTGAAGCAGTGTGGGAGGAGGGGGCTGAGAGCCGGATTGGAGTGGTTTGGGCGGACCAGGAGGAGGGGAGCGGTGACAGCTCAGAGGAGAACTGGGACTGGGTGGGCGCAGCTGGGGAGGTGGGGTCACGACAGGTCTGAGTGAACCCGCAGGAAGAGCCGGGGCTGGTTCGCTGCTGGGGAAGGGGTGGAAGGTAAAACTGCCTCTGCGGAGGCAGAGGGGGCGTGGGGGGACCCGCCGAGCAGTGTCCTTGAGCGGAGCAGAGGGCTGGGCTTGGGCGCCCGTGCCCGGTGCCCAGTGGAAGTGGCAGCGTGGGAGGGCATGTCTCATAGCCCCGGGGAGGCAGGGCGTGTGGGCGCAGCTGCTGGTGGGGGCGGATGTGCCCGCAGATCCAGAAGCACTTCTGCGAGACCGGATTGTGTTCAGAGGGTGTCAGCAAGGTCAACGGTGGAGAGGGAGGGGTGGGGGTGGCGGGGGTGTGATGAGATCGTGAGAAATAGTCACGCACCAGAGCAGGGTGGTGGGTGGGAAGGGGTCTGCAGCAGAGCGCCTTGCCGCCCCAGCCCAGGATGGGGTCAACCGCCTACTTCTGAGCTCTCAGGGCCCCCCCACTCCGCTGGGTTCTGGGTGTCCACTGCTCTGTTGGCCCCCAGAGAGGACCTCTTCTTTCCCTCAGCACTTCGTTCCCAGTCAGGCAGCCAGTGTTTGAATTCTCCACAACCCACTGGCTGGGTAAACTTGAGCAAGCATTTTAATGTCCCCATGCCTCAGTTTCCTCATCTGTGAAACGGGGACTATGGTAGGACTATGCCCTCGGTGCTGTCGCTATCTTGCACTGTTGCCTGGCATGGATGACGGCTCAGGAGATGAAGAGTGAAGGTGAGGATGAAGGGAGGGGAGTTTGCTCATGGGCCCTGTACAGGGAGGGGTGGGGTGAAGAGGGCTAGCATCGGATCTGTGTCCTGGCTGATGCACGACTCGGTCTCCGCAGTGCCAGTGCTCAGCTCCCACCATGTAGCTGGGGGCGCTGACATAGCTCTAGGGGTGGGCGACGGCCAACTGGGGACAGACCCACCAGTGTGGCCCAGGACAGTCCCTAACTCAGCCAGGACTGGCACAGGGAGGGAGGGAGAGAAGGACTGGAGTTGGCATCTCTTGCCCCGGCCCCACCCTCGGGATTTCCTCCCCGGACTGGCCCTTCCTGTTTTCCTCCCCGGGCCCTGGAGACCATTTCCTCCTAGGAGTTAGGGCAGGATGTTGCTTTCCCTTTACGGAGTCCAGAGCTTTCTGGACTTGCAAACTTCCAGATCTGAGCCATTGGGACCCACCCCCCCCACCCCAGAAAATGGTCTGCTGGCTAGACCTTCCCTGAGGCTGTGACTGCCTGAGGGGCTCTGCTGGGGACATACAGTGTGTGTGTTGGGAGGGGGGGGTAGGAAGATCCGTGGGGAGCAAATGTCACCTTGTATTCCTCTAGTGGGCTGGCAATCCCTAAGAGAGGGCTCGCGGCTCACAGCCCTGCCATGTCCAGCTGGGGCCTCTTGTTCCTGGAACCTCTCTCATCCCCCACCCCCTGCAACCTGGAGGTAGCAATAAAAACTCCCTTATAGGCGGCCTGCCAGGAGCAAGAGCTAATGGCCAGAATGGGCTCTGCAGATTGCTTTGAGATCTACAATGTTCCTTACGGTACCCACATGCCTGGCAGGGAAGAGTGGGGAGGGAGCTGTTAAGTGCCAGGTGGTGGTAAGGCTGGAGTGGTGGGGGCTGATGAAGGGCTCAGCAGGGCCCTAGCCCTGCCCTTCAGCCGCTTCCTGAACTAGCCAGCACCTGCCATCAGCTTGTTAGCAGGCCTGGCTGCCCGGATGTCTCCTGTGTCCTGCTTGCAAGCCCGGGCTCCAGGAGCCCCGCAGAAACTGCCTCTTGCCCCCCTTCCCATACCTTGTGTCCCGCGCTGCCCCTCAGCCCCTCCCTCCAGGCACCCCAGAGGGGAAAGTTCAGTGCTTCCCGGCAGGGTCCAGGAGCACTTTCTGGAGCTGGGGTACTTCGGTCACTGCTTAGCAACGGGAGAAACTGAACAGAAAGGGCTTGGGATGTGCCTGGGGGTGCACAGTCATTCTTTCTGGGATAATGGCTGCCTCCCTCTGCAACAGCTAGACTCCCCCACTGCCCCTCAGGGGACTATGGAATTAAAGAAGTCACCCCTCTCTCCCACCAGGGACGGCAGAGCCCGAATTAGCATGGCATAGAGTGATAACGAACATTTCCTTGAGCACCTGCTATGTGCCAGGCAGTGTTCTGGAGGCCAGAACACAGTGCTCAAGGAGGCCAAGTCTATCCCCACGGGGCTCGTGTCACTGCATTCAATCCTTTTAGCACCCCATGTGCTCAGTAGGTACAGATGGAGAAACTGAGGCTCAGAGAGATGAGGGAGTAAAGTGAGATCCTATGGCCAGTGAGTGGCAGAGCAGGGATTCGAGCCCAGATCTGTCAGAATCCATCCACAGACTGATCCTTAACCACCGTTAAAGCAGGAAAAGGCTGGATGGGAGTCAGAAGGTGTGTGTTGGCCACTCCCTGGGGTCTGGGCTTTGGGACAATCTTCCCTTCATTTGGCCTCGGTTCCTTCATCCATAGGTGATCTAGAAGGTCCATTCCAGTATTTCTGCAACTCTGAAAAGTCAAAAGACCTAGTAGTCAGTCTTCCCAGAAGATACAGGCAGGAATTCCTTTTCTCCCCATTTTTCTCCCTATCACCACACCCCAGTTGGTAGGACAGGAGCCCAGCTCACCCACCAACAGACCTTTGCAGCTCAAGGGAGGAATGGAAGCCTTAATCTGGCCCCGACCCTGACTTCGTAGCAGCCTGACTTGGCTTTGCCACCGTCCTCAAAGTGACATTGATTTCCATCCCCATCACTGGTCCCAGCCTTGACTTCGCCTCTTCTAACGTGATGTGTTACCTTGGGGAAGCCCAAGCCCCTCTCTGGGCCTCAGTTTCCACATTCATTGGATGAAACCATTTCTGATGTGCCCCTGACTCTGCCAGTCTGATTCTCAAAGCTTCACGGGGGCCCAGCCCTTTCTGGGAATTGAGCCAGGCCGAGTGTCTGCTGGCCGTGAACTCTTCACCTGGCCCACACTCTCCCCATCAACCAGAAACGGAAGAATGACCTATTTCAAATGGGTCCTAGGGCTCCCCTGTCACCCCTCTGTTCCCGTGTCCCCACTCCTAGGCCCTGAGTCCCAGCCGCACCATGAGGGCTGTCTCCTCCACCTCCTCCCTGCAGCCTCTCTCCACCTCCTCCCCCAGCTAGTCCTGGGGTGGACAAGGCAGGAGGCGGGCACCCAGAAGATCATGACAGGTAGGGCTGGATGGTAGCGACCACGCTCAGCAGAAAGCCATTTCTCATCGTGGGCGTGCCTGCCCGGTGTGGGAGGACCATTTCTTTTCTTTTTTTATCCCCATTCCAAGTGGCTGGGAGGGAGGGGGGCCCAGGATGGGGAGACTCCTGAGATAAGAGACAAGGATCTACGACCTAGGCTCAGACCCGGTTGGAGGGGAGACAGTACCCAGGCCACCTCCCATCCCCCCTGCAGATCCAGGCCCTAGTCCTGTCCTTCAGATCTCTCATAATATTAACCTTGTGGACTTGAGTGCCCTACCCCATTTAGCAGATGAGGCAGCTGAGGCTCAAAGTGGAGAAATGACTGGCAGGTCGGGGGGCAGGGGGGCAGGCCTCCTGGGAGTTCCCTGTCCTCTTCAGGCACGGATACATGTTTGGAAAGCTCGCCCAATGGGAGATCATTTTAGTGGACGGGTGGGAAAGAGCCAGGCAATAGGGAAGAGAAAAGAGGCTAGCCCAACTATTTAGAGTTCCCAGAATTCACTGTGTTTCCTCTACATGCCAGACCTCTGCCTGGGCTGTTCCCTCTTCCTAGAACTCTTTCTTCCGCCTGATTACATCCTACTGACCCTTCAAGTCAGAGTTTGATGTTGCCTCCTCCAGGAAGCCCTCCCGGCTTTCCCACTGGACGGGGAAGCCAGGTCACGATGTTATGGAGAGCCACTTCCAGGTGAGACCAGGAAAGGCAAAGCACCGTGCTCAAGGTAACACAGCCAGGCAGAGGCTCGTCGCCAGGGCTCTGTGCCATCCATTGCCCCACTCCCCCCACCTGGCAACCTCCTGGCTCTGGGCAAACAAGCTGCCCCAGGCCCTGGGGACGCCGCGCCAGAGGGAGGTAATAATAAAAGCTTATCAAACAGCATGTAGGAGGCGGCCACAGATTTCAGAGGCTAAGTAATCTGTGTCTAATGTTCACTTAGCAGAGCGTGAGCCTCTGAAATGTCAGCGCTCGCGGTCTGACCCTGCAGCAGCCCGAGCTTTTGAAGCTGAGGGAAACGGAGTCATTCTGTGTTCCCAGAGCTTTGTACCCGGGCTGCGGTGTAGGTGGGAGAGTCTTCAGACGCCAGACCATCCTGGTGGCCCCGGCTGGCCGTACCCAGGGGGACGAAGCCTCTTTTTCGGTCCTGGAGAGGCTGTTGCAGATGGGGAGACAGGCGGCTGGCCGTGGGAGCCCACCGCTGAGTGATTTCGGAGCCTGGTTTTACCCGTGAGCCTCCTCTGCTGCTAGCGCTATGGTGCCCCTCCCCCAAGGGGCATGGGAGAGGGGGCCTGCCCTCTTCCAGGACCACCCTCCCCCCATGACCATGGAAATGATTCCCCCATGGGCCGCCTTGGGCCCTGGCTCCCCTCTGAGCCCACATGCAGGCCCTAGGGCCTGCGTCTAACACCGCCCCGTTCTATCTCAGGCAGATCCTCAGCCCTCCTGGACCTCAGTTTCCCCATCTGTCAAGTATCTGGAAAGCTCTCCAAGGTTCCATCCTTCTACAGTATCTTAAGAATAACGCCTTTGCTCCACAGGCTCCCCACTTTGCTCTACTTTTTCTGTTTTCCACACCTTGGGGTCTTCGTTTCGTTCAGTGAGTGAGGTCTCCCAGCAGCCCGAGTAGAGCCTGTGGTATAGTAGGTGTTCAGTAAATACCCGTGGGCTTTCAACTCCCAGCGGGCACTCCCATTTCCCCGCTGCAGGTCCCTTGCTGATTGATACCTGTCCCCCCCCCCCCCAATGTGTCCTGTCTAGTCCCTCCTGGGGGCTGCGCCGCAGACCGGTATGCACGTGTTGATATGCAAATCTAGAAGCCTCCCCTGTTTCTATTCCACCTTCTCCTTTCCATAGCGGGTGCGTGGGAGCTAGCCATGTTCTTCTTTTAGATCCCCCCCGGCGCGGCTAGGACCAGCGCCAGGGCCTCGGTGGTACAGCCAGTGCTCCGTGATGTTTACACTCTGCCCGTGACTCACCCACAACAGCCCAGAGGAGGCTCTGCCCAGGCTGGGCCCAGGCATGGCCAAGCAAGGGCCACCATGGTCTTAAAAGCCCCCCGGGCTCCTGGAATAAGGACAGAGGGGTGACAGGCCGCCCAGAATCGTCCTGGCCCCCCCGGGGAAGCAGGCTCGGGGAGTTCAGGAGCCAAAGATGGCCAGGTGGGAGGAGATCTGTTCCGCCTCACGCCCACTGATTCTTTCGTTCCCCACCCTTTATCCAGGCCTCGCTCTGGGCGCCCTGGGCTGGGAGCTGGGAGAACCCGAGATAAATCAGCCCCCGTCCCGGGCTTCAGCAGCGAGCAGGTTGATCCAGAAGGCAGTGGGTATTATGGGCGATGACGGAGGCAGCCACGGGATGACGTGGGACTGGGAGTGGGGGCAGATGAGGTTGTCATTCATTCAGTGGGCTGACACCTGACTGAGGAAGGGCTTTCCTGGTGAAGGGAACAGCACCTGCGAAGACACAGAGACCAAGCCCTAACAGCAGGGGAAGGTGACATGCTGGCCCTGCCCTCCTGCTCCGGGGCCTTGGGGCTCACCCACGTAGATGGCTTTATCTGTGAGAGTGGAGGCGGCGTTGCTTGGGTGCATGGCTAGGGAGTGTCCTGAAGGACACTCCGCTCCCATAGCACTTCTGTGGGAGCCAGATGGGGGCAGGGCCCTGGGGACAGTGAGGCCCTGGTGGCTGGGCAGTCAGGGCAAGCAGGGCTGTCTGTTTAGGCAGGGAGGGGAACCGGAGGAGGACACTACCAGCCAATGAGACTGTCTCCCCAGGCCCAGTGTTTGCTGATGGAATAAGCGAGTCGGGCGTGCCAGCAGTGGGGAGGGAGGTGGCCTTGAGCTGCATACACATGGGCTTTCCCTCCAGCTTGTCACCCAGAGCTTCATGCGGGGTGCTGGCTGCTGGCGCCCTCGGAGCTCAGTATACCCATTAATGGAGGTGCTCAGAGAACGCAGTCCAGGCTGGGGCGCTAGCCCTCTTCCCTAGGAAAGGAAAGGGATGGAGGGGTGTGGGTGGGGGGCAGGAGGGAGTGCCCATTCCCCTCTGGCAGGGGAGAGAGCCTCTGGGGCCAGCTCCTGGCTCCCTGGGGGGCAGTGCTACCCCACGAGTTTAGTCTTCTTATTCTTTTAAAATTTTTTTTAATTTTTATTTATTTCTAGGAGAGAGAGACAGTGTGAGCAGGGGAGGGTCAGAGAGAGAAAGAGATACAGACTCCAAAATAAGCTCCAGGCTCTGAGCTGGCAGTCAGCACAGAGCCCGACGCGGGGCTCAAACCCACGAACCGCGAGATCATGACCTAAGCGAAAGTCGGATGCTTAACCGACTAAGCCACCCAGGGGCCCGTCTTTTAAATTTTTTAAAAAATATTTATTTTTGAGACAGAGAGAGACAGAGTGTGAGTGGGGGAGGGTCAGACAGAGGGAGACACAGGATCTGAAACAGGCTCCAGGCTCTGAGCTGTCAGCACAGAGCCCGACGCAAGGCTCGAACCCACGAACTATGAGGTCATGACCTGAGCCAAAGTCAGACGCTCAACTGACTGAACCACCCAGGCGTCCCTCCTGCAAGTTGAGTCTTGACTCTGCCACTAACTTCGTGGGGGACTCTTCTGTCTCTCGACTTCAACCTTCCTCTGAAAATGAGAGACAGGAAGAGAGAAGCACATGAGCAGTTTTCCAATAGGACCCTCGGCCGGAGAGGTTCCTCTCTGAGTAACTGGCCTGACGGTTCCCTCCTGCACCAAACAGTTGCCGAGTGCCCACCCCGTGCTGGCTGGGTAGAAAGGCAGATGGGGGGGCCTCCTTCTTTACAAGGGGGGGCCCTCCCTGATTCCAGAGCCTGTGCCAGGGCCACGTGGGGCTCTGTGGCCCTCCAGCGCAACACAAACCGTGGTTCGCACTTGCTAGCCACGGGGTCTTACGTAACCGTCTGTGCCGCGGGTCCCTCATCTGCAGACCGGGGATGAGGACTCCCTGACCTGCGAGACCAGCTGGCATGAAGCCTTCTGAGGGTGCGTGGCAGGTGCTGCATGGGCCTTGCAGGCTGTTATTATTACCCCTGAGGGTCCTGATCCCCCCCGCTCCCGCCAGTTCTAGGAAGAGGCAGCCACAGAGAAAGGAGTCTCGTGATTCAGGCCAGGGTAGGAGAGAGGGGATGAAGGACCCCAAAACTGGCAGGGAGCCTCGGGGTTGGGTAGAAGTAAATAGTACTAGGAGGTAGGGTTTCTGCCCCTCGTCTTTCCTCACGGTACCCACCCACACCCCCAAGAAGTCAGCGGTTTAACTGTCCTCTGATGGATGCCCCCTTACCCCAAAGGCCTCATGAGAGAAAAACACCTTCAATGCTCTGTGTCTGGTTGGCTGGAGAAGCAGGGAGAGAGCCAGACAATCATTCCATCACGCAGATGGGAGCACTGAGGCTCAAGTGTCCTGAGGCTCAAGTGTCCGGGAAACAAGTCAGTTACCATCTGTAGGGGCCAAGGAGAGACCCCAGGCCTCCCGAGCCCCCGCCCTGGACCCCTGCCTTGTTGGTGGGGAGCAGTGAGGCTCAGAGTAGCCTACCACCAGGCCAGGTGTATCTCATCTCCGCCCTGAGCACACCCTTCTGCGGTCCCCGACTCCCCCCGGGGGAGCAGCTGGAGCTGGGCCCGCCGAGGAGCTGCCGTCCCAGAGCTCAGCTGCTGCACAGATGTGAGCTGGGGGTAGGGGCGGTGGAGTGGGGGTGAGACAGGCAAGGACCCTTAGCAGCTCAGGCCTGAGTCACCTGCTGTTGGCCCAGGAATGGTAATGAGCAGATCCGAGTCATTATGGCCGAATGACTCTGAGCGCCCTTGCTCACCGGGGCAACCGCCAGCACCAGTGAGGGCTGCTCACACACTGCTGCCACGGCCATCCGTACCCCCCCGCCCCCTCGACTCCCCCCTCCACCTCAGCTCCCAGGCAGCTTCTTCCATCTTCACATGCCTCATTAGAGCCTTCTGGACATGTCTGCCTACACTCCCTAGATATCACCCCTCTCCCCCTTTCCCTGGGCTTGGCGGGGGGGATGGTGGAGGGAGGGGTGTCCTGGAGCCTGAACTTGGAGGCTCAATTGGGGGCACAGTCATTCCTGCCCAGGGAAACTGGCGTAAACCCCCCTGTGCACCCCCACCTGGAGCTGGGGCAAGGACAGGATGCGGCAGGGGCCCAGCCACCAGGGCCAGTCCTTGCCTGTCTGGCCACCTACCAGGGATCTGAAAACAGTGAGGGACACCTTGTTCCGGGACAGGGGCATCTTGGTCTGCAGCGAGGCTGGTTCTTCCTCTGCCGCCGGGCTCCGTGTCTTCCCATCTGCTTCCTCCTGAGCAGGAACACAGGACCAGAGGGCCCCGTAGCTTAGGACTGAGTACCAGGGCGTGGTAATAACAAGTCAGGTACTGAGTCTTACTGCTTACAATGTGCTAACAGGCATTGTTCTAAGTGCTGGCCATGTTTGGTTTTTTGAAAGTGAATTTATTTTAAGAGAGAGAGAGCGCAAGAGAATGAGGGGAGGCCAGAGAGAGAGGGACAAAGTATCTGAAGTGGGCTCTGTGGCAACAACAGAGAGCCCGACGCGGGGCTCGAACTAACGAACTGCAAGACCTGAGACAAAGTCAGATGCTCAATTGACTGAGCCACCTAGGCGAGTGCTGGACATGTCTTTTTTTTTTTTTTTTTTTAATGCTTTATTTATTTTTGAGAGAGAGAGAGAGAGAACAAGCAGAGAGAGAGGGAGACACAGAATCCAAAGCAGGCTCCAGGCTCTGAGCTGTCAGCACAGAGCCCGACGCCGTACCTGAACTCATGCACTGTGAGATCGAAGTCAGAGGCTTAACCGACCGAGCCACGCAGGCGTCCCAAGTACTGGACCTGTCTTACTTCACTTTGTCTCCACCACAACCCTATGAAGGGTATTCTTGTTATCCCCATTCCTAGATGAGAGGATTTAGGCCCAGGGTTGTTAAGTAACTGGCTCAAGGTCACACAGCTTGTGAGCAGAGCCGCCGGGCTTCCGTCCCACCTCCTGACCAGAGCCCTTCCAACCACGACGTTCTGCCTGTCCCTCCCCCTTCCCCAGGGCCTCTCTGCCCGAGCTGGTCCCCCACTGTCGCCCCATTCATCTCCTCCAGGAAGGCACTTCTCATCATGCCTGTCCCCCAGTGAGAAGCCTCTCGTGGGGCCCCAGTGCTCGCCCAATAGGTTTCTATCAGGCGTTTGAACCCCATCCTTCCTCACTAGCCTCCAGCCTCCGTCTGTTCTTCATGCCTCGCGGCTCCCACGCGGCAGAGACTCGCCTCACATCTCACGCATCTTGGCCGCTCTCGGCACCGTCCCGCCTCCGTGCTTCTGCCTGGGCTGTGCCCTCTTCCTGGAATGCTCGTTCCCGCGGGTTCTCCCGGCCCCAGTGCCACCTGGCCTTGTGCCCGAGCTGAGCAGGACGCGGGAGCACCAGCAGCCACACCGCGGGAGGGGGCGGGGCGGGGGCGGGAGACACAGAAAAGAGCAAGGGCTCCAGGGGCAGATATGTGACTTCAGGACAAGCCACCATCTCTCTGAGCCTCAGTTTCTGCAACAGGAATATTCGGGAATATTCCTCCTCGCTTCTCATGAAGTTTAACTGTCTGTGAAGGCTCATAACCACCTGTTGTGACAGATGCAGGCAGACCCCTTCTCCGTCTCTGAGGTGCAGCAGGCACCCCAGGTTTTGGCAGTGCGGGGAAAGCCATCGCCGGAGGCCCTTGTCCCTAGGAAGCCACTTACCGTCAGTGCCCCTTTACTTTGGTCCCATCACCAATGACGGGGCCAGGAGGAAGCTTCTGTACATCAGGCAGCCTCCAGTGACCGGTCCTGGCTGGGTGCCAGCCCCGGTCTCCGGGAGCCCGGCACCAGCCATCTCCCACTCTGGGAAGGGGTGGGTGGCACCTTCCCTCCTCCACGCTGCTGCCGCCTCAAAGACTCAGAATCCAGGGAGACGGTCTCCTGGCAGCGGAGTTCCCGTGGTCCGCGCCGCACGGTGTCTACGCCCCTGCCGGGGGCGCAGCCTTTTGGGCATCGGCATCGGGGCTGACTAGATTCTAGGAGCGGGCAGGGGGCCCAGTGGGGAGGCTGGAGATAGCCGGCCCCCAGGTGCCAGCGTGGGACACCCCCAGGGGGTTTGGGCAGGTGAGGCAGCGGCACTGGCCGCCGCTTGCCTGTTCCATTGGGAGAGAGAAGCACACGGCAGGTGCTCGGTGAGCTGGGAGACCTTCCCGGGGTGCCAGCGCGGCCACAATCCCCAGGGGAGGGCTGGACGTGTGACAGGGGCCGTTGGGAGGCTGTACATGTTCCATCCCTCTTCGCAAGAGGGGCAGCGGCGACCCCCACTCCAGGACCGTTCTGTACCCACTGCCTCCTCCAGGCCAGTCTCCGCCAAACAGGCAAACACAACCGGAGCGCACCTGTCCTCTGGCTCTGGTTGCTGGAGGTGATGCAGCTTCTCCGTCCCGACCGTTTCCTCCTGGGTTGGGGGTGAGCTGGAGGTCCCAGGCCTGCCCCCTCCCAGCTCCTTGGGGTCCCACCTCACCGCTCGGACCACTGGGCCCAGGTCCTGAGGTCCCCAAGTCACCGTCCCCCCCTCCCCCCAGGAAGCACAAAGCTAAGAGTTCACCCAAGTTCCATCTCACCCAGGAGGGTTTAATGGGAAAATGGACGTATGAAAAATCACTTACAAACACGCATTTTAAAAATAACTGACATTTCTATTTTGAATGGCTAACGCATTTCACATGAGTCAAAGTGGAAAATTCAAAAAGGACAGGGGCACCTGGGTGACTCAGTTGGTTAAGCATCTGACTCTTGGTTTCAGCTCAGCTCATGACTCACGGTTTGTGAGTTTGAGCCCCATGTCGGGCTCTGTACTGGCAGCTCAGAGCCTGCTTACGATTCTTTCTCTTCCTTTCTTTCTGCCCCTGTCCTGTTCTCTCTGCCTTTCTCTCAAAATAAATAAAGACACACCAAAAAATTTTTGAAGTCAAAAAGGACATAATGTGAAAAGTCATTCCTGCTCTGGGCCCTGGCCACCCCCAACCCCCTCTGCACAGACAAAGTGAGGGTCTCCTGCAGGCTTCCAGAGATTTCAGTGGATAAACCATCACCTTCATCCCTGTTCTCATTTGTCAGCTATTGTTTTTTTAATTTTTTAGCATTTATTTGTCTTTGAGAGGGAAACAGAGTGCAAGCGGGGGAAGGGCAGAGAAAGAGGGAGACACAGAATCCAAAGCAGGCTCCTGGCTCGAACCCACAAACCGCAAGATCCTGACCTGAGCCGAAGTCGGATGCTTAACCAACTGAGCCACCCGGGCGCCCCAGCTATCAGGCTTTTAAAATGCGTATACATGCTACTCTGTATCTGGCTGTCTTCCCTGAAAAAACACATCTGGGTTATTGTTTGTTTTATGTCACTTGAAAAAGAGCTCCTCATTCTTATTTTATAGCTGCGCGTTACTTCATTGTGTGCAGGGGCCCCAAGTTACCCAACCAGCCTCTTACTGCTGCACGTTTGCCTTGTTTTCAGCCTTCGGCAATCACATTAAATGTGGCAGTGAATAACCTTGCACGCAGGCCCCTTCGAACGCAGGCTAGCAAACCCAAGGACAGGTGCCCACCAGTAGAACATTGTAGAACGGCTAGGTTGGGTGTGTCCACGTGTCCACGTGCGGCTGGAAGAGGGCTGAAGGGGCCAAAGTGTCCTCTCCGAGGTTGCCACGCTCCCACCAGCCATGTCTGCCTTTGTTTGTTCTCTATAGCTTTGCCAGCACAGTGTTTTATTGAACTGAGCAAGCTCGGCCAGTCTGATATCTGAATGATGGGGTGTCAGGGTGGTTAGAAGTTTTTAAACTGCAATTATATCGGTGGCTGTTTGCTGAGCAGGGAGGCATCGTGCCAAGCACGATACATGTGACGTCATACTCACTCCTCAAGTGGAACAACAATTGGAAGCAGATAGCAATGGTCCCATTTTACACAGGAGAAAACAGAGGCCCCGAGGAGTTAGCTAACTTACTTCCCTAAGGTCCCACAGCCTTGAAGAGGCTGAGCATGGATTTGAACCCCGATTGTCCGCGAGGAGCCTGTGCTTCTTCCTTATTCCAGGATGCCTTCCCCTGGAGGAGACTACCCCTCCTCTACCCCAAATGGGCCCTGGGCCCACCCAAGGCCATGGCTTCCCAGGAGTGGGTGATGGGGCAGGTTTGGTCCCACAGCCCGGGGGGCAGTGGTGCCTGCCCTGAGGACTCTCAGAGCCTCAGCTCTGCCCTCCCAGGATTGAGGCTCAGCAGGAGGTGGGCTCCACTGGTCCTAAGCGCCAGGCAGGTCAGGGTCCCCAGGGGGCTGCACCACCACCGGCACTCTGGGCACTCATGACATTAGTTTCCTGGCTGCGTCTTCCACCGGCTGCTCCCCTAAGTCTCGCCCTTTCCGGAGCCCTAGCCGCTGCCTTCTCCAGGCAACCCACAGCCCCAGCGGCCTGTCCTGGGTGCTGGGCCCCTCAGGCCCTGTCCCTCTGCTCTCCGAGTCCATACAGCTCTGGCTCTTTGTGCTCTGGCACAAAGGATAACTGAGTGTCTCTGGGTTCTCCCCTGCCAGACCCACAGGTCGGGGAAGGAAGGTGCCGAGCCAGGACTCAGAAGTTCATCTTGCCGTGTGGCCCGGGGCCAGTGCCTCTGCCTCTCCTGGGCTTCCCGGTGCCTCAACTGTCCAGTGCTCCCAGCTCTCCCGGGGCCGGCCTCTGTCACAGGGGGAGGCAGAGGACACTCCAGCTGCCAGGAGGGGGCTGGAGTCCCCCCTGACCCTGCCCTCCAGCAGACCTGGAAGCCTGCCCTTCTGTGGCCTTCCTTCCCTGTTCCCCTCCCCCAGGCTCCAAACGGCCCGACAACAACCATGAACTCTGATCCCAGCCTGTCCAGCACGGGTGGGGCAGGGCGTTCTGTCAACAGCGGCAGAAACTCGTTAACTGAATGTCAATAGGATTAAAGGCTCTGACACTCCAGCAGCCGGTGGGACGTGATGTGATGTGGTGGACGGTGGGGAAGGGCTCCGGAGGGCCAGGGCGCACGTGCGTGTGTGCGTGTGTGTGTTTGGTGGGCGTGGATGGGGGTGGGTATGTGGGAGAGAGACAGAGAGAGAATAAGTTTGCAGATGAAGACAGCACTGAGAAGCCTTCCCGCCCTGGGAAGCCTTCTAAGGAGGCTGTGGACGATGTCCCCAGGGACTCCAAATGGCAGCTTTGTCACTCAGGCAAGGACGAGCTGTATCAAGCTCCCACGGGGTGTCAGGCTCTGCACTGATTGCCGGGGGCAGGTGGGAGCGGAAAGTACCAAGAGAGAGAAGATGGACTCGGTCCTGGAGGTCCCGACATAGCAGAGGGACAGGAGGGGCTCCGACTGATGGGTACCCTCGATCACTGATGAGTCTCAGGCCCGGAGAGGCTAGGAGAGGTCTCAAGGTCTCATGACAAGCTGGAGGAAGGTCAGGTCCTGAGCCCGGGACTACACACACACACACACACACACACACACACACACACACACACAGACCCTTGGTGCCTAGTGTAAGATGTGGAGGGCATCTTTCAAGTCTGCAGGCTAAGCAATTGGAGGAAAGGTGGCCAGTAACAGTGAGGCTGAGTAGAGATTCAAGTCCTTTTCCCTGTAGCAGAGGAGATGTTGGAGAAAAGGGTTTGAGTCCCGGCTCTGGCACTCTCTGGGTGCATTGTCAGAGGACTTGCTCTGATCCTCGGTCTCTTCTTCTGGGACAGCAGAAGAAGAGCATTTGTTAGGAGGTTTAAAGGAAAGCCCCTGGCCTGTCCCTGGGCTTCCCAGGGGCAAGGGAAGATCAATAAAGTCCCACTGAATGGAATCGGCCCTGGGTGAAGTCAGATGAATGGCAAAGAGCACTGGTTGGTGTCCAGCTGTCCTTCCCATGTCTGGCCCCTGGGATCTTCCGGCCATGGAGCCGAGAGAGCCGAGGGTGGGAATCCCAGGCAGACAGCCCGCATCCAGGAGGACCAGCCCCAGCCAGCCAGCCAGCCTCCACTGAGGCCCCTTCCCCCATCGCACACCTCGGGGCCCTCCTTGGGGAGGTACCCTCAGCAGTGGGGAGTCCCAGAGTTACCCTTCCCTTCCGGGGACGGCCCCGGACATCTGCTGTGCCCGGGCTGCCCGGGCTGCTGGCTGGCATACAGACAGGCAGGCAGGTTGGCCAGCGGGCACTCTGGGAATGTAAATTCCACATTTGCATCATGGATATTCCTGGCCCCGGGGGCCGCTGACCTTTACGGTTGCTGCCTCGGTCCTTTTTCCCTTTCTAGCCCTCCAGGCTCTGCCGGGCTGGCCGTTAGGTGCTGGAGGCTTGTAGATCAGCAGGCAGGGGAGGGGGTCTGCGAACTCTGGAGGGGGTCCTGCAGAGACCGGCCTGCCCTCCTGTCTTCACCCAGCAGTGGGGGTGCCTCACTGTACCCCAACTCAGTATCGGTTGGCTGGCTCCCACCCCCAGTTAGGATCCCCTCCGCCCCCCCACTGTGAGTCACTGTCTGAAGCATGGGCAGCCTGAGCCCGCAGATTAGCAGTGACATTGAGACATGAGTCGCCCCCGGCTGCCCGTGACGTCTCCCCAGGGATTGCCCCGTCTCCGCTGAGTGACAGCAGTGCTGAGCACACTGTCAGCTTCTCTGTGCTAGGCAGTCAGGCGTGCCCCCAGGAGGAGTGGAAACCCCTCCCCCACCAGCCCGTGCCTACCCCTGCCAGGTCCCAGAGGACACTGGTCACAGGTGGCTTGGTGAGCCAGCTGGCTGGGTGAATTCCCTAAGATGCATCTAAATTCAGACCCAGCTGCAGACTTTCCAGGAGAGCAGGCTCTGCCCTGGGTCCCGGGAGCATGGAGCTGAGGACCCTGAGTCGCGCCCCTGGAGGCACGGATCAGAAGACCCCATTTACTGATTTTTCTTGTCCGTTCCTCTGATATCTCTTGGGCCAGAGGCTGGGGATGCTTCGACGAAGGTCGGAGGTTGAACTGTGTCCCCCAGAGGGCATTTTGAAAGTCTTAACCCCCAGTACCTCAGAATATGACCTGATGTGGAGCTGCCCGGGTGGCTTAGTCTGTTAAATCTCCGACTCTTGATTTCAGCTCAGGACATGATCTCACAGGTTCGTGAGTTCGAGTCTTCCATTGGGCTCTGCCCCAATAGCACAGAGCCTGCTTGGGATTCTCTCTCCCTTTCTTCTCTGCCCTTCTCGCACTCTCTCTTTCTTTCTCTCTCTCTCTCTCGAAATAAATAAATAAACATTAAAAGAAGAAGAATACGACCTGCTTTGGAAATAAGATCATTGTAGGTGTAATCAACCAAAGATGTGGTCGTCCTGGAGTAGGGTGGCCCTGAACCCGACTTGACTGTATGAGAAGAGGGAAGATGACCATGTGAAGACCAGGCACGAAAGGAGAGCGACATGTGACGACAGAGGCAGTGGGATTGGAGAGAGGGATTCGCAAGTCCGAGAACACCAAGATCACTGGCAAGTGCCAGAAGAGGCGGGGGGGGGGGAGGTTCTCTCCAGCAGGTTTTGAGGGGAGCGCGCCCCTCCGATGTCAGGCTTGTGGCCCCCAGAGCTGTGAGGCAGTCGGGTTTCATTGCAGGGCGTCTGGCCCGTGGTACCCTGCTGCGGCAGAAGTGAGCACAACGAGTGATATGAGGGACATGGTCCCTGCTGCTGGAGCTCACAGACCCGTGAAGCAAGTTCACAGATAATTATGTAGTCACAAGACACGGCACTCTGGAAAGAGCCACTGACCTTTATTAAGTGTTTGCTACCTGCCTGGCATGGTTACAAGACATTTTATATAACTTTTTAAATCCCCACACCAAGGCTACGAAGTAGGCGCTTTCATGATGGCTATCTCGCCCCTGGGGACACTGAGTCACTGAATCAGAAAGGTTGAATCACCTGCCCAAGGTCACACAGCAGGAACATAGCAGGGAGGGGACTCGAGGGCAGCAGTCTGGCTCTGGACCCCACAGGCTGAGTCGCTACTTACTCAGTGCCCCGAAGAAGGAAGCGGACAGGAAAATAAGGGATTGGGGGGAGAGGTGTGTGTGTGAGACCATTTAGAAAGGGAACGAACAATCCTTCTAAACGCAAATGGGACCACATCCCCTTCTTCTTGTCAGACCTTCAGTGGCTCCTGTTTTCTTTGTTTTCTTTTTTCTTTAAATGTTTTACTTATTTCTGAGAGACAGAGAGAGAGAGGGAGCAGGGGAGGGGCAGAGAGAGAAGGAGACACAGAATCTGAAGCAGCTCCAGGCTCTGAGCCAGCTGTCAGCACAGAGCCCGACGCAGGGCTCAAACGCACGGACCATGAGATCATGACCTGGGCCGAAGTCGGATGCTTAACCGACTGAGCCATCCAGGTGCCCCTAGTGGCTCCTGTTTTCAAAGTCCGGGCTCCGCACCTGGCCCCCCACCCACCCTTCCAGCTACAGGAAGGAAGGGGATGCGTGCAGAGACCCAGAGCACCGGCTGGCTGAGCGAGAACCTGGCTCTGTCACTCACCAGCACTGCTGAGCCTCACTCCCTTCACCCGTCAGGTGGGAATGGGCAGAGGGCCCCCCAGTTGCTGGATGGTGAAACAGAGTGCCAAGCCCCCGCATAGAGTCAGGTACTGTATAATGGTTCTCCCCCCAAACCATCCCCGACCCCCGCACTCTGTGCCCTTCTCGGCCCCTCTCGGCTCCCCACTGGAAGTTGTAACAAAACTGTCCCTGATAAGCCGGCAGCTCCCTATCTCTCTGCTTGGGGGGGCCTTTCTCCCCTTCTCTTCTTCCTTCGATTTGGAGCATCCCCCACCCCACCCTCCACCCGGAGTCAGGTGTCCCCCACCAGGGCCTTCCAGGGAACCTGGAGAAGCCCTACACGTTAGCTCGCTCTGTCCCTGAGGCAGGAGTCTGACTTTGTCTGGCCTCAGTTTACCCATCCCAACAGTACCGTGGCCCCTGGGATCTATCTCACTTGTCCCTTTGTCTCCCAGCCTCCCCCCCACCCCATCACTCTTCCCTCACCACGACTGTCCTGCCGTCCTCCACTGCCGAGTGTCAGCCTCAGCCCGGGGGTGGAGGAGAGGGGCCGCTCCTCTGCCTGGTTGACACGCAGATTATACGGCTGTCTTTCCCAGAAGAGAGTGGGTGATGAGGGTAATTAGCCACCTGCCAACCAGCCACTCCTCAGCTGGGCCCCTGGGCATCAGTGACAGGAGGGAAGGCCTCCTTCACCTCCCACTGCGGCCATTGCCTCCCTTCCTCCTGAAGAGTCCCGGACGCGCGAGCCTTGGGAATCCCCAGCTCCCCAGTCCCTCCAAAGGGGGCTTTTCAATCAAGGAGTCATATCCTGTAGGGGTGCCTGGGTGGCTCAGTCATTAAGTATCCGACTTCAGCTCAGGTCATGATCTCATGGTTTGGAAGTTGAATCCCATGTCGGGCTCTGTGCTGACAGCTCGGAGCCTGGAGCCTGCTTCGGATTCTGTGTCTCTCTCTCTCTCCGCCCCTTCCCTGCTCTCAAAAATAAATAAACATTTTTTAAAAAGTCATATCATGTTGCAAGGGCAGTGGGAAAAGTTCTGTCTGTGGCCTTAGAAGGCCTGGGTTCCAGTCCTCCCCCATTTTGCTGTATGATCTTGGGCAAGTCAATTCCCCTGTCTAAACCTGATATAGGACACCATGGATGGATCCATGGATGGATCAGGGCTAGTCCTGGCTGACTATGCTCCCCAATTTCCCAGCTTCCCCTGAGTCTAATGCTGACCGATGAGGCATAAACAGAAGTTGACCATATGGGGTTTCATGAAGAGCTTTTGATTTTTTTCAAATGAGGAGCATACCTGTCTGGTAGTGTTCCTTTGACTCCAACTTCCTCTTTTTTTTTTCTTGCCAGGAACCTAGACGTGATGGCTGGAGGTGTGGCAGCCATTGTGCTGCCATAAGGTTGAAAGTCAACATCTAAGGATGGTGGAGGCCAGCATGAGGCCAGCAAAGCAGCCCAGGCGGTTTACCTGGAGATTCCTTGTTATGTGACAAAAAGAAGCCCTGAAATGTTTAAGTCACAATTTTTAGGTTTGCTTTGACTTGTGACCAAAGGCATTCCTCACAGATGCAGATTAGTGTCTGTCTGTGGCTGTCTCCATTGCTGGGGGGCCACTTTAGGACATTCAGAGCCTTGCTCACTGGCACTATGCCGTACCCGTTGACCCACTGACTGAGTAGTAATGATCAAGTATATATAAGTTAATAGTAATAATACTGAGTGTCTTAGTATTATTGTTAGTATTATTGCCCCATGTTTCAAGGACTTGCTGCACCCTCTATATGAAGCACTGTCTGATTTAACCCCCACGGCAACGCTATGAAGTAGAATCTGAACGGCACCCATTTTACAAATGAGGAAAACTGAGGCTCGGAAGGGGTCACACAGTTGGGGGGTCATGAGGCTAGAGTTTGAGCCAGGTATGTGGGCTTCAGGACACGATTTCTGTTCCCCTCACTTCACACCCTCAGATCAAGACAAGCAGCTCGATCATTTCGTCTTTTGCCCAAAGGACAGTAGAGGGAGGGTGAGTGGCCTTGCTGGATGGGGTGGCCCCAGGGCTCCCTGAATCTCGGCCATCCTGTGCAGCTGTGCTGAGCCTGGAGAGCTGAGGGCTGTGGCCTTGGCGAGCCAGATCGTGGGGGGGACCATGAGGTACCAACCGCTGGCCCCAGCTGTTCCTCAGACTCCTCGGGGGGGCTCCACTTTTTCCTCGAAGATCCAGAGGATCCAGAGCGCAGAGGAAAAGGCTGCGGACGAGGCCGGGCCACACCCCCTCTCCTGACCCCTTGCATCCCCTTGCTCGGGCAGCTTGGCCCAGGCCGTTCTGGGACAGGGACGGAGCTGGAGCGAGATGGCAGGTGCCTGCCTTCCGTGAGCTTAGAATCTAGGTGAGCCCAGAGAGGAGAGTGCACAGAGGGGCAGCTATCTCAGAAGAAGAAGGTCAGGGAAAGGTGAGAGCCACAGCCAAAGCAGGAGAAAGGGGAAGAGTGTTCTAGGGACTGAGCCCAAGGCCGAAGGCTTGGCACTTGGCAGGGAGAGGGTTCAGCAGCACTGAGCATGCGGGGAGGAGACAGGAGGCTGGGAGGGGAGCGAGGGCGGGTCCCTGGGGCTTGAGGGGCCTTGAGGGGTTACACGGAGGGGTGGGGTTTGTGGAGGGCAGGGCCAAGGCCACACAGATCCCACTGGCTCACTCCAGAAGGGGATGGGCATTGGGTCTGCATCCGAAGTATCCCTTGGGTCTCTCCCGGCTGCATGTGCTGAGTGTCTGAGGCCACAGCTTAACAGGCCACGTGAAGGGGCACCCGGGTGGCGCAGTTGGTTAGGCCCCTGACTTCAGCTCCAGTCATGATCTCATGGTTTGTGGGTTCGAGCCCCATGTCAGGCTCTGTGCTGGCAGTGTGGATTGGGGTTTCTCTCTCTCAAAAATAAATAAATAAACACAAATAAATACATAAAATTTGAAAAATGTGTTTGAAAAAAGGGGCTATGCAAAATGGCTGCCATTTACAGGGAAATTCCTGAGAATTAACGTACTGGGCCAGGTGACCAAAGGGAGGTCTGGGCTTCCTCCCCAGTCCTGTCCTCAGACCACGGTGGAATAAGTGTCCGTCTTCCTGCCTTATGTCAGGTACTAACTCTGGGTTCCAGAAATTCTTGGGAATTCATGCAAAACCCACAGCGATGCCCTGGTGGCTGAGGAGCGTTTATCTTGCAATGTTTAAACAATTCATATTACTTTTAAATTTGTGTTTATAAATTTAGATGTAACGTGCAGGGAGTGTGATGCTTAGATCCTTTCCGTTGCCATCGAGGTGGGTTTGAAGACTAGAATTCCTAATGATGCTATTTTTTAAAATAGTTTCAAAATATTTAAGAAGCTTTGATTAAAGTTTCCAAAAGAATGAATAAAACTCCAGATTTGATTTAACATGTCATTAACTGTCATAGTTTGTCTCTTGATTTAAACCAATAATTTTGACTGTTTTAGAAAAATATCTCTTTGAAAGATATTTTAAACGTTTTACATTTCCTATAGTTTAACTTTTTTATGAAAATGATATTTTATTTCTTTTTTTAATGTTTACTTATTTATTCTGAGAGAGAGTGAGCACACGAGTGGGGGAGGGACGGAGAAGGAGGGAGAGCATCCCAAGCAGGCTCCACACCGGCAGCACAAACCTTGAGCTCATAACCGGAACTGAAATCAAGCATTGGACACTTAAGCAACTGAACTACCCAGGAGCCCTTGTATTTTTTTTCTTTAGTCTTTTATGATTATGCCTGTTGCTACAACACAAGTTGCTAGAACACAAGTTCATTTTGGTGAAATGAAGGCATGAACGTTTTTGTGGAGCAAAACTATAATAATTTATGAATTATGTATATCTTTATTTAGCTACTTGTCCAAACACAGCCGGTCCATCAACGGAACACCCAAACACACCAGCTTTTGAGCATATAAAAACCATAGCTTTCTACATACTTTTCAATTTTGCCACAATGGATGTATATTTATCAAGGTAAGAGAAGGGAACATATTTTATTCCACAGCTTGTTTGCTTGATCTTTAAATATTTAGGCATATGGTATGTGGGTCTCCATTTGCGCTCTTGCAAATATTAGAGGCAGATCTTTTTTTTTTAATAACAGCTTTATTGATATATAGTTCATATACCATAAAGCTCACCCTTTTGCAGTGAACAATTCAGCGGGTTTTAGTGTATGTATAAAGTTATACATCTACTACCACCACTTAATTCCAGAACATTCCCATCGCACCGCCCATGAGACCCTGCACCCATGAACTGTTGCTTACCATCCTCCCCTCCCTTAGCCCCTGGAAAGCACTAGTTTACTTTCTGTTTCTATAAATTTGCTTAGTCTGGCTCATTTCACTTAGGATGACGTCTTTAACGTTCATCCATGTTGTAGCAAGTGACAGAATTTCATCCCTTTATAGAGATGAGTAATATTCCAGCATGTGGCCAGACCAGCCAATGGGCGTTCCGATTGTTTGCCCAATAGCCTTTTATGATAGTGCTGCTAGGAACTTTTGTGCATCATTTTTTTAAACGTTTATTTTTTGAGAAACACACAAGCACAAGTGGGGGAGGAGCAGAGAGAGAAGGAGACACAGAATCTGAAACAGGCTCCAGGCTCTGAGCTGTCAGCACAGAGCCGGATGCGGGGCTCGAACCCACGATCTGAGAGATCATGACCTGAGCTACAGTTGGACCCTCAACCGACTGAGCCACCCAGATGCCCCTGTGTATATATATTTTTTGTCGACGTGCGTTTTCCGTTCTCCTGGTCACATAGCCAGGGGTGGCATTGCTGGCTCACGTGGTAACTCGGTTTCCCTTTTCTAGGAACTGTCAAAATGTTTTTCCAAAGCGGCTGCCCCGTTTTGCATTCCCACCAGCAACGCACGAGGCTTCTGATTTCTTCACATCCGTGTCAGCACTTGTTATTGTCAGTCTCTTTGATTATAACCATCCCAGTGGGTGTGAAGTGGCATCTCACGGTGGCTTGGATTTGCATTTCCCTGATGACTAATGAAGTCGAGCGTCTTTCATGCGCTTATTGGCCATTTGCATATCCTCTTTGGGGAAATGCTTATTCAAGTCCATGCCCACTTTTTAATTGGGTGATTCAGGCCTGGCTTTGATACTTACAGGGATATGGCAACGACCCCAACACAGAAGCTTCAGGCATGCTTCTACACCAGCTTGTGCACTTTGGTCTCTGCCAAGTGGCTCCTATCATCTAGAATGCCTTCTCTTTTCACCCCTTCAGCAAAGCCTTCTGGGTAATCGCTCTGTGACCGCAGAGTGGTAACTGGCCACGCCGCAGTGGGCCACGTCGGCTGTAGCTCCTGACTAACGACGTGGGCTTGGGAGTCGGGCCGCCGGGCCACCTGCTTCGCACGCAAACCCTCTCGGGCCTCAGCTGTGCAGCCCTGAGCTGCCAACTTCTCAGTTTCCTCCCCCTGAAATGGGAACGAGGGGCGCCTGGGTGGTTCTGTT
This sequence comes from Proteles cristata cristata, assembly GCA_017311185.1. NCBI lineage: Eukaryota > Metazoa > Chordata > Mammalia > Carnivora > Hyaenidae > Proteles > Proteles cristata. The sequence continues at coordinate 998,578 of JAESUZ010000239.1, read as the reverse complement.
GGCTAAGCGTCCGGCTTTGGCTCAGATCACCATCTCCCGGTTTGGTGAGTTTGAGCCCTGCGTTGGGCTCCGCGCCGACAGCTCTGAGTCTGGAGCCTGTTTCGGATTCTGTGTCTCCCTCTCTCTGACCCTCCTCTGCTCGTGCTCTGTCCCTCTCCCTCTCTCTCTGTCTCAAACATAAATAAAAACACGGAAAAAAAATTAAAATGGGAATGGTGATGCCTTCCTTACAGAGTTCTTGGAAGGACTTGCTAAGAACACACGCGCGAAGCCCTTCACATTCTGTGCGCAATCATAAGGTGGATGTCCCCCCGTGCAGAGCACTTCCGGGGACAGGGGGTCATTACTTTAAGGGCAGGACTTTCCGCTTAACGGGTGATGTTCACCGGAGCAAACCCTTGGGACTTTTGGCTGAAAGTCTCCTCCCTGTGCCCCATCCCCACGGGGTCCCAGGGCAACGAGGACAGTATTCGGGCCCAGGCAACACGGCTCCTTCAGCTCTCGAGCCTGGGGTGGAGGCTGTGGGCACCCCCCTCCCCGACTGTCCATCCTCTCCTTCCTCCTTCCCCTCTGTGTCACCCACGCTTCCTCCCTCCCTCCCGAGTGGCGTGTGACTGCTCAGGGGACGTGAGAAGCAGCTGGAAAGTGACACAACACCCCTTAATTACCTTTGTTCCTTCTATGTCCCAGCGCCTAAATTTAGTCAGCAGAGCCTGGGCACTGGGGACCCAGCTCCTTCCCCTACAAGCCCCCCACCCTCAGCGGAGGCAGGAAAATGAGCCCCAGGACAGGGCTCCTGCCCCAACACCTGATCCTTACCGCGCCGGGGAGGGCGGGGGTCAAGGCCATCTCTGAGAGGGCAAGTGGGGACGCTAGACTCCTATAGGGATCCTTCCTTCTGCAACTGCTATTTGGGGCTGCAAAGCATGATGGGGAAGAACGCCACCTGCCCATCGCCCTGCCCTTTTCAGTGATGGGGAAGCCCTGAGAGGGAGGGTCAGAGCAAGTGGCCAGAATGTTCGGGGCACAGGCTCTACAGTCAGACGGCCCCAGGTTCCCGGTTCCCACCCTACCACCTGCCAACGCTGGGCAAGTCATCCAACCTCTCTGGGTGTGTGTTTCCTCATTTGAAAACTGGGACAGTCACAGGATCTGCCGAATGAGGTGGTCGGGACATGAGAATGAGGTGATACAATAAAGCACCGAGCGCCAAGCAAGCGTCCGCCTCCCACACCTCTGGACCCACGCTCCTCCTCTACCAGCGGCTCTTTATGCCTCTGCTTCGGACGAGGACTCGGAGGCGGAGAGAAGTTAGTTACCAGCTCCTAGGGCACCCAGCTTGTTGACTAGGAGGCTGGGCTTCAAACTCAGGCCTGCAGGCACCAGAGCCCTCAGCAGCGACTCCTTTCCACGCGTGGTTCTGGAAAAGGGGCCTCACCTCTTCCGAGTTCATGTCAAGGCCCACTCCCTCCAGGAAGCCCTCCTGGCTGGCTCTGATGCAGGTCTCTCCTTGTTCTCAAGGAGTGCAGTGTGTCCGTCTGCCGCAGACCACGACCCACTGCCAGGCTTCAGGACAAATTCTAGAAGGGGAGGGCTTGCTGTTGCGCCCCTGGGCCTTTGAGGTTGCAGGACAGAGTGGGGGTGAACTAAAAGTCACTGCTCTTTGGGGGTAAATAGGCAAAGGGGCAACCAGAAGGTGGGAAGAGAAGCTGAGTTGGGGCAGAAGATTGGACCCAGAGGGGGTGAACGGTGTGGAGGGGTGTGCCTGGCCCACTCCGCAGCCCAGAGATGGGGGGCCAGGGGCTTCACCCCAGAGCCGAGAGGCCAGGCAGTCCTGGTCAGGGATGGGGTCAGGGTCAGTCAAGCCTCAGAGGGATACCCTCATGCTTGGGTCTTTGGGCCTCAGTTTCTCATCTGCAGAATGGGGCAGTAAATGCAGGCCTCTTAGGGGTGGAGAGAGGATGAAGGGATGTGTGTCCCAGCTCTGTGTCCCTCATGGCCTCCAGCTCAGTGTCAGCCACTTAGGTATGGCCCCTCAGCTCAGACAGCTTCCTTAGGTATAGCTTCTCTGTCTGTCTGTCTGTCTGTCTGTCTCTCTCTCTCTCTCACAAACACACATACACACACACACACTCACACACACACAACTTCCTGGCCATGCTGGACCTCACAGACACAATCCGTCAAGGGGCACCAAGTGGGAGTGGCCTGAGACAGCCATCCCATTCCCCCCGCCCCCCACCCCATCAGTCCTAGGCTGTCATCAGGTCTCACCAGCCCTCATTCTCTCACTGAGGAGACCCTTTCATCACCACTAGCGAGGAAACCAGGGCACAGAGGGGCTGAGGAATGCTCCGCAAAGACAGAACTTAGATTCAGACCCGGGCAGTCAGGCCCTAGAGTCTGTGCTAGAAACCACTATGCTCCTTTGTCTCTCCTGATGAGCCCTCCCCCGGCCCCCTGCACTGGCTGGAGTCATTAGACAGCCTTACAGCGAGTGAAGACGCTTCGGGGCTGTGCGCTAGGTAGCCTTTCTGAGGGAGCGCCGTCGAGGTTCCATTCTTCGCTGCAAGTTCCCCCTGACCAAGGGGCCTCGTCACCTTTGGGCTTCTCTCTTGTAGCCCCTCCCCCCAAATAATAATATAACATGGGGCGCCTGGGTGGCTTAGTGGGTTGAGCGTCCGACTTTCGCTTAGGTCATGATCTCACGGTTCGTGGGTTCGAGCCCTGCATCGGGCTCTGTGCTGACAGCCAGCTCAGAGCCTGGAGCCTGTTTCAGATTCTGTATCTCCCTCTCTCTCTGACCCTCCCCTGCTCATGCTGTCTCTCTTTCTCTCTCCTAGGAAAAAAAAAAAAAAAAAAAATATATATATATATATATATATATACACAAGACCGGCAGCTGATAGTCTTCCAGCCCCTTCTATGTACCAGGCGCCCATCCTAAACCTTGACATGTGTTTAGTCATTTCTTTTTTTTTAATGTTTTATTTATTCCTGAGACACAGAGAGACAGACTCTGAAACAGGCTCCAGGCTCTGAGCTGGCAGTCAGCACAGAGCCCGACGCGGGGCTCGAACCCACGAACTGTGGGATCATGACCTGAGCCGAAATTGGACTCTTAACCGACTGAGCCACCCAGGCGCCCCATGTTTAGTCATTTCACCCTGAGGACAGTCCTGAGAGGAGAGGAGCGTAAGTCCGGATGAGGAAACAGGCTCAGAGAGGTGATGGGGGGGGTCGGGGGGGGAAGCCAGGCTCCCTGGCTCCAATCACTCATTCACACAGTGGCCCTCTGAACCCCAGCCTCCTGCCTCCTTCTGCCTTACCCCCATGCTGGCAGCCTTTGTCCTCCACCACCAGGAAGGCCTCCCCCCAGCATCCAGAAGGGGGTGGGGGGTGGGCACAGCCCCTGTGCCAGCCCAGGGCAATCCCGCCCCTTCCGGCCCACCCCCAGCCCTCCCTCTGCAGGAGCGGCCTTGCCAACCAGCTCTGAAAGCCCCAGAAGCCTCCACCGAAGGCAAACAAACAGAGACAGAATGGCCTGAGCTGAGCCCTGGAAGGCGGAGGGAAATGTTTTCCCAGCTGCCTCCCTTTCTCGACACCGCTCCCGCCCTGGATCCAGTAAGTGGCATGACCGGGCGGAGCGGTGCCCAGGCCTTTAAGGACGGCTCCCTCTGTTACGCCCGGAGAAGGCTGTTCCCGTAAAGGGCTCCATTAAATCCTTCGCCACGGGCTGTGTCCTCCTCTGTCTCCATCTCAGCCAAGGAGGAGAGGAGTCCAGTCCCTCTGCCGGGTCCCTCTCACAGAAGCGAACACTAAGTATGATTGTTAATGTCAGTGGCAGAGATAAGACCGCACAACCTTGTGTGCTGAGAAAGGACCCAGTCCTTGGCCGGGAATGCCAGAGGGTAACTAAGTTTCTCTCATGTGTACTGTTCGCTCCTCAAACAGTGGGTGGTTCAAATCTCTGGTGCCTCTGGGAGCACATGGGTCTCAGGCCAGGAGATGGGAGTCTTGAGTCATGACATCCAGAAAACCAGGCATGTTTGGGGGGTGGGGTGGGAGGGGAGGCTGGCAAGTTCTCTCATCATGTTGCACATTATCTGCAGACAAGAGCGTATTTCCTTCCTTCCTTCCTTCCTTCCTTCCTTCCTTCCTTCCTTCCTTCCTTCCTTCCTTCTTCCCGCCCTCCCTCCCTTTCTTTCTTTCTCCTCCCTCCTTCCTTCCTTTCTTTCCTCCTTTCCTTCTCTTCCTTCCTTTCTTCCTCTTCCTTTCTCTTTCTTCCTTTCCTCTCTTTTCTTTTCTTAAATTTTTTTTCAATATTTATTTATTTTTGAGAGACTGAGAGAGACAGAGTGTGAGCAGGAGAGGGGCAGAAAGAAGGAGACACAGAATCTGAAGCAGGCTCCAGGCTCTGAGCTGTCAGTACAGAGCCTGATGAGAGGTTTGAACCCATGAACGGCAAGTTTATGACCTGAGCCGAAGTCGAACACTCAACCAGCTGAGCCACCCAGGCACCCCTCTTTGCTTTTTTTTTTTTTTTTTTTTTTAAAGAGCACATTTCTAAATATCTTGAAACAGGGAAGGAAGACTCTGGAAAGGGTCCAGAGAACAAGGGATGATCCAGCAATGAAATTGTAGCATGCCTATTGTTATTGCCTAAGAGGTGTGAATGCCCCCCGGGGCTCTCCTTTTTTAATCTCATTTATGGACCTGCATATTGTTTAGGATTCTATTCAGTTGAAGGTAGTAGAAAAACCCAAAAAAATAGTGTGTCGAACAATATAGAAGTTAATTTTGCTCCCAGGTGAACAACATTTGCAGAGTCTAGTCCAAGACTGATGTGGCAGCTCCACAAATATCAGAATCCATTTCTCGTTGCTCCGTCCTCCTTAACATGTGGCATCTACTTTATGATCCAATATGGCTGCTCCAGCTCCAGCAATCATATCACATATTCCAGTCAGCAGAAAGGAAGAAAGAAGAGGCAAAGAGGGTACAACCCACTGGGGAGGAATGGCCATGTACTTTCCGTCACTATGCCTCAGGTAGCCTGGGACTGCCCTTGACTTGTTACTGTGGCTCTCAACTCTCCATCACAAAACCCCAACTGCCCTGAGAACAAGACTCGGATCCCAAGAACAAAGCCTTGATTCCTGCATTCAAGGCCCTTGGCTGTTGGGTTTCCTCACCAGCCACAGCCCCCTGCAGCCTTTGCTCAACCCCTCTGAGCTACCTGCCTGCTCCCTTTCTCGCTCCACCGGACTGTGCCCTCTGCCTGAATGCCCTTCTGGACCTCCTCTGCCAGGGCTCAGCCCCAAAGACTCACCATGGAAATGCTGCCTTATCAGGGCAGTCTCAGCGGGCCCTTCTCAGGAGAATCAGAATCCCTTTCTCCAACCCTCCCTTGGGCTTCTGGAGCCTTCCGTCATCCCTCTATTTATAGCCTGTTCAAGTCAGGTGCCCCTGGACACGTTGCTGGGAGGGAGGGCAGGGCTCCAGGCCGGGAGAGCGGGTTCTGTGACCTGCCTGGGGAAGGGCTGGGATCTTCCGGGACAACTGCCCTGACCTGATGTGCCTTCATTTGTCTGTCTCCGGGGGCGACAGAGCCCCCACACCCGCAGCAATCTCATCAGTGTGTACCTGGAGCCTAGGTGTGCCCATGTCTGACTCCGAGCCCCGCCCTGCCCCGGGCCTGACTCCGCCCCCTATGCCTGCTGACCTGAGTGGCGTGGGCGGGGTTAGAGTGGGCGGGGCTGGAGTGGGCGGGGTTAGGGCTCTGCTGGGGAGGAGGTGGAGACGCTCGGCTCCTGGAGGGTCCTAGCCTTGAAGGGCCTGCCTGGCTAAGAGGGCAGGGCTGGCTGTACCTCAGGGCAGGCACGGGGGTGCTCTCGGCGGACCCTCGGGCCCAGGCGCAGGCCGCCCACCAGGGGCGGTGGAGAAGCGTCCACCCTCCAGGAAGCCAAGCCCTGCAGCCCCACACTCAACGTCACTGTCACCTCCGCTCAGCCAGCCCAGCCCCTCCCGGTCTCACAGCACCTAAGTCAGCTCCACACCGACTCACTCACGCTGCATCCCGCAGCCTGTCCGAGACATTCCCCCCCAGATCACAGCCTTCCCACCCGCCTCCTTACAGCCCTCTCCCCCCCACCCAGCTCCCCGGGGGCTCCACCCCTCTTCCAATATCCTGACAAGTCTGAATTCTGAGTCAGGGCGGCCCCCCCCCCCCCACCTACACACCCACGTTCAGATAAAGACAGTGACGCCAATGCCAAGGATAGGCCTCTGCTCCCAGCGGACAGCTTCCCCCCTGCCCTCTCCTAAGCTCCTATGCCCGGCCCTGACCTCTAGGACCGAGCCCTTGACACTTGAGACTTGAGTGACTGGGAGGGACCCTCCCAGCGTGGAAGACTCAGCCTCCTCCTCACCGCTGAGGCTCAAGGGCGCATCGGACCAGCCCTTCCTGCTTGCCGTGGGCCACATGGCAGGCTGAGTCGAGCATCCCTGCCCTGAGCCTCGCCTGAACCAGGACTGGGATCCAGCATTTAGAATCAGACAGACCTGGCTGTGTGACCTCTGGCAAGTTACTAACGCTCTCTGAGCCTCTGATTCGTATATAGCAAATGGGGCTCCCAGGGACCAAGGGACCCTCATCTCCCTGTGGGTTTGAGAGCCCTCTCTTCCCTCTCTCACCCTTGGAAGATAAGAAGCTTCTTCCTCCGTAGGGGTGGGTTAGAAGGGGGAAGGCGGACAAATGTGCCTTCGGACCTCACCCCAGAAGCTGGCCTCCAGCTCCACCTAGCTTGGAAACCGCCAGGGGAGACCACAGAGCCTGCCTAGGATCTAGGTCCTGGTGCCAAGGAGAAACAGTCTGGGGCGCCTTCTAGTGGACACCAGAGAAAATGTCCACCCTGGCAGAGACCACGTAAAGGCTTCTAGTCCAGGCCCTTAAGTATGGCTGTCAGCTTGGAGTTGGGGTCCGGTACCCACCCATTACTGCCAGTCATGGCAAAAGTCGCCTCCCCGCAGGGAACCCCAGTTCCCTCCTCCACAAACGGAGATGATGATGACACCACCACACAGAACACAGAGAGGCTCCGGTCCGTGACCGGGCAACTCCATCTTAGAGAGGCTGGGCTTTGCTCAAAGGGTGGCTGAGCCAGGGTGAGGGGCGAGGGGCTCAGACTCCTGCTCCAGTGATCCTTCCCCTCCTGGGGGCTGCTCAATGTGATCTTGGACACCCGGGTGCTATTAATGCCTCTGTGTGGCTCTGGGCATCTTCCGATGTTTTAGTGCCATTAACATACCTGTCCCAGGAACTAGCTTCCGACTGCATCCAATTACCCTTGCTGCCAGCTGTGATTTCCTTTCCAGTGCTTGTAGGGATAGTTCCCATCTCCTTCCCAAAAGACAGAAGGCTTGCGTGAGCTCCAAATGGCTGTGATGTCCTCTCCAGCTTGGACCGCTCGATGCTGGCCCTGAGCATGCGGCGCTCAGGTCCCTTGCAAGGAGGCAAGGTTCACCTGCTCAGAACCCCATGGCTCTGGTGGTGGCACCTCGCTTCTGTGCCAGGCCAGGAACTCTGTGTGTGTGTGTGTGTGTGTGTGTGTGTGTGTGTGTGTGTGTTGTGTGAGGCAGAGGAAAGAGACTTTCCCAGAGAAGAGAGGATGCAAATGGGGCCCTTTTTCTTTTTTAATGTTTTATTTCTGAGAGAGAGACAGCATGAGCAGGGGAGGGTCAGAGAGAGAGGGAGGTACAGAATCCAAAACAGGCTCCAGGCTCTGAGCTAGCTGTGAGCACAGAGCCCGACGAGGGGCTCGAACCCACGAACCGTGAGATCATGACCTGTGCCGGAGTCTGACACTTAACTGACTGAGTCACTCAGGTGCCAAATGGGGCCCTTTTTAAAAATGCATGTTGGTCCCCAAAAGCAAAAGAATCAAGAGCAAAAATAAACTGTTGGGACCTCATCAAGATTAAAAGCTTCTGCACGGCAAAGGAAACAATCCATAAAACTAATAGGCAACCAATGGAATGGGAAAAGATAGTTGCAAATGACATATCAGACATAGGGTTAATATCCAAAATCTATAAGGAACTCACCAAACTCCACACCCAAAAAACAAACAACCCAGTAAAGAAATGGGCAGAAGATATGAACAGACAGTTCTCCAAAGAGGACATCCAGATGGCCAACAGACACATGAAACGATGCTCAGCGTCTCCCATCATCAGGGAAATACAAATTAAAACCACACGGAGATACAACCTCATGCCAGTCAGAGTGGCTCAAATGAACAAATCAGAAGACTCTAGATGCTGGCAAGGATGTGGAGAAACGGGTACCCTCCTACACTGTTGGTGGGAATGTAAACTGGTGCAGGCCCTCTGGAAAACAGTGTGAAGTTTCCTGAAAAAGTTAACAATAGAACTCCCCTATGACCCAGCAATATCACAGCTAGGAATTTACCCAAAGGATACAGAAATGCTGATGCATAGGAGCACATGTACCCCAATGTTCATAGCAGCACTCTCCACAATAGCTAAAACATGGAAAGAGCCTAAGTGTCCATCAACAGACGAATGGATCAAGAAGATATGGTTTATCTATACGATGGAATACTTCATATCAATGAGAAAGAATGAAATCTGGCCATGTGTAGCAACATGGATGGACCTTGAGGGTATTATGCTGAGTGAAATAAGTCAGGCAGAGAAGGACAAATATCATATGTTTGCATGTATAGGAGGATTAGGAGGAACTTAACAGAGACCAAGGGGGAGAAGAAGGGGGGAAATAGTGGGGGAAAGGGAGAGAAGCAAACCATAAAAGACTCTTGAATATTGAGAACAAACTGAGGACTGATGGGTGTGGGGGGAAGGGGAGTGATGGGCATAGAGGAGGGCACTTGTGGGGATGAGCACTGGGTGTTATGTGAAAACGAACTTGACAATAAACTATTTGTAAAAATAGAAATAAAAAATTTTTCCAAAAAAATGCATGTTGGGGGGCGCCTGGTTGGCTCAGTTGGTTAAGTGTCCAACTTCAGCTCAGGTCATGATATCACAGTTCATGGGTTCGAGCTCCACATCAGGCTCTGTGCTGACAGCTAGCTCAGAGCCTGGAGCCTGTTTCGGATTCTGTACCTCCCTCTCTCTCTGACCCTCCCCTGCTCATGCTGTCTTTCTCTCTCTCTCTCTCAGAAATAAATAAAACATTTTTTTTAAATGCATATTGGGTATTGGCCACTCCCAGATTCCAATTCCTCCTGGGTGGTGTTGGGAGTTAATCTGGAGCACCTGTGGGGGGAGGGTTGGGCCACGCAGATGGTGGAGCTCTTCCAGCCCCTCTGTGCTGGGTCCCTCTCGATGCCACCCCAGAGTCCCTTCTTACATCCCAGGAGGGCCCCAGGGCTTTGCTAGAATCTGAAGAGACCACACTCATAAACCCATACCTGCTGGGGCACATCTAGCTTTTAAGAAACCTCCTCAAATACACAATCACAAGGCGAGGGCAGGGGCTGTGTGGCCCCACGACCTGGAAGACACTCACACTGACACACAGACACAAACAGGTAAAAGGAAAGGAGCAGGGTCTAAGGGTAGGCAGGCCCTTGGGGAGTGGGCTGAGACCTGGCGGGGGGGAAGGGGAGCACGGATAGTTGGGGAAGCTGTAGGAGTTCCAAGCAAAGGGACGCCCTCCCAGCCAGACCACCTTGTCCAAGCCCCCACCGTGGGCCAGCTCGCAGGGCCTGAAGCTGGTAACCTGAGCCAAAGCCTGGAGGGCCACATTTGGGATCAGAAGGTTCCAGAAGGCCAGGGTGGAGCCAGCTCTGGAGACCCTCACCCCCACCCCTCTGCCGGTACCCCAGTGGAAGGGGCTTTACCCTTTCCTGCTAATCCCTTGGGCCAGCTCTGGTCTCCCAGCGCTCCCCTCCCCTCTGGGCCAACACCCTCCTTGCCTTCATCTACTTGTCCCGGGCCTGCCCCCTCCTTTCCTTTACCCCTGTCTGTGACAAACACCAGCTCATCCTCCAACGCCCCAACTTACTGCCTCCTCTGAGAAGCCTTCGGGTTGCTCCTCCCCGAGACAGAATTCATCTCTGCTTCCCGATGCTCCCGGGCCCTCGCGCAGTCCTCTGCCTTCTCTCTGAAGGCTTCCTGATGTAACGCTCCAGTGGACACACCTAACTCCCAGACTCTGCAGAGAAGGCTGTGCTCTTTCTGTTCTGTACCAAGGGCAACACTTTTCACCGAGCTGTGTAGGAATCAGATTTGTGATTTAGAAAGGTCACCAGGGCAGGTTGGCTGTGACCAGAGGCTGGGAGAGGGGGCGTAGGACTGGGGCAGGCAGGGAGGTGCGCAAATCGGAGATATTCAGGGTTCGACCTCCCCCCAAACCTCGTTTCCTCGAGCCTGGCTGTGCACAGGATCCCTCGGGAGAGATTAAAAGAAATAAACGCCTAAGCTCTACTCCCAGATACACCTAAAAAGGGTCTCGGGGGTCAGGGCCCAACTCTGTATTTTTTTTTTATCGTAGTAGTGAAAAGCCACATAAAAATCTTAACCATTTCTAAGCGTAGAGTACCGTAGCCTTAAGTAAATTCACCTTGTTGTGAAGCAGACACCCAGAACTCTGCCCATCTTGCAGATCTGAAGCTCTGCACCCATTAAGCAGCTCCTTTCCCTGGACCCCAGCTCCTGGCAACCTCCACTCTACTTCCTGGTTCTATGAACTTGGACCTGTTTAGATTCTCCATACAAGTGGAATCAAGCAGTGTCTTTTTGTGACTTAGAATCTACACATATATTTTTAATCAGTCTCTACTAGTTCTGATGCAGTTGGTGTTCTACTCAAGACGAAAGGTGCCCTCGCCCCCATCACCCTGCTCTTAGCAGCTAAAAGCAGATCCTAGGACCTTTGACCTTGAATAGAATGTTCTCTATGACCTCTGGGGAGAATTTTCTCCCATACAGGCCCTTGTAGTCTACTGAAGTCAGACCAGCTAATAAGACAACCTCCCAAATTAGTTTTTAGTGTTTTATTTATTTATTCATTTTAAAAATTGTTTAATGTTTATTTTTGAGAGAGAGACCAAGTGGGAGCAGGGTAGCGGTGGAGAGAGAGAGGAAGACACAGAATCCAAAGCAGCTCCAGGCTCTGAGCTATGAGCACAGAGCCCAATATGGGACTTGAACTTCCAAACCATGAGATCATGACCTGAGCCGAAGTCAGATGCTTTACCGACTCAGCCACCCAGTTGCTCCTTTACTTATTTATTTATTAAAAAAATTTTTTTTATGTTTTATTTATTTCTGAGAGAGAGAGACACACACAGCATGAGCAGGGGAGGGTCAGAGAGAGGGAGATACAGAATCTGAAATAGGCTCCAGGCTCTGAGCTGTCAGCACAGAGCCCGACACGGGGCTCGAACTCACAAACTGTGAGATCATGACCTGAGCTGAAGTTGGACGCTTAACCGACTGAGCCACCCAGGCGCCCCTCAACACCTCAGATCATTATTGATTTTCATGACCTCTGTTCATATAAGGTTTTGGATCTTGGCTACTCAAGTCTGGTCCCAAACCACCATCCCGACATCCCTGGGAGGAAATGACAAACACAGACTCTCAGGCCCCACCCGGCTATTGAATTAGAATTGAGCTCCTCAGAGATTTGTGTGCACAATAAAGTTTGGGAAGCGCAGCTTTAGGGTTTATAGAGTGAGGTCTGCTGGGGGCTGGGGGAAGTAGACTTGACCCCAGAGCTCCCCAGGGGGGTAGTTGAGAGGCTAGGGAGGTGGCCCGGACTGAGGTGGGCTCAGTTTTGTCTCTGCCACACCACTGGGAGTCACCTTTGAGTGAGGCTGTCCCCACAAACCCGTCACAGACTGCACCAGGGCCCCCCCTGCTGGCTTAGCCCCTGGCCCTCAGTCACCTGCCTCATGGTCAGCTCACCCAAGCCCTGGCTGCAAAGTCCCAGATCTTCAGTCTCTGAGTGGGAAAACCACTGTGTCCTTTACATCCTGGCTTGGGGAGGATGGCCTTGTACTTGGCCTGACATAGATGTCTACTCCCAGGACCCCGCGAGGAGGCCATAAGAAGCTTCCGTGTTTGGCGGGTGAGGTAACCAAGGCCCAGAGAGGTGGAGTGACTTTCCTAGCGTCCCATAACTAGTAAGTGCTGGTGTTGGGTTTTGAATTTAAATCAGCCTGTCGAGGCTGTGTTCTTTTTGTGTTTTTAATGTTTGTTTATTTTTGAGAGGGCTGGGTAGGAACAGAGAGAGAGAGAGGGAGACAGAGGATCTGCATCGGCCTCTGTGCTGACAGTAGAGAGCCTGACGCGGGGCTTGAACTCATGAGACGGGAGATCATGACCAGAGCCGCAGTCAGACATTTAACTGACCGAGCCACCCATGCGCCCCTGTCAGGTCTGAGTTGTTACCAGAGATGTCTCTACCCTTGCTGTTTTCTTAAAGAGGAAGACACTGAAGTTCAGTTTTGTGACCTGCCCAAGGTCACATGACTGCTAAGTGCTGGCCCTGGGACTCGATCTCCAGACCGTGTGTGCGCTGGGCCCTGAATTCTGCTTCCTTGACCACATCGTACAGATGTGGGAGCTGAGACTCAGGAGTGGAGCAGCCCGGCCTGGGCATCGATGGCTGTCTGAGTGCCAGGCTGCCCACCCCATCTCCGGCCGCCTGTGCTCACCCCTGGCATTAGGTCCTCCCCACTGGGCTGTCCTCTTAGTGGTGATGGCGCTGATGGGCCAGGACGCCCAGAGCTGCAGCTGCGGCCCAGAATGTGCGGGGAGCTCAGCACCGTGGGGTAGAAGTGGAGAGTGACACTTCCGGGCCCCATGGCTCCACGCCCAAGCCGGGAGCAGATCGCACACCTGGGCACGAGAGGTGGCAGAGCAGCTGTGGGCAGATCAGGAGGCGGTGGGGATGGGAACTGACAGCTCCCGCCTGGGCACCGCTGGGCTCCCACCGCATCTGGGAGGGAGGCAGGGGTGGGGCGTGGCGGTGCAGCTCCTGGGACCGTCCCTGGCTGGCCGGGCAGGAAGGGCAGAGGCCTGAGCTGCTCCCTATATGAGGGCAGCATGTGTAACAGGGGCTACAGAGTGATTTAAACATATTTTAAATGTTTATTTTATTTTTGACAGAGAGAGACAGAGTGTGAGTGGGGGAGGGGCAGTGAGAGAGGGAGACACAGAACTGTCAGTGCAGAGCCTGACGCAGGGCTCCAACTCTTGGGCCGTGAGATCATGACCTGAGACGAAGTCAACCAACCCTCAACCAACTGAACGACCGAGGCGCCCCTAGAGTGTGATTTAAATAGCGGCTTGAGGGAGTGCCTGAGTGGCTCAGTCAATTGAGAGGCAGACTTCGGCTCGGGTCATGATCTCATGCTTCATGGGTTTGAGCCCAGCATCAGGCTCGCTGGATCCGGCTTCGGATCCTCCGTCCTCCTCTCTCTCACTCTCTCAAAAATGAATAAATATTAAAAACATATAGCTGCTTACGATGGAATACTACATGGCAATGAGAAAGAATGAAATCTGACCATGTGTAGCCACATGGATGGACCTTGAGGGTGTTATGCTGAGCGAAATAAATCATCCAGAGAAGGACAGATACCATATGTGTGCACGTATAGGAGGATTAGGAGGGACTTAACAGAGGACCATGGGGGAGGAGAAGAGGAGAAATGGTGGGGGAGAGGGAGGGAGGCAAACCATGAGAGACTCTTGAATGCTGAGAACAAACTGAGGGCGGTTGGGGTGGGGTGAGGGGAAAGGGGGTGATGGGCATGGAGGAGGGCACTTGTGGGGCTGAGCACTAGGCGTTATATGGAAACCAACTTGACAATAAACTATTAAAAAAAAAAACCCATATAGCTGCTCGACGCCTCGCTGGGTGAGTTGCTTAACCTCTCTGGGCCTCAGCTCCTCATTTATAAAGTATGGACGCCCATAGCACCTCTGGCACTGCCGAGAGCCGTAGGAGCAAGGACAAGGTGCCTTGTACCCAGTAACCATCGTCACATGGGCTGACCAAGCCTGAGAGAGCCCGTTTACACCTGGGGGGGGTTGACAAATTATAAATAGGAGAAGCATGGCTTGCGTGGCATAGAGGGAGCTCTGGGTCGGCAATAGGTCTTATTACTCAGAGCAGTGCTGGCTACAGAATTCGCAGAGCCCAGTGCAAAATAAAGCCCCTTTAAAACAATTACTAGGAACTGGAAGATGTCAACAGCATGGCAGTGAACTGAGCGTGGGGCCCTGTGTGACCGCACCGTGAAGCACCGGGGAGGCTGGTCCCCAACCAGGCGCAGGACACGGGCTCCTTCCAGCCTCACAGCTGCCTGCCCTTGGGAAGGCTGCCCATCTGCTTAGTGCTAGATCTGGGGGGAGATTTCCCTACTCCTGAGTCTCCTGGTCTCCAGATTATTCCATCCAAGTACTAACCAGGCCCGACCCTGCTTAACTCCCGAGATCAGACGAGATCGGGCATGTTCAGGGTGATATGGCTATAGACCCTGGTCTCCAGATTATTCCTGGAGGCACCCCCTTTGTGACAGGGAGCTCCTGACAGCCCCCTCTCATTGGCCCAGTGCCTGATTCATTTGTCCTGCGTGACAGAAGCCCTTGAGTCTGCCCTGGCCTTTGAACTCTTCCTGACAGGTCCAGAATCTTTGAGTGTTAGGGCCCTTTGAGATCATACCCATGCCCACCCCGAGGCGAGAAGGCCCTGCCCGAGGATGCCCAGGACCCAGTGACAGGGCAGGACAAAGACCTTACCTCTCATCCCCAGCTTAGGAGTTCTGTCTCTTAGAACTGGCCCAGACACAACAGGGGACTCCAGGGCTCTGTGGTGGGAGAAGGGCCGCTGGCCCGTAGACCAGCCTGTGCTGTTCCTGCAGGTGAGCATGAAGGAGTTTCTGTTCCCTTTGCTTCTCTCTGTTTTCTGCGATTGCTTTTGTACAAACTGCTTTTATAATAACAGAGAAAAAAACCCATAATTGAACCTTCATTTACGGAAAAGCACAGTGTTTTCATAGGAACCAAGAAGATACACCCTTGATACAAAGCATATTCAAGGGGAAGAAATTTAGGAATATAGAGATGGTGGGGCGCCTGGGGGCCTCAGTCGGTTAAGCATCTGACTTCGGCTCAGGTCATGATCTCACGGTTCGTGGGTTCAAGCCCCGTGTCAGGCTCTGTGCCGACAGCCAGCTCGGAGCCTGGAGCCTGTCTTCGGATTCTGTGTCTCTCTCTCTCTTTCTGCCCCTCCCCCATTCGTGCTCTGTCTCTCTCTTTAAAAAATGAATAAACATTTAAAAAAATAAAAGAATATAGAGACAGATTAGAACAAGGGAGATTGTGCTAACTCCTCACAGCTCACCCTTAATGAGAACCCTGCTTTGCGGGATGAGGGGGTTCTGGGGTTCTGGCTGGAGCCTGGTGTGTGTGTACACATGTGTATGCTAGTGCGTGTGTATGGTTTGATTCTGTGTGAGTGTATGAGTGTGTGAGGGTGGGGGTAGTCGGTCCCTCTAGAAACAGTCCCAAGGCTGGAATCCCAGCCCCACCAATGACTCTGCCGCATTACTTGGTGGAGCTGAAACTTCCTCATTAATAAAATAGGGAATTGGAGAAAAGAAGCCCACCCAAAGCGTTAGCACCTAGTAGGTGTTCAACCACTCAGAGCTCCGCCGACACTGACATAGTGCCTGACGGTTTCAGAAGCTGGTCCTCACTGAGGTCTATGACCCAAGTCCAGGGGAGAGCTAGGCGGCATGGCATTCCGGCCTGTCGCCACCTAGCAGGTGTTGGGAGGGGCGGAGCCTCTTCCTCCAAATTAGGCATCCTTAGCAGAGCCCTGGAGGGACCCTGGAGGAGCCTTTTGGCGGAGCATGGAGACCCCTAGTGGCCCCTTGGGGGATTGCATCTCCCCGCGTGAAACCCCTCACCAGAAACTCTTCTCACCACCTAGGACCTCCTTTTGAGGCTCAGCAAACTTTTCTCGAGCCCCTGCCAAGCGAAGGGGCTCATGCCAGGTGCTGCGGTGGCAGAGAGGAAGCGATTCCCACCCCAGAGGAGCCCACCACCACAGGAGCTGCAGAGGCTGGGCTGTCCCACCCCTCTCCCCACATTCATCCACGAAGAACTCAGGAATCAGCGAGAAGACACCCCATCTCCTGTGTCTTTCTTTCTGTATCTGCCTCGTTGGAGTGGTGCCCCCACAGAGCCTCTGGAAGGAGCAGAGGTTCCAAAATTATTGTGACATTAAAAGTACAAAAGGGCAGATGCGTTGGGCCAGAGGTCACATTCCTTTGCTCCCTTCCAAGCACGCGGCACGCTGCTAGATACTTGCTTGAAGCAGTGCCCAGGATTTGTCAGATGCTGGAAAGAGCCCTTTGCATGTGGCATCTCACTGATCTCTGGCCTGTGGACAAGAAAGTTCAGGCTCAGGGAGGTTCAGGCCAGTAGGCAGCTGGGATTTGAACCTGTTCTACCTGTCACCAGAGCCCATGTGCAATAAGGCAATATATCTGCCTAAGGAGGCTGCCCTTGATTTTCTAAGCAAATTTACGCACCTCTCTGGGCTTTTGAGCCACAGTCAGGCCAGATGTTTTGTTGTGTTTACTGTGGGCACTGGCTGGTTCCCAGCCCTGGCTGCCATTGGATTTGCTGGTTTCACTTATTCCCAGTGCGTCCTAGGCACTGAGATGTTTGAAATGTTTATTTGTTTAGTGTGTGTGTGTGTGTGTGTGTGTGTGTGTGTGTGTGTGAGAGAGAGAGAGAGAGAGAGAGAGAGAGAGAGAGAGAGAATCCCAAGCAGGCTCCACACTATGCAGAGCCCAAACTTGGGCTCAACCCCAGGAACCATGGAATCATGACTGAAACCAAAATCTAGAGTTGGACACTCAACCAACTGAGCCACTCAGGCAAGCCCAGCATTGGGATTTTCAAACTTGCCAGGTCATTCTCATGTGCATGTAGGATTGAGGAAGACCTTTCAGGCCCTGGTACAGCGATTAAACTTTATTCTCCTAGGTATTAAGCTTGTAGAGCCTCCCTCTCTCCCTCCCCCATCCCCCAGGGCCCAGGTCTTCTCAATTACCTTTTGTTATTTATTTATTGTATAAGATTCACCTCTTTAAAGTGTACGGGTCAGTGGCGTCCGACTTTCGCTCAGGTCATGATCTCACGGTTCGTGGGTTCAAGCCCCATGTCGGGCTCTGTGCTGACTGCCAGCTCAGAGCCTGGAGCCTGTTTCAGTCTGTGACTCCCTCTCTCTCTGACCCTCCCCCTGCTGTCTCTCTCTCTCTCTCTCTCTCTCTCTCTCTCTCCTAGAAATAAATAAAACATTAAAAAAAATAAAGTGTACGGGTCAGTGGGGTATAGTATATTCACAAGGTTATGCAGCTCCATCCCCACTATGAGATCACAGAGCATTTGAATCATCCTAAGAAGCAGCCCTGTATCCACTAGCCGTCACCCCCATTATACCTTCTGGCAGCCCCTGGCAATCACTAATCTTGCTCACTCTACAGATTTGTCAACTCTGGACACTTCATGTACATTGGGATCATACAATCATATGTGGCCCTTTGTGTCCAGCTTCTTTTGCTTACCATATTTTCTTTCTTTCTTTCTTTCTTTTTAAGTAATCTTTATGCCCAATGTGGGGCTCAAATTCATGACTCTGAGATCGAGAGTCCCATTCTCCACCAACTGAGCCAGCCAGGCGCCCTGTGCCATGTTTTCAAGGTTCATCCACGTTGTAGCACAAACCAGTACTTCACTCCTCTTTCTTGACAATTAATATTCTATTATATGGATGTACCACATTGAAAACCCATTCGATTTCAGAATTAAGGCTCTTGTTTTTTTTTTAAATATTTTTTTAATGTTTTTTTTTAATTTATTTCTAGGAGAGAGAGAGAGTGTGAGCAGGGGAGGGTCAGAGAGAGAGGGAGTCACAGACTGAAACAGGCTCCAGGCTCTGAGCTGGCAGTCAGCACAGAGCCCAACGCGGGGCTCGAACCCACGAACCGCGAGATCATGACCGAAGCGAAAGTCGGACGCTTAACCGACTAAGTCACCCAGGCGCCCCAGAATTAAGGCTCTTATATTCTCTTGGCCAAGAGAGGTGACCTGTATGACCCAGGTGGCGGGGCCAAGAGGTGGCAGGGAGCCCGGACACTGCTCAGGAACTGCATAAAGGAAACTCCAGTGGAGAAGGTTGTGAAAAACCAACCCTGAAGACCTCCAAAGGGAAAGAGGGAGCAGATCCTGAGTGTACCTGTCACCTGTCACCCCACCACAGAGTTACGTAGGCAAGGCATCGCCAAACAGCAAGAAACAGAGATAAACTCAATGTTCAAAAAAAAAAAGTGTTTGTTTAGTAAACTGTCATGACAGTCCGTGGAATACCGTGGAGTCAAAAATGACATGCGATCAGCCGGCTTTCATCACCCTTGCAATGCCAAGCCCCGTGGGTGCATGTCCCACGTGCTGACTCACTCAGCCCTCAGAGCAGCCCCGTGAGGCACACGCTCTTATGATTCCCGGGTTCTGTTTTTTTTTTTTTTTAAAGTTCTTCTTAAAAAACTTTTTTTTAATGTTTTATTTACTTTTGAAAGAGAGACAGACAGTATGGGCAGGGGAGGGTCAGACAGAGAGAGAGACACGGAATCTGAAACAGGCTCCAGGCTCTGAGCTAGCTGTCAGCACAGAGCCCGATGAGGGGCTCAAACCCATGAACCATGAGATCATGACCTGAGCCAAAGTCAGACGCTTAACTGACTGAGCCACCCGGGTGCCCCTGATTCCTGTTTTAAAGAAGGATGCAGAAGCGGGGAACAGTTAAGGAACTTGGTCAATGTCCTGCGGCTAGAAGGTGGTGGAGCTGAGATTTGAACCAGGAGCCACTTGCCTAATCTCTCAGCTCTCCCGCCTCTCCAAGAAGAGGAAACATGCTGACCGACACGAGAAACCATTCATTGGCTCCGTGAGTAACCTGGGTTATGGCAGGGTATGGCTCAGGACTGGAAGGAAATATGCCCAGCTGCGAATGGAGAAGATCTCTGCGCGTTTGCCGTAGGGATAATTTTTACTTTCCGCTTCAGGATTGTATTTTCCCAGGTTTCTACGAGGAGCGTGTTTTTGGTTTCAGGAAGATGAGCATTCTGTTTGGATCACTTCTAAACAATAAACAACTTTAGGGGCACCTGGTCAGCTGAGCGTCCGACTTCGGCTCAGGTCATGATCTCACAGTCTGTGAGTTCGAGCCCTACATTGGGCTCTGTGCTCACAACTTAGAGCCTGGAGTTTGCCTTGGATTCGTGTCTCCCGCTCTCTCTGCCCCTCCTCCACCTGTTCCCCCTCCCAAGAGAATATATAAACATTAAAAAATTTTTTTTAAATAAACAACTTTCATACTTTTTTGGTGAGGGTCAACAGGGGTACCCCCAATAGAGGGCAATTTTTGCGGCATTTATCGAACATGCCGATGCATTTGTTATTTGACTCAGCAAATCCTGAGTCTGCATTTTACCCTATAAGTCTAGCTGTGCACGGGTGTTGTATGAAGTTACTCACTGCAGCATTTCTTATTATAACAAAAGAACAGAAATGACCTAAGAATGCATTTTATAGACATTTGGCTAAATAAACGCTGGAAGAAATAATATACAACTGTAAAAAAATAAAGCAAGGAAGGGTTCTATACTGCTAGGGGAAGAGCACTGCAACATTTTAAATGAAAAGCGTATTCATGGGGCTCCTGGGTGACTCAGTCTGTTAAACGTCCAACTCTTGGTTTTGGCTCAGGTCATGATCTCAAGGTTTGTGAAATCTAGCCCTGCATCGGGCTCCGCACTGTCTTCTTGGGATCTCTCTCTCCCTCTCTCTCTCTCTCTGCCCTCCCCAGCTTGTGTGCACGCTCTCTCTCCCTCTCTCTCTCAAAAAAATTAAAAAAAAAAAAAGAACGGTGTATTTATAATGTTACTTCTGTGTAAGAAAGAAGCGAAGGGAGGAAAAACTACTTTGTATCTGTTTGTACTTTATCAAAGAGATGCCGGAAGGCAGGGTGTAATCAAACCACTTAACATCCAGTACAGAACAGACCGCAGGCTGGCCCTGTAACCACTGAAAGAAACTACAGAAGTAGCTGCCTGTACAAACAGGGAAATGGGGTGAACAGGATGGGGGTGGGAGACAGACCTCCCAGCCTCTGCCTTTTTAGATTGCTTTAGCTCGTGTTGCCTGGTAAAAAAAAAAAAAAAAAAAAAAGGGTTAATTAAAAAAAATACCACACCCCAAAGAGTGACTTCCAGTCCCTGCTCTTCCCACCCCTGGGGGATGGAGAAGGCTTGGAGAGGGGAGGACTTGGTGGATTGTGGCGAACTCTGGGTGTTGGGGACAGCCCCTGGGGGCCACACCGGCTGGCTATCTGGTGCTTTAGCTCAGGGATGCAGGCTTAGACTTCCATTGCACTGGCCCCGGTATGGAGAAGATGATGAGGGTCCCTCCCCTCCCTGGGGGGCCTCTCAGGCTTGAGACAAAGATCCTGGGGCTTCCTCAGCTGCCTCGCCTTGGTGCTGTGCTGGCACACAGTAGGCTCTTAGCATGCATATGCTTCATTAATTGCCCTCTTGTCAGCCTGGTTATTTCACCCGTGGGGCAGTAAGCTTCTTACTCACACAGATCTGCCCCAGCAGCTTAAGCTGTGGAGTTGCTGGTACGTGAGACCATATTACTTTAATCAGATAATCAGATTACTCCCTTCCCTTGCATCTGGCAGAGAGCAGGGCTTACCGAGAGGGAAAGGAAAGCATAAAGTTCCCATCCCATCGGGGAGACCTTGATCCCATCCTCACCATGGACAGGGTCCACCCTAGATGCTGCAAGGCAGCGTGCCCTTGGACTTTCTCTCCTGGGAGCATCCCATTCTCCGCAGCCCTTCTACAGGGGTGATTTGTAGAAGCTAATATTTACGGGCCACTCACACATGGAACGCTCTAGGCTGAGCCCTCTGTGGACTGTGGCATCTCTCTTTGTCCTCAAGAGCCTGGATGAAAAACTGCTTTTGTTATTCGTGGCCTCTAGGCACAAGGGATGGGAACCTGACTCAAATTTGCTTAAGCAAGAGCAGATCTTATTGGCCTGTACAACTGAATGTAGGCTTCAGGTATGGTGAGATCAAGCCTCTGGCTATTTCTCCATCTTCCTCTGTATCCCCTCTGTGTTCGCGCTGGCTTCCCTGATGGCTGAGAGAGAGAGAGAGAGAGAGCTCCTGTAACAACTGGGAACTACATTTGTTTGTTTGTTTGTTTGTTTGTTTGTTTGTGTCCAGCAGAAAGGACACTAAGCTTGCCAGGGCTCTGTCTCAAAAAATAAGGAGGCTGCTTTCCCAAAAGCTGCAAAGAAGCCTCACCACTTACCTCATTAACATACATTGGCTTCAACCTGCCCATCCCATAATCCAGTGGTTCTCAACCCTGAGGCTACATGTCCTAATCACACAAGGGGTTTTTGAAAAAATGCCTGGTGCATAGACACTACCCCAGTCCTATTAAGTCAGAAACCGTGGGGGAGGGACCCAGGCATCAACACCTGGCAAAAGCTTCTCAGGTACTTCTTGGTTTTGTTTATTTATTTTTAGGAGAGAAAGAAAGAGAGAGAGAGAAGGAGGGGAAGAGAGACAGAGGATCCAAAGTGGGCTCTGCACGGACAGCAGACAGCCCGACGTGGGGCTCGAACTCATGAACTATGAGATCGTGACCTGAGCCAAAGCCGGAAGTGTAACCGACCGAGCCCCCCAGGCACCCCCCCAGGTACTTCTAATGCACCTTAAAGGCTTCAAGGTTAGGCTTCCGCATAGTCTCCCAAGGGAGTCAGCTGTCCGGTCAGAGGAAGCCCGCCTGACTGAACCAGAAAAGTCCCCCCCCACTCCGTGGCCAATCGCTGGACCCCGCTGCCTGCTGCCTGTGACATACCAGCAATTAATAATTTTAATAAGTCCTATAATTTTCTTGTGATAGTATAATTATATCGCTTGGCAATTTGTGTGTGTGCTAAAAGCATTAATTTGTTAAATGTAAACATCCGAAAGATGCCACAATAATTGTGAGGCATGTTAGCCTGCCTTGATTTTTTTTTTTTTTTAATACAAGCTGGAAGCTTCCAGAACTGGCATTGGCCCAGGCCCCTTCTCGGCTCCTGACAGATTCCCCACCTGATGTCTGGCTACGGGCTGGCTCACCCCATTCTGGACCCTTCCCTCGTGGAGAAGTTTGTGGTTTTGAGCCTGACCCTTCATTATCCCATAGTTGCTTCATGCATTAGCACTTTCTCATGGCCACAAGGTGGCCGGATGCACTCCCTCTTGACATTGAGCTTGATCATGTGACTAGTTTTGCCCAGTGGGCTGTGAGCTGAGCCGAGGCTTGAACTGGGCTTTCATGGCTGAGCTCGCCCCTTTGCTCGAATGCCAAAGCCATTGCCAGTGCATGTCCAGGATGGCTCATGCCCCTTTCGCCTGGGTCCCAGGCTGAGCCCACTGCCTGCATCAGAGCCCCTTGGCCACGCCCAGCCAAGCCGCACCCCGTGAACGGAAGGCTATGTGATTGTCTTTTTAAGCCGTGGACTCTTGGCATGTTTCGTTACGAAGCGTTACTGTCGTGTGCATCGCCTACTGTACCTTTACCAACTACTCTGGGCAGACATAGCAGCCCCAGGCTCCTCTGGCCTCAGAGGACATTAGGGGCCCAGCACAATGGTGGGAACCCCATGATAGCATCTGGTTTTCACGAGGGTTGTGGCCAAGCCTCAGTCTGAGCATAGCAATTACACACATAGGTTATTCTGAACCCAGACTGCCCACTGGGCTTGAAACTCAGCTCTACCACCTATATGCTGTGTGATGTTGAACAGGTCACTTAACTTCTCTGGGTCTGAGGTGCCTCGTCTGTAAACTGAGGGTGATACCAAGGGTACCCACCTCTGCCAAGCGTATGAAATGAATTACTTGGTGTGAAATGCAGAGAGCGGTGCCTGGCACAGAGCAGTGAACACGGTGTAAGTGTGACCTCCTGCTATGGCCTCTGTGCTCTCTGTGCATTTCGTTCTCCTGACAAAGCAGCCAGAGCGCCTTACAGTTGTTTTGTGGATAAGGAACCAAGGTTAAGAGAGGTCAGCTGACTTGTCGGAGGTTACAAAGCATGTGAGTCACCAAGCCAGGTATGAAAACAATTCCGTCTGATTCCCAAACACTTCTTCTCTCTGTACCCCCCCGCCCCCCCACCGCACATTTAGTGCGAGCTTGGGCAACAATATGTGTCGCTGAATGAGTGAACAGCATGACTGGGGGGAAAACAGGCTGCATAGTGCCTAGGACTCCTTACCCAGTGCTCTTTACTTCACCTGGCTTTGAACTGGGCTGGGGTCTGGCTGGGGAGTGGAAACCTCCCCTGGGGTGGTTTGTAGGGAGTGGGGGACGATGGAAGCCACCTCCCTGCATTCAAGTGCCCTGCCTCCCATAGGGAGTGTGTGGCCCGGGGCCAGCTACATTCCAAAGTCTCTGAGACTCAGTTTATTCCCCAGTCAAAGCAGGGTCCTGTGGGAAGGAGAGCCAGGGAGTAGCTGGACCTCAAAGCCAAGGCCTCCTTCAGAGCCCCAGAACTAGTCTCTGTCCTCTGCCACCTGCAAAAAATGCTCCCTCCTTCCTAGAAGGAAACCTCAGCTCGGCTGAGCCGGCACATTCTGGGGTCTGGACAGCTGCCCCCTGCCCCCCAGTCTTCCAGCCAGGAGTGAAGGTCTATCAATCCAAGAGGCAAGGGCACGTGCCAAAAGCCTTCTTGGGGCATCAGTGAGTGCCCTGGACTTGACCCACAGGCTGGGCCTGGAGGGCTCCAGGACCACGCATGCCCAGACCTCTCTTATTGGAGAAGAGCCGGCAGAGAGCCCTGTAGCTGGGCTGTAAGAAGAGAGGACCTGGAGGCAGGGGTTTCTTTGAAATGGAATCATAATTCCTTTAAAAAAAATTTTTTTTTAATGTTTTTATTTATTTCTGAGAGAGAAAGAGAGACATCGTGAGCAGGGGAGGGTCAGAGAGACAGGTTAGACACATAATCTGAAACAGGCTCTGTGCTGACAGCTCAGATGTGGGGCTCGAACCCACGAACCATCAGATCGTGACCTGAGTCGGATGTTCAACTGACTGAGCCACCCAGGCACCCCTGGAATCATAATCCCTGCATCTCTGGCTGTGCAGAGGCTCCAAAGGGGACCTCCGGAGGGACAAGACCCTCTGAAAACTTCCAGGGCTGGTACCCCAGGAGGCTGCTCCCTGGCCCTCAGTCTACCTGTCTGAAACAAGAGCAAGGAGCTCAAAGCATCCTCCGAGCAGGGAAGCTCTCCAGCCCAGGCCTGTACGAAATCATCTCCCGGACTCAGGTTCTCTGAAGAGGTGGCACACGGCTTCTGGTGTGATGCACCACACAGTACCAGCACCGTCACCTGCGATTTGTCCTCACCCAAGCGCCTGATAACTGGGGTCTGACAATTTTACTGGAAATACAGGAGAGGAAGGAATGAAATTAACAAGAGGGAGCCGAGGAGACAAATGCTGAAGGTGGAGCAGGGCTTTGTGGTAAGAAAGGGATCGGCCAGACCGAAGGGGATGGAAGGGTGTCCAACCAGAAGGTCCTGACTGCACCCTGGTTTGCACTGAGTCAGCATAAAGGACATTTAGGGGACAACGAAGGAATCTGAATACAACTGTGCACCAAATAAAAAGGTACTAGCAAGGGGAGGTCGAGATTGCTAACTGGTAAAAACACCAAAAGCTGATTGCAATGCAACTTGGATACTGTGATCTTGTTTTGATTAAAAAAAAAAAAAAAAGTGATCTATGCATGAAACGATCCGGGAAGACAGACACCAGGGCACTTCCCATGCCCCTGCCCTGATGATAGAAATAGAGGGGTTGTGTTTTCCTTTTTTTTTTTTTTCTTTTAAATGTTTTATTTATTTCTGGGAGATAGACAGTGAGCAGGGGAGGGTCAGATAGAAAGGGAGTCACAGACTGAAACAGGCTCCAGGCTATGAGCTGGCAGTCAGCACAGAGCCCGAAGCGGGGCTCGAACCCACGAACCGCGAGATCATGACCTAAGCGAAAGTCGGACGCTTAACCGACTAAGCCACCCAGGCGCCCCATGGGTTGTGTTTTCTTATGTTTCCTTATTGGTGTGCACCAACTTCCTCTGATGTACATACGCAGCTTTGGTGACGATCAAAGGGTACTTCAAGTTAGAGAAGTTCTCTGCACAATCCTCAGTGCTGACCGTTTCCTCTGACCTTGGCCCCGTTTCCCAGCTCCTGCCCCATCTGTGACACCATCAGCATGACCTGACCACGGATGTCCAGGGCCCCAGCCCCCGCCCCCCATGTCCCCTTGTGGAGGAGTATCCACTGAATTATAGTAACACTCTGCCCCTTCTCGCTCCTCTTCCCCCTGCAAAGAAGTGACTTATCTGATGGCCGAGGCTGGGAGTTGCTATCTGACAAGCCCGGCCCAGCCCAGTCTCTTTTGGAAGCCCTCACTGGTCTGTTCTTGCCTGGCAGTCAGGAGTCTCCTGTGTCACCCCTTGGGCCAGCAACTGGGTGGTTTCAGTGGGTGAATGTCAAGTTCCAGGTTGGGACACGGCCACCAATCTGAAGTCACGGCCAGAGGGAAATATCTTGATCTCCCTCGGTCTGGCTGTTGTGAGCTTCTCTCAGTTGGTTCCAAACCTGGATGGAGAAGAGGAGCATCCTTAACAGGGTTCCCTAAAACCCAACATGTTGCTCTCTTGCTGTGGCAATTGCACCCTTGCTCAACTCCAGGCCCCTGTGGAAGTATCTTCTAGAGGTGGAATTTCAGGATTGAGCCTCTACTGAAGAAAACAGGAAGTCCCTGGGTTACAGCCAGAAGTGGAAGTAAGGAAAGTGGGGACTGGACATTTAAACAGAGGAAACCATATGGGCAAAGGAAGAGGCTGGATGGCACAATGGGAAGGGATAAGGAACTGAGATGAGGCTCCCGGGGCCCCACAGGCCAGGATGAAGGACTCTGACTTGAGCCACAGGGGATCTGATGACACGAAAGTTTTTTTTTTAAGTGTATTTATTTACTTTGATATAGAGAGAGAGAGCAGGGGAGGGGCAGAGAGAGAGAGAGAGGGAGAGAAAGAATCCCAAACAGGCTCCCCATCATCAACACAGAGCCCAGAGCGGGGCTCGAACTAAAAAACCACGGGATCATGACCTGAGCCAAAACCAAGAGTCGGATGCCCAACCAATTGAACCACCCAGGCAGTTCCCCCCAATAGAAGGTTTGTGAGTTGAGGTATCTGTCACCTTCGTGAAACCTTCGTAACACTGTCACCTTCGTCTATTTAGAACATCTCTTAGGCCCACTCTGGGAAGAAAGATCTAGCAGGAAGTGGTCTGGCAGCAGCGGGTTCCGCGGTGGGCTTGAGAACTCGGGACATTTACAGAGAAAAGGAAAAAGAGCCATTTATAAGAATAAATGACAGCAGCCCCCACACTCAAATGAACTGAGAACTTTGTCTCAGAGGCAAATCACTCCTGGAGGGCAAGGGCTCAGAAGAGGGTGTCTTTAATTATGAAAAGGTGGGGCCCTGAGTGGTGGTTCTCAGCCCCATCAGACCCAAGCCCCCTTGGGATGACAAATATTTTGTAACGTGCCCTTCACCGAGCCGAAATGAAATTCATAAATAATCATGCAGGCTTTAAATAAAATAGCCTAACCATAACATAAAGGAGGAATAAAAGGAGAGCAATTGGTAATAAAATAATTTCAGGATGAAAACGCGTAAGCCAACTGCTGCAGGGTGACGTGGCCGAGAGGTGGGGCCACTGGGAACATGAAAGCCACGGAGGCAGACGGACCCAGGTGGTCCTGATGAGGGTGACTCAGACACCACGAGCGGTTGCACTGCTCGTGGCCTGAAACGGGCAACAGATCTTGGCAAAATTCCAAACAAAATAAAGGACAATCTTCTCTCTCCATGTACATAACAGTTGCGTTCCTGGAAAATTCTGTGAGTACTAAAAGCATGCAGAATTTACTTCGTGTTTATATAGAAACAGGCTGAGCACATTGTGACAAAGACGACGTCCTTACAGATTTTCCAGGCTCCTCCTAAGGGGACTGCCTTGGCCTCATTGAGCGTCATTGTCTTAAAGACTCTTCTATAAGGATAGCAGCTGAGACCGGACTGTAGGTGCTCTACAAAATCAACTTTGCATCTTGTCCTGGGGGCTGAGGGGATGGTGGGAGGCTGTGGAATTGGGAAGAAGGTCCAGAGATAGGGCTAGAGCAAGTCCCAAGAAATGGCATCGGGTCGGAGACAGAGGGCACAACTGGCTGATGAGATATTTTCTGTGATGGAGTTGGACAAGCCATGCTAAATGGGGCAAGATCCGTGGTCCAGTAAGTTTCTCATGCTGTGATCTCCGCCTCTGTCCCCAAACCTTCCATAAAGTCAGCCGCCCATGGTAGCGCTTGGTGAGGAATAAGTAAAAACGACGGCTAACGCGCCGTAACTGCCAGGCACTGGCTGATAACCTGCATCAACTCCTGTGACCTTCAGCCAGTCCAGAGGACAGGCCCCACATGGCCCTGTTTTATAATGAGAAAACCCAAGCCAGAGAGACTGCACCTTGCTCAAGGTCAGCTCGCCTATCAATGGTAGGGCTGGGCTTTGAACCCTGGCGGTCTGGCTCTTGTGGTCTGGCGCGATCAAGCCATCAGCGAGGGCCAGGGCTGTGTCCTGTCCTGGTGAAGTACCCAAAATTGCATCAGCAGGTGCAGAGCTGGGGGAGGGGAGCAGAGAGCTGCACTAAAAGGTAACAGGAGACTGATCACAAGCATCCCTCAGAGGTTCTTGGGGACACGGAGAAAGATGCCAGAATCCTCCTGTCCCCCACCCGCCCTCCTTTGAACAAAGAAAAGACATGAGCCATTTGGCCAAGCCTCTCAAGGAGGCTGATGCCTGGGAGGTGGAAGAACCGAGCATTCTGTTGTACCCGTCTGACCCCACTTCAGAACCTCAAAATGGCAGCACGAGTTCACATCCAGGGCCCGCGTGAACACTTTTGTTTTCTGACACTTACACGTCAGCCATTTCACCTATTCCTACTCCATTTGTTAATGACTGTATTCTTCCGTATTCCTTGGCTGGGAAGATATCACACAAAAGACTACTCTAAATTCAGGAAAGCTTTTAGTGAATTTGAATGTTATTAATCACAATGGCATCCACATACATTTGGAAAACATTACGGATGTGGAAGCCAAGTGCTTTCCGGGTGGTTAAAGGTACAGATGGGAACTAGAAAAGGTAGTTGACGCGACAGCCACTCAATTCTCCCGGGGGCCCCAGAGGACACCACTGGGGAGGGTCTGGGTCATCACAACTGTCCTGGCACATCATATGTCCCCTTCTCTCTGCTGGTATATGTTCTGAAAGAAAGCTTTGACTGGGTGGTTTAAAAGCCACACGACTTTGGGTCCCTGGGGTCCAATTCCAATGTGTGTGTGTGGAGTAGAGGAAGGTTCCCCACACTGATGAGCAATTTTCCTACACCAGCAGGGTGTTCGAGAATTCCACTCAACTATAACACCATCTACCTGGAGGTAGCATCGGATTCCACAGATCAAGGGCTCAGTCCCGTAAGACTAAGCTCCACTTCAAAGGCCAGTCACAAGTCCTGTGTTTCTGACCCACTGGCTGTATAGCAGAGGTTCCCACAAAACCCCTCCTCAGCCTCAATTAATTTGCTAGGGAGGCTCACAGAACTCAGGAAACCCATATGTTCCCTGGATTACCAGTGCATCACAAAGGACTCCAATGATACGAATCAATGGTCAGATGAAGCGACACATAGGACAAGTTCTAGCCTTGTGGAAGTTGGGGCTCAGTATCATGGCACAAGGGAGCATTCTGGTTTCCCAACCTCGAAGCTCTTCACACCTGCCTTTGGGTTTTCGTGGAAGCTTCTTTACAGAGGGATGATCGATTAACCCATTGGCTATCAGTGTTGATTCAAACCCCAGTCCTTCTCCTCTCTCTAGACATTACCAGGTGGGTATGTTTGGTTCTTAGGTGCTTTCTAAGAGTCACCTCATTAACGTAAACGCAGGGATAGTAGAAAGGGGCTTGTTATGAATAACAAGACGCCCATTTTCACCTTTATGTCTCTGAAGGGATTTCAGGAACTGGGGACAAGAGACCACATGGTATAACAAGATGCTCCCATTCTCCTTTTGCTCAGGAAATTCCAAAGGTTTTGACAGCTGTGAGCCAGGAACCATGGACAAAGACCAAATATCTATGAGAAACATATTTTGGTCATCGGAATGAAATGACTGAACATATATTTCTTATGAATCACAACATCACACACCCACAATGGAGCAACTCTGTGGGGTGGAACTTAGACCAGCTCCTACCCTCCCAAGGGAGTGTCCAGTTCATATAGAGGTGACTTCAGGCTGGGCGTCAGCCCAGGGCAATCGGCTGTTATCAAGGGAGCCATTGCAGCGGATGGGGAAGGGAACACACTGGAGACCCATTCCTTAAAAGGTGGCTGGAAAATTGGCTAAAACTGAAAGAGTGACCATATCAAATGTTGGCAAGGATGTGGAGCAAGGGAACTCTCATACACAGTGAATGAGAGTGCAAACTTTGTCAAACTGGGAGACTTGACCAAACCTAACATTCATATGGTAGGGAAAAATCTATTAAAAGATGGCTGGCAGGACTGATAAGGAAATATCTGCCCCTGATCAAAGACTCCCCCTTCTGGGTTCTTCTTCCCACCCTGCTTGCTGCTCACAGTAATGAGGAATGTGGAAATAACAGGCTATAAATTATTCCCTCTGCTGATGCTTTGGGCTCAGACCTCTGGAGAATGATCTCTTCTGAGCCCATCGGTGTAAAATAAACCTCCTCCCTTCCAAGATCTCCGAGTGCCGCTTGGTTCTTCTGCTGGGTAATCCAGACCAGATTCCATAACACATGTATCCTATGACTTGGTAAATCCATCCCTAGGAATATACTTAACAGCAATAGGTGTATGCATATGCTCACTGAGACATAAACACAAATGTCCATAGCAGCAAATATCCATCCGCTATAGGATGAATAAATATTATGTCGAGCCTGTGAAATGGCCCTTGTCTTAGTAGGTAAAAAGGTTGAAGGTCAGCAATTCCATATGATTAATCCTCATAGATTTGGCATATTTATGCCACGGAATACAATGAAATACAAGAAAAAAGAATAAGCCACTGCTGCCTGAAATGATACAGATGTATCTCACAGATATAACAGTGAATGAAAGAAGCCAGTCGCAAAAATAAGCATGCGGTATGGTTCTATTTATTTGAACAGAACAGGTAACATTATCCATGGTGATGGAAGCCAGGATGGTGTTTTCCTTCAGGGAGTACTGACTGGGAGAGGGACGGCAAGGACTCCTCCACGTTTCTGGAATGGTCTAAATCTGGATATGGACAACAGGTGCCATTGGCTAATAAATTAATCGAGCTGTATGTGCTTTGGATTGGTATGTAACTTTTATCTCAATGAAAAAGTAAGACAAAATACAAAAGACACTTAAAGAATGGCCAATAAGCACATGAAAAGATGCTCAACATCACTAATCATCAGGGAAACGGCGATCAAAGGCACAATGAGAGATCATTTTACACCCATTAGTATGGGCATTATAACAAACAAACAAATTAACAAGTGTGGAAGTGATGTGGAGAAATCGGCACACTTGCAGAAACCTGGTGGGAATGTAAAATGTGCAGCTGCTATGGAAAACAGAATGACAGTTCCTCCAAAAAAATTTAAAAATGAAATTATATGATTCAGCAATGCCACTTCTGAGCATCAAAAATAGGACAACAGACCTAAAAATGGAGTAGCTTATGCTAAGCCCCAACCACCAAACTGAGACTTGATGTTACCACATTTTTGGCTTTCCCAGAAATAAAATCTTAAACCAGTCAATCTGGAATCACCTGGGCAGCACTAGTTAGTAGTCTGACTGGTAAATTCCCTCCCACCCCCTAAAGAAAAGTAGTTTAGCAGTAACCAACCCACTTTTCCTTGCTCCCTTCTGCTTATAAAAGTCTTTCATTTTGGGGCGACCGGATGGCTCAGTTGGTTACGCATCCGACTTAACTCAGGTCATGATCTCACGGTTCATGAGTTCAAGCCCCACATCAGGCTCTGAGCTGACAGCGCAGAGCCTGGAGCCTGCTTTGGGTTCTACATTTCCCTCTCTCTCTGTTCCTCCCCTGCTTGCACTCTGTCTCTCTCTCTCTCAAAAATAAATAAACATTAAAAACATTTTTTAAGTCTTTCATTTTATACAGCTCCTCAGAGCTCCTTTTTATCTGCGTCTGCATGCTGATTGATTCAAATCAATTTTTGCTCAAACTCTTAAGATTTTTAACATTCCTCCATTTATCTTTACACATAAGCACACAAGCCAAAGAACTGAAAGCAGGGACTTTTTTTTTTTAATTTTTTAATTTATTTCTAGGAGAGAGAGAGAGACAGCGTGAGCAGGGGAGGGTCAGAGAGAGAGGGAGTCACAGACTGAAACAGGCTCCAGGCTCTGAGCTGGCAGTCAGCACAGAGCCCGACGCGGGGCTCGAACCCACGAACCGCGAGATCATGACCTAAGCGAAAGTCGGATGCTTAACCGACTAAGCCACCCAGGCGCCCCTGAAAGCAGGGACTTCACTAGATACTTGTTACACCCATGTTCTAGCATTATTGTTATTTGCCAAAAGGTGGAAACAACCTAAATGCCCACTGATGGATGAACTGTGGTTTATATATACCATGGAATATTACTCAGCCTCCAAAAGAGATGCAATTCTTTTTTTTTTAAGTTTGTTTATTTAAGTAATCTCCACACCCAACGTGGGGGTTGAACTCACAAGCCTGAGATCAAGAGCTGCGTATTCCTCCAGCTGAGCCAGCCAAGTGCCCTGAGATACCATTCTGACACCCACTGTAATAGGGATGACCTTGAAGACAGTATGCTGAGTGAAATGAGCCAGTCACAAAAGTACAAATATTGTGTGATTCTACCTGCAGGAGGTCCCTAGAAGTAGTCAAATTCATAGAGACAGAAAACAAAATGGGGGTCGTGGGTAGGACCACGGGGATGCTCAAGCAGGGTGGGAATGGGGACATCTAATTGAATGGTTATAAAGTTTCAAAGAAGGGGAGACAGAAATAATTCTTCAAATGGTTGCACAACAACGTGAATATACTTAATGCCACTCAACTGTACACTTAAAAATGGTTAAAATTGGGGGGAGGGGGGCGGCGCCTGGGTGGCTCATTCTGTTGGGCTCAGGTCATGATCTCAGGGTTCGAGGGTTCATCAAGCCCCGCGTCAGGCTCTGTGCTGACAGCTCAAGGCCCGGCGCTGCTTTGGATTCTGTGTCTCCCTCCTTCTCTGCCCCTCCCCTGCTCACACTCTGTCTCACTCTCAAAAATAAATAAGCATTAAAAATTTTTTTTAATGCTTAAAATGGTTAGTTTTATTGCTGTGGATATTTTACCACGCACACACACATTTTATTTTAATTGCTAAGAAGGGGTGGGGATGGGCAAAATGGGTGAAGGGGAGCGGAAGATTCAGGCTTCCAGTTAGGGCATGAATAGAAGGCCCAGGGTAAGGAACTGTCAGGGATACTCGTCAGGGGTAGTGTCATAGCATTGTATGGTGACAGACGGTGGCCATACTAGCGGTGAGCACAGCGTAAGTATCCACTTGTCGAATCACTATAATGTACACCTGACACTAATATAACCTTGTATGTCAGCCACACTCCAATAAAAACAGTTTTTAAACTACTGAGGAAAGGGTGCCTACGATCCAAGGCCAGCCGTGTGGTTTCCTGGATTGGCCCCACCCGCTGCAGCCTGTCCGGCTGTCCCCTCTGATACCCGCTCTCCCAGGGAGACCCAGGGCAAACTTGCCTCCAGGGACATCCCCCCCAACTCCCCGCCCTCCCCCCCCTCCCCACACAACAGCTTGCTTACCCTCTGGACACGGACTTCAAAAGGTAGGGAAGCCTTTGAAAGAGACTCTGGAGCCCATTAGGAAGCCACTGTCATTCATAAATTTACCAAAAAGGTCCCCTTGTGACTCATACCGCAGGAGGGGATGTGTGGCATCAGTTTGTCCGATCTGGGGATCAGCCCGGAGTTTCTGAGCGCCACCCTCACATTTGTCGCTGAAAGCCCGGAGGGAAGGGAACGCATCTTGGCTGAGTGCCTACTGAGTTCCCAGCACCATGGCCGGGATCCTTACCACTCCCACCAGGGCAATGTGACTAGATCCATATTCCTGACTAGGAAACTGAGCCTCAAAGAGGGTCTCTCAGCCAGAAAAGTAGAGGCGGGGGTTGGACTCTAGAGCCGGCTTCACTTGGCACCAAAGCTCCTTGCAGATATCCTTCCGGCTCCTTGCCTGGCTGGGAGGAGCAGACTGCGGAGCTTGGAAGCCTGGCAGTAGTACTTTCTCAGAGAGGGGCCCAGAGAGAGGGCAAAGTCCACTCTTGAAGGCCTATCAAAATAGAAGTCCCGGCTCTCCCCATTTCCTGTGGGGCTTTTGTTTGGTAGGGGAGGCTTCTGGCTGGAGCGACTTCCAGCGTCTCCCACAGAATATAGCTTTCCTCCTGCCTTTGGCTGTCTCCCCGCCCACTGCCAGTGTCAGCTGGACCCTTCCCAGAAAGGAAAGCCTTGGGAAGTGAGAGTGTGCGTGCGTGTGTGTGTGTGTGTGTGTGTGTGTGTGTGTGTGTGTTGGAGGAAAACAGTAATCCCAAATGGAGGAGAAGCTGATGGCTCAAAGCAGGCTGAAGGGGCCAGAGCATGAGGGACAGGGAGTGGACACCTAGTGGGACCAGGTGGCCAAAGCCCTAGAATGGAAATTAGAGCCTTTGAGTTTTAGTCCTAATGGCTTCCATCACGCTATGCAATGTGGGGCAGGTTCCCCACTCCCCCGTGCCTCTGTTTCCTTCTCTGTACAAGGATGGAGTTGGAGTTCATGATGGCTAAGGGTCCATCCACCAGTTACACCAACGTTAATTGAGTCCCTGGTCTAGCCACCAGCTGAGCTGTGGGGACACAGAAGACAGACCAGTCCCCAACCCTCCTTGGATTGAGTCTAGTGGGGAAGAGAGATATTGATAAGTAATCCCCAGTGCACTGTGTGTCAAGGAGGGGGGACCTGAGGGGGCCACAGACACCCACAGCCAATAAGTCTAACCCCACCTCAGGGATTAGGCTCAAAGAACTACCTGTTTTCTGGCTGGCCCTTCCTCTGGGACCCCAAGTGGCTCCCCCCCATGCTCCCATCACCTGTGGGTAGCAGGTCAGAGAGATAGGGATCTCAAATGGTGGGCTCCTACCTCTGCTTTCCTGCTGAGCCTGGGGATGAACAGACACCATCAGTCTCTGTAACTGAAACTCCTTACAATCAACCAGGAAGGGCGGAGGGGAGTGCAGGCAGACGCGTCTGTGGCAGGGCAGCTTGCAAAAAGTGGAGCAGCTGAACCTGGAGAGGTTCCGGGGTGCTTCCAGGAGGAGGAGGCAGAGCAAGGTGGGTCCTGCTAGCACAGTGGTTCTCAAACTCGGCTGCATACTGGGACCGCCCAGGGAGCTTTAAAAACTCCTGATGTCATCATCGGGGCACCTGGGTGGCTCAGACGGTCCAGCATCTGACTTTGTTTGGTTCAGGTCATGATCTCACGGTTTGTGAGTTCGAGCCCCGCGTTGGGTTCTGTGCTGACAGCCCAGAGCCTGGAGCCTGCTTCATATTCTGTGTCTGCCTCTCTCTGCCCCTCCCCTATTCGTTCTCTGTCTCTTTCTGTCTCTCAAAAATAAATAAATGTTAAAAAAAAAAAAAAGGAAAAAAAAAGCCTCCCTGATGTTGAGTCTAACCCCCCAGAGATTCTGCTGTCACTGGCTTGGGGTGCAGCCTGGGCAGATGAGTCTAACGCACTTAGCTGGGAACCAGTAACCTGGCAGAAGGCTGGAGTCTGCTCTGAAGCCGAGGAGGGGGATTCAAGGAGGCCAAAGAGGTCAGAGGGTGTCCAGGGGACAAGCAGGCTGGGTGTTCTGAACAGCATGGGGACTCAGGATCCCAGAGAGGCCTGCTTGGTATCGGAGCAGGGATTAATCTCTGCCTCCCCCTCAGTCCTACCTTAACCCATACCCCCACCCAGGATCGCCCGGTTGAATGTGAACTTCAGATGAACAACGATAATCCTTTAGTATAAGTGTGTCCATGCAGTATTTGGGACACAGTTGTCTTGAAAAATTATTTGTTGTTCACCTGAAATTCAAATGCAATTGGGCATCTGGCTTTTGATTTGCTAATTCTGGTAACCTCATCACTGACCTGTTTCCAAGAGAGAGCACCGTTTTCAGGTCTCAGCTCTGACCCTAACACGCGGGGGAGCCTTTGGGCAACTGAGTGTCCCTCGCTGAGCCTTGGTCACCTCCCTTACTTATGGATCCCTCCTGCCTCAGGGACCAGGCTGCCTGTTTCCAAGGCAGTAGGCATGAGTCACGGGTCCCTGGAAAGGCATCGAGCTGTCTGTGAAGGAATTCTGGGCCTTTCTCACTGAGAGATCATTTCCCTCCTGGGGGCTTGATCCACATGAAAAGTTTTCAAGAGTTTTCTTGTCTTGGGGATGCTGGCGAACCAGACCGCAGAGGAGGGTGGAAGGGTGGTCTCCGGGGGGTGTGCTTCTCTCTCTGTGTCTCATCTCTTCCCTCTCCTGCTGTCTCCTCCCCCCTCCACTCCTTCCCTCTCTGACTTCCTCACTGCATCCACTCCCTCTGTCTATCAAACAGAAAGAGTCCATTGAGCATTGAGCAAGTGGTTGCTGTGGGCCTACTATGTGCCAGGCACTGGGACGACATGCTTTGGACACGGTGGTGACCCAGAGTCTGCCTTGACAGGGCTCCGGCTTAAAAGAATGCATCAATTAAGGAAAGTGATCTCCTCCCTTCAGGATGTATCCTGGGATCTAAAGATCCCAGATTTAGATCCTGAGATCTAAAGAATCCAGAGGGGAATACCCAGCAGAGGGAACACCATATGCAAAGAGACCTTGAGCATGGCTGGTGCAGCCGATATGGCTGAACAGTGGAGGACAGGGGCTCAAGATGGGGGAAGGCCTGCTGGCAGGGCCAGACATGCTGGGTGGTGGACACCCTGAGAGGAATTTGGGTCATTAGCCCATCCTATGGCTTAGCAATTTCCTTCGTAAGCCTTTACCTGTATGAGTTTCCGCTTGATGCTGCAACAAATCACCACATACTCAGTGGCTTAAAACAAAAACAAATCCATTATCTTGAGTTCCCGAAGGTCAGAAGTCCAAAATGGGGTCTCACTGGGCTGATATCAAAATGTTGGCAGGGCTGCGTTCATTCTGGAAGCTCTAGGGGACAATCCATTTCCTGGTCTTTTCCAGCTCATTCCTTGCTTCCTTTTCAGAGTCAACACTGGCCAGGTGAGTTTGGATGCTATTTTGCTCATTCCTTCACTGGGCTTCCCTTTTCTACTTGTAAGAACACCCTTTTGATGACAGTAGGCCCAGCCCGATAATCCAGGATAATCTCTCCATCTCAAGGGCAGCTGATTACCAAATTTAATTCCATCAGCAGCCTTAATTCCCCCTCTGCCATGTAATGTAACACATTCGCAGGCTCTGGGGAATAGGATGTGACATCAACGGAGGGCTATAATTCAACATGACACACTATCCAGGAGAAAGAGGCACAATGGCCACCAGAAGATTTGTACCAGAATATTCATGTCAGCCTCATTCATTAGAGCCCCAAACTGGAAAAGACACACATCCATCAATAGCAGGACAAACAAATCATAGTATATTCATCCAATGAAATATTACACAGTATGAGCTACTGATACACAACAGCATGGCTTAATCTCACAAACCTCATGTTGAGCAAAAGAAGCCAGGCCCAAAAGAGTGCACACGACAGATCTTCCTTGACTTACAATGGGGCTGTATCCCAACAAACTCTTCATAATCTGAAAATATCATTAAGTTGAAAGCACATTTATAATTTTTAAAAAATGTTTATTACTTTAGAGAGACAGACAGACAGAGCATGAGCAGGGGAGGGGCAGAGAGGGAGAGAGGGAGACACAGAATCTGAAGCAAGCTCCAGGCTCTGAGCTGTCAGCACAAAGCCTGACGCAGGGATCGAACCCACAAACTGTGAGATCACAACCTGAGACAAAGTCAGACTCTTAACCAATTGAGCCACCCAGGTGCCCCAAGCTGAAAATACATTTAATGTCCCTCACCTACTGAACATCCTGGCTTAGCCTCGGCTCCCTTAACTGTGCTCAGAACACTAACACGAGCCTATAGTTAGGCAAAATCATCTCACACAAAGCCTATTTTATAATATAGTATTGCCTGTCTCATGTGAGTTCTGGACTGAGAGTGAAAGACAGAATGGCTGTAGTGTAATGGTGGTTGACCTTGGTGATCGTGTGGCTGCCCAGGATCTTGCAGCTTGCCACCACTGCCCAGCATCACGAGAAAATCACATGGCACGTTGCTAGCTTGGGAAAAGATCAAAATTCAAAATTTGAAGTATGGTTTCTACTGAATGTGTATTGCTTTCGCACCATTGTAAAGTTGAATGATCTCAAGTTGAACCATGGTAAGTTGGGGACCTTCTGTATATGATTCCATTCCTAGGAAGTTCAGGAACCGACAAAACTAATTTGTGACAGAGTAGTCCAATGAGTGGTTACTTCTGGGGAGGTGGCAGTGGGAATTGACTGCCCAAGGAATTGGAAATATTCTGTGTCTTCACCTGGGTGTGGTCACAGGTATATATATGTATGAATTCATCAAGCTGTCTGCTCTGCTGTGTACTTTTTAAAAATTGGGGTCTGTATTTTAAGAGTAATAGGAAACCACAGCAAGGTTTTAAGCAATGGTGTGATATAATCTGATGTCTGATATAAGGTCACTCTATCTATTGGATAGAAAGTAGAAGAGAGGTGAGAGCAGGGAGGAGTCTGTTGCAGTTGCCCTGAAGAGAGACAAAAGTGCCCCAGATTGCGTGGCACTGGTAGAGATGGACAGAAGTGGGTAGGTTCAAAGACATTTAGAAGGAAGACTCAACAGGATATGATTGAGGATATAGTTGGATAAATGGACGGGTGGATGGATGAAAGAGTTGACAGACATTTGAATGGATGAGTAGATGGAAGGATGGATGGATGGATGGATGGATGGATGGATGGATGGATGGATGGATGGACGGACGGATGGACGGGTGGATGGATGGATGGATGGATAGACAGATGGATGGATGGATGGATGGATGGATGGATGGATGGATGGATGGATGGTTGGATGGATGGTTGGATGGTTGGATGGATGGTTGGATGGATGGATTTGGTGGGTAGATAGAGGAGTGGGTGGATGGATGAATGAATGAGCGGGTGGTTAGGTGTGTAATGGACAGACTGGGTAGAAGGACAGGTGAGTGGGTGGATAGGTGGATGGCAAGATGGATGGGTGAAGAGGCAGGTGGGAGAATGAATGGGTGGGTGAATGGGTGGATGGATGAACTTCTGCAAGAGAACAGACTCTCTACCCTTGTTATTTGTGTCCAGAAAGTGCAGATGAGTTTCACCGGTCGGTAAGCATGCCAGCTTTCCCCTGCGATATCTGTGTTTAGACTCCTGTAGTTCCCCAGTGCCCCATGAGAAAAACTAGTTACTACAATACCCATCAGGGAAGAGACACTTACAAATAAGTTGGTTTAATGAGATGCAGGGATCCCCAAATCCTCTGAGCATTACACTGAAAGTGCTGGCAATACCCGAGTGAATGGGGGATGAAGTGAGAATAGAAAGTTCTGCCTCCCAGAGCTTCCCATGAGAAGCCATCAGTCCTCCTCCTCCCTATCATCACCACCACCCAGACCACTGTCATTATCACCTCCTTCATTATCTCCACCATTATCATGCCATCACCCTATGGCTCTTTGAGTTCACTCAGGTAAAAGTCATAGGCTTGTAGGCTCAACCATAAGGAACAACTTGCTTCTCCTCTTTCTCTTCCTCCTCCTTCCTCTCCTCCTCCTCCTCCTTCTATTTTACAACTTGCTTCTTGTACAGGACCTCAGCACATCTTAGACCTTTTAATCCTTGGGTGGTCCAGCCCCCACCTCCAGGATATTTGATACATTCCTGTATCTCATAGCAGGAGGAAAAAGAAGGCAAGGAGGGCAGCAGTTTTCCGAGGGCAGAAGGGCTGAAATCCTGCCAGTAGGGGCCTTGGATGATCCGAACCTGGCTCCAGGTGCCCTAAACCCCAATTCACGTGCATTCCCCAGCCCTCACATCTGGCTCATTGCTCTCCCTGTGGGAGTCTGACAGCTCAGCCTCCCGAGCTTTGCTCTCACTTCCCCAGGTAGGCTGAGCCTGTGCTATTTGAGTAAACAATATTCCTCGTGGTTGTCAGATGCAGGCTGATTTACCTGCCGATGCAACTGAATGATTCCTTCCCACCGCATCACAGGTACCAGGACTCAGGATGGGAGCCAGCACCCTCCAACGCTCAGGGAAGGAGACTCAGCATCTCACCACAGCTCCTGGGAAAGTCACATTCACAGTTTCACTCGGGGACCTCTCTGGACTCTTGCATCTGGGAACAAGCTAGAACTAAAGTCACCATGCCCCAGAGCTGTGATTTCATCCAGTTATCCTATACCCTGCATCTAAGCTAAAATATAGTCATTGGATCTTCCACAGCCATGAGCAGATACTCTATACTTTAAAACCCTGCATGCTTTGAGTTGCCCCAACCTTAAGCCCGTGTGCCATGTTGGGTCTCTGTCCCTCAGCCTGGGAGAAACGTGGTCCCTCCTTCCCCGGGACCTTGGGGTGATGCAGTCATGGGGCTGGTGCCCAGCTCAGGAATTCTGCAGTTGTGTCTCTGCAGGCAGCTCTACCCCGATGCAATCGCTGGCCACATCCCCCAATTCTGCAGCTGCTGGGAGCTGAGTCTGGGGCAGGAGCACAGCTGTACCAGCTGTCGGAGGCAGATTACACTACGAAGCTCGGCCATGACTCACATTCCAGTACAGGGGAAATGTGCAAAAGTTATACGCTGTCTTTGGGGTGCCAAAATTCATCTCGGTTTTGTCTTGCAAAGCATTCAGCTTGCAGAGCTTGGGGCAGACGGAGGAAGGGGGTGGGAAGGAGGCGACGGGAGCAGATCTGTCTCCAGTCGACTCTGCCTGTCACACACCCTCCGTGGCTCTAATAACAACACTCAGCATTTAATCAGCCCCTTTGTAGAAGCAGACGATGTCACACTCATTAATTAGTTAATCTGCTCAGCCCCCCTGGGAGGAGGAGCCATGTTATTATCCCCACTGAGACCCAGAGGGAAACTGAGGCCAGCGTGGGAATTGGACACTGAGCTGAGGGAACACAGCCTGGCAGCTGGATGGGGACCAGGTCTATGGCTCGTGGCCCATCCTGGCGGCCTCACTATTGGCCTCCTCGCTAACTCCGGTCTGCCTGCATCGCTGGTGGCTGTGTTCAAAGACATCTGGCCAAACTGCCAGAACTGGGCCTGAAGGCACTCACAGGGACAACCGAGCATGGCCTCGGAGAGAAAAAGTTCAGCCTGGTAGCTGGACCGGGTCAGGCCCCGAGGGAATACTTGCTGTGAACCAGACACCTGTTACCATATGCTTCTCAGAGGTAGGGGTGGAAATGACCATGGTGACTCTCACCCTCACTAGAATGTCTTCTGTCTGCTTCCCGTTCAGACAACTCAGGGTTTTTATTGTCTTTAGAATGGAAGGAAGGAACATTTCCACCAGGAAGCACAATAATGGTCCCGCTGAATTGGAAACGGAGGTTGGCTTCTGGCCATTTGGGGATCTTTATCACGCACACATGGAGGATGTATGGGTGGAACGCAGGGTCCCCAAGGAGTACTTCCTGCATCATCCTGCCCAGTGGTAAATGTAGATGGAGTGCTTCGATGCTGTAAGAGCTGGGATCACCACTGGTTCAGGCCCCCAAGGATGAAGACGTGTCAGTCCACCAGGCAAAGAATCCTTGACCAGATGAGGCAGGAGGCAAGTGGAGTATGACATAAGGAGTTAGAGGAAGGATGTTGTAAACACTATTTAGGAGTTTGCAACCCGGGGCAAAAATAAAGACTGCAGTTTCTACCTGTATTTTCTTGCTGGTTACTGGAGTTGCTAAAGAAATAGTTAACCCTCCCTCCTTTTTTCTTTTTTTTTCTTTTCTTTTCTTTTCTTTTCTTTTCTTTTCTTTTCTTTTCTTTCTTCCTTCGTTCCTTCGTTCCTTCCTTCGTTCCTTCCTTCCTTCCCTTCTTTCTTCCTTTCCTTCCTTCTTTCTTTTTTAGAGAGAGAGTACATGAGCAGGGGAGAGGAGCAGAGGAAAGAGAGAGAATCTTAAGCAGGCTCCATGTTCAGTGAGGAGCCCAATGCGCGGCTTAATCCCATGACCCTGGGATCATGACTGGAGCCAAAATCAAGAGCTGGACATGTAACCAACTGAGCCACCCCAGTGACACTCCTTTTCTTTTTAAACGGGAATCATCACAATTAAAAAACATTTTTCATCGCTTTCCTTTTCTTTCCCAATTTTTTTTTAATTTTTTTTAATGTTTTATTTATTTCTAGGAGAGAGAGAGAGAGTCAGCGTGAGCAGGGGAGGGTCAGAGAGAGAGAGGGAGTCACAGACTGAAACAGGCTCCAGGCTCTGAGCTGGCAGTCAGCACAGAGCCCGACGCGGGGCTCGAACCCACGAACCGCGAGATCATGACCTAAGCGAAAGTCGGACGCTTAACCGACTAAGCCACCCAGGCGCCCCTCTTTCCCAATTTTTATAACAGCAGTCATATCAACGTTGTATATATATCAAACCTTAATGTGGATACAAATTACCTGGGGAGCTTAATCCACTGGGATCCCTGGGCCTGAGATTCTGCATTTCTAACATGCTCCTGATGGTGTCGATGACACACCTCAGGTAGGAAAATTAAAAAAAAAATTTTTTTTAACATTTATTTATTTTTGAGAGACAGAGAGAGACGGAGCATGAGTGGGGAAGGGAGAGAGGGAGAGAGGCAGACACAGGATCCAAAGCAGGGTCCAGGGTCTGAGCTATCAGCACAGAGCCTGATGTGGAGCTTGAACCCACAAAGTTCACCTGAGCTGAATTCGGACGCTTAACTGACTAAGCCGCCCAGGAGTCCCTCAAGTAGGGAAATTTTAAAGACATGTTGGTGGTGGTGAAATGTACCTTTTAATTCAGGTGTTAGATGCCCAGATGGACTCACCATGGAGCTTGAGGAGAAATGGACATCACCTTGAAGATGGAGTTGGATCTTAACCATGACATCAAGTCTGGAAGGTCTGACCATGGAATATTGGAACTTGTTTGGTGAGAACAACTCTGGGCGAATGGAAGGAGTGTGTGAGTGTGTGTGTGTGTGTGTGTGTGTGTGTGTGTGTGTGTACGTACACATGTAAATTTGTGCGTACAAGCACCTAAGGGGTAGGATGTAGGTACTAC
This sequence comes from Proteles cristata cristata, assembly GCA_017311185.1. Lineage (NCBI taxonomy): Eukaryota > Metazoa > Chordata > Mammalia > Carnivora > Hyaenidae > Proteles > Proteles cristata. The sequence continues at coordinate 955,822 of JAESUZ010000239.1, read as the reverse complement.
AACTGACCATGGCCCAAGATGGACCAATAAGAGCCTTTTTTCTGGGAATCTAGACCTTGGAAACCAAGAGCCAGCAGATTTGGCAATTTTGTTGCTGATGAATTGCAAAGCTCTAGTAAAGGTCTGTAAGCTGCTACTGCTACAGTCAGTCCTTAAAGCTTTCCTGATCCCTGCCCTTCCTGAAGCTAGGGGAGCTCAGATCTTCCTGGAATCCCCTCAGGTATCTCACCCACTATTTGCCCCTCCCGAGCCCCTCCCATTTTTTCCTTTTTTTTTTTTTAATTTTTAATGTTTTATTTATTTCTCGGAGAGAGAGAGAGACAGCGTGAGCAGGGGAGGGTCAGAGAGAGAGGGAGTCACAGACTGAAACAGGCTCCAGGCTCTGAGCTGGCAGTCAGCACAGAGCCCGACGCGGGGCTCAACCCACGAACCGCGAGATCATGACCTAAGCGAAAGTCGGACGCTTAACCGACTAAGCCACCCAGACGCCCCCCCCCTTTTTTTTTTCCCTAACCGAAGTTGGAGTTTGCCTTCAAAATAACCGCAAGCAACACAGAACTCCTTCTAGAAGTAGCTTCCACCCGCTTCAACAGAGAGGTAGTCTGCGCTGGATTCCCTCACTTGAAACCCAGATGTCCAGGTAATTCTCAGGGTGACGCTCCACCTCAGACTCCCTTACACCCAGCCTCTTGGGCTCCACCCCGTGGTTCCCATTTGCACTGAGCCGCTGCCTCTCACCCTGCTTTCTGGGGAAGACAACATGGCCCGGGAAACGTTTCAGAGGCAATTCCTCTGCAAGTACACCCTACTCCTCTTTTTAACAGTTCTTTTTTAAAAAATATTTTATGTATTTTTGAAAGAGAGATAGAGACAGCATGAGCAGGGGAGGGTCAGAGAGAGGGAGACACACAATCTGAAACAGGCTCCAGGCTCTGAGCTGGCAGTCAGCACAGAGCCCGATGCGGGGCTCGAACCCACGAACCGTGAGATCAGGATCTGAGCCGAAGTCGGATTCTCAACCGACTGAGGCACCCAGGCGCCCCTCTACTCCCCTTTTTGCCTGTGATGGATTTCTACTGGAACTTTGAGACCCAACTGGGTCATCTAGTCCTCCAGACCCAACTGCCTGCCTCAGGGCTCCCTTACACGTGCTCCTGCTAAGAGCTCCCGCACCACGGGCACCCTGTACCGCGGCTGTCCATTCCCCTGTAGCCTGACTCCTTGAGGGCACGCCTGGCCTGTGGTTCTCTCTGTGCCCCCGCCCTCCGCTGTCCCCAAACCCACCTGAGCACAATGCATGGGGACAGTAGCGCTCCCAGCTCAGAGCAGCTCTCGGCTAAGGTGTGTTGAGTGATTTACAGCTTCAATGAATGGGCGTGTGTGTGTGTGTGTGTGTGTGTGTGTGTGTGTGTGTGTGCGCGCGCGCGCGTGCGTGCGTGAAGCTGAATAGGGGGGGCAATATTCTTCATTTACCAGGAATTTACAATTGACCAAGGGTCCCTCTGGACGCCAGGCACAACGCTGGGCACGGTGGGGATGGGCAGTGGGGGCGGGATACAAATGATGAAGTGTTCCGACCCCTCAAGGACCTTTCAGTCACCCCCGAGGAGGTGGAGCCCATCTCTCGCCTTCCTCCCCCCAAATGAACCAGTTCTCCAGTGATCCTACTTTGCTTTTCTGCCTCTCCCACGCTAAACCCGGTCACGCGGGACCTGAAGGAGGTGGACCCGGGCGTTTCTCCCTTCCCCGCGTGCAGCGCCGCGGGTCCTGCCCCTCCCGGCCGCCTACGGAGCCCCCCCACCCGCCACCGCGGGGCTGGAGCCCCGCGCCCACCGCCCCCATGCACCCGGCCCGCGCCTGCCCAAGGTTCCACTTGCTCCGGCCTCGGCGCCGCTCCCCTCCCTGGCACCAGAGGGCGCTGCCGCCCCACGGCCGTCGCCATGGTCACCGCTGGCGGCGGAGTGGGGTTTACGTAAAGGACGCAGCGTCCCCCGGGGGGCGGAGGCGGCTTTCGCGCCGGCGCCGGCGCCCTGCGGAAGCGGCGTTAGTGAATCGGGGCCTTGGGGAGCCCAGGATGGAGGTGGCGGTCGCGGCAGCGGCGGCGGGCCGAGCCCTGCGGAGGGCGGGAGGTAAGGGGGGCCGCGGGCGCGGCGGGCCGGGCCCTGGGCGCCGGCGCGTGGCGAGTGGGGCGACGGGCTGGGCAGTGCCCGGGGCGCGCGGTGGCCAGCCCGACGGGTCCGCAGGCAGAGGTGCGGCTGCCGCGGGCGCCGGTGGCAGGTGGGAGGACCGTGGAGCCCCTGGCACTGGTGTTGGATGATGACACCCGTGGCACGGGCGTGGGCAGCGTGGTCTGGCACAGGCAGCATGGTTTCCCTGGCACGGGTGTCAGGAGACTCACCCCTACCCTGGTGTGGCGGTGGCCGCCCAGGTGTGAGGCGGGTGCAGACCCCCGTGCAGGTAAGTGACGGGCGCAGCCCGAGGACTGGGTCCGGAGTGGCAGTGGTCCGTTCGGCGGCGCGTGGTGGTGCTCCTGGGATGGAGGTGAGGAAGTGCTGCCATTGCTTGGCTCTTGGATGGTTCTGGCCTGACATGGGCTGGAGTGATGGCACCTGGACTTGAAGAATTGGTGTCCTCAGCATGGCAGGAGTTCCTGGTGTGACTGTGAGAAATGGCCTTGGCACAGCGCAGTGTGTGTGTGTTTGGGGGTGGGGGGGGGGTCGGGCTGGTTGGCCCCCAGACCCTGATGGATCATGGCTCCGGTGAGGATGAGGAGCATTGCCTCTGTCCTCGGGGCCCACTTTTAGTGCCTGTTGGGTACACTGAACTGAAGAAGGAGGAAGGCTAGGAGAAGGTCGGTGTCCTTTATAACGGACATGAAAGAGAGATGCAAGGAGGTGCTTCTACCACGAGGAACCCAGTGGCTTCCAGATGGAAACCTGACCAGGTACCAGCATTGCCCTGGACTCGTGTATTCATCCAGCTTTGGGGAAAGAGGAAGGGGGGCGGGGGACGGTTCTCAGCAGGGATCCCTGTCTTCGAATGTGTGTCATGAGAGATATGCAGGACTGAGAGGTGATCCATGTCAGGGCCCCGGGAGAGACAGGGCACCCTGTCTTCTCTTTGGGTCTATGGTTCACTTCGGGGTTTCTGGGACAGTAGCCTCTCCCCTTTGATGCTCAGAAGCCTTTGGGTCCAGAGACCCGTTTGGAAAGGTGCTTTGAAAGATGACTCTGCAGCCAGGGAGCCTGCCAGGATTGCAACTGCCAGCACCGGTCTTGTGGGAAGTTTTGAGTGAGGGTCTCACTCAGCATCACCAGGTGTTCTGTCTCTCAGAGGTGCCGACTTACAGAGCTCCGGGGAAGTTTTAGGATGTGGGGGAAATCGTTAGGTCTTGGTGGATCGCCACGGGCAGTGGAGATGGGGCTGAAGAATACATGAGGTGAACTTGGACTGGGCCCTGAGAAGGCTTTTAAGAGTCCAGGAAAACAACGCTGAGGGTTTGGGAGACTGGGTTGGTGGGTGGCAGCCCATTTGCCAAAGTGGGGGCTTGACAGTGCCGCTGAGACTCCTTGAAGCTGGCGTGTTATCTGGCGTATTTGGAGCCAGGACACTTAAACTCCAGGTTTTAGCTGTGTGACCTTGGGCAGGTGACTTTACCTCTTAGATCCCCGTGGCCAGGTGGTCGTGGAGGAGGAAAGGAGATGGTGTGCACGGAAACCCTTTGTAAACAGTGAAGGGCTGTGCGAAGGTCAGGGATTCTCATCCTGAGGTAAGAGACCAGGGTGGAGGCAGGGGAGATGGAGGCCTGGAATGTGACTGGGGAGGAAGGCAGCTGGACGGTTGAGAGCCTGTCACAGGGAATTAGAGGCCCTGAGTATAAAGGCTCCTGGTGGGGGGAAAGTGGGATCTGTTGACAGTGTGAGTCAGCTGCTGAGCTGGAACCAGGCCCCAGGTCTCCCGAGGACGGTCCCGAGCGTGGCCGCAGGGACCGTGGAGTCCTGCGGGAGCGGCCGGAGTGAGAGGCAGCCCTTGGCTTGCTCTCCAGACACGCCTCGTGGTGGCACGGGGCTGGGAGGTGTCTGTGGCTGACGGATCTGGGGTACCTGTGTGGGAGGGAGACTTGGAAGTGTGTGTGTGTTTTCTCTTGAGAATTTCCTTTGGCTCCGGGTGCTGAGGGTGGGGGTGGGGAGCAGTCGCATCAGCGGTTTTGGGGGCTGTGGCCTGAGGAAAGCAAAATGGGTCAGAGCCCCCAGAGTGGACACAGGGCCGGGAGGCCCTGCCAGGGACATTGGAGCTGCAATGACAGGAGGTCTGGGGGGCCGTGGGGGGCGTGCCACTGGACACGCCGGCGGGGGGGGAGTAAGGGGCGACGGCTTCCTCAGAGGGGTCTTGGGGGGGGATGGGCGTGACACAAGTTCCCCAGGACATTTCACCTGACATGGCCCCACTTCTGCCTGAAGGGCCTTCTTCCCACCTGGGGAGGAAGAGGGCGGCTGCAGATTGCTCAGCTTTCTGCCTTGAGGGGCCTAGTTCCTGATAACAGGCTGCATTACAGAGCCCTGTGAGCCCAGGCCCATTTCTCAGGCATGCACGTCGAGTGTCCGAGTGTCCGTTTTCTGCTGGCTGCCCATGCGACAAGCTTGCTCCCTGAGAGACAAAGTTTTTGCCCCACGTCCAGGCTGCAGGGTCAGGCCTCGCGGGTGGACGAACGCCACGGCTCTGCGAGACCCAGGGGTGGGGAGCTGACGTCGCCATGCTCCGGGACTCCCTCTGCCCCAGGGGCTGCCGCCTGGACACTGCAAGAGCTTCCTGGGCCTGTTCCCTCCAGGCTGGTGGCAGAGACCCGAGGCCTGCCCCCTTGCTCCCCGCAGGGCCCTTTTCTACCTCCCCAGGAGTGGCCCCCATGGCAGCCCCTGCTTCCCCTGTGGAAGCCCGTTAAAAGGAAGCCTGGAGCCTCCTTGCTGTGAATCTTCAACGTCCAGGTCCCTGCAGCTCACCCTCCACACCTCCGGCGTGTTGGTTCTGATTTATGGCTCAGCCTTACAGTCTTGGGCTTCAGGAGCCCTTTGCCGCCACCCCCTGCCGTTGCTCAGGGTGCTGGGACCCTGTGCAGAGGAGCTGGGTGGCAGGCAGGGCAGATCAGAGACGCCGAGAGGAGGCAATGGCCTCTGTTCCCCAAAACCAGAGCCAAGCTTTCTCCTGAGTCTCCGGGCTCTGAGGCAATCGGGAGCCCAGCCGGGTCACCAGTCCCTTGTCTTTGGGGACAGATGCTGCTTTTGAGCACACGCCAGCTGGGGCAGGGGTCGGGGAGCTGGTCACATAGGAATGGACATCAAGGGCAAGCAGCCCTCTGGAGCCGAAGTGTTTGCCACTCTGGTCCTCAGTCCTGTTCCCACTGCTTTGTCCCTGTTTCTCCAAAAGTTGCTGAAGTCAGCTCCTGGCAACCTTCCTTCCTCAGCTGCCTCGTAAATCACGGTGCCCGGCTGCTCTGCTCTGGGGGTGCCAGGGAATTGGGCATCTCTGGACAGAGGGTTCTGGACCGGAGCTCAGAGCACCAGGCCAGCAGGCCACGGCTGAAGGCACAGCCTGGCGCTGGAAGCCACTCAGCCCCCAGTCCCTCTGCTGGGAACCAGAGGAGGACCTCGGGGTTTAATCACCTGTTGGCGCAGCGCTCCACCGGAGTCCGGCTTCTCCCCAGAATCACTTTACTTTACGCACCCGTGGGCCGGGCAAGTAGTGTTGGGGGAAACATCAATGAGCGTGCGGTCAGAGGAAGATAAATCTCTCAGAACGGCGGAGCCCTGGGCAGTGCAGGATGTGGTTACCTCCCCAGCAGGCAGGGCTGACAACACTTTATCTTGATTTTCTTTCTTTCCTTTCTGAGGCCGACTTTGGCTGGGCTGGAGGTCCCTGGGGCGGACAGGGAGAGCGTGCGTGTGAGAAAGCCCTGGGCGACTGTCCTACCCCTGGGGACCTTGGAGATGAGGCAGAGGGGAGCGCTGTTGACCGCAGGTGAAGGTGCTTGGCAAGAAGGCCTGAGCCCTCCCGGAGCTGGCCGGCCGGCCGGCTGGCGGTTGGGATGAGCAGGGGTGGGGCCGTTCCCGAGGCAGGGCCGCCCGGGGATTGCACGTGTGTGTAGCCGCGTGTGCCCGTAGCTGTCTGTGGGAAGTGAGGGCTGAGGGGGTGTGGAGCGCCTGGCGGTGTGGGAACTGGTGGGCTCCCGTGTCTGGCTGGCCTGGTGTCAGTGGGTGTGAGGAGCGGGGGGCGTTGCTGGGCTCCACAGAGCAGGAGAGAACAGTGGGAGCAGGGGGGAGTCCGCCTTCCAGCTGGGGGGCAGGTAACGTCTCCTGTTGTGATTGCTGTGGAAGGAGCCCTCCTGCTTTCTCGGTATCCTTAGAAGGAAGCCCAGGCTGGAGGCGTGGTTCCCTGGCGTCCATATGTGCTCACCCAGGCCTACTTCCGTGCTTCTTCCCAAGCCCCCCCTGGAAGTCAGTTGGGGAGAGGCCACCCCGATGACAGAAGACAGCATGATAGCCATGGGCATAAAGAGTTGGGGCTCTGGGGTCCAACAGACCCGGCTTTGAATCCTGGGAACCTCTCTATGCCTCAGTTTCCCCATCTGTAAGATGGGGATGGTAAAACCTCCCACCAGTAAGATTTCCGTGACCTGATAATGTCAGCAAGTAGAAAGATCATGATGAAAGAACCCCCCCCCGCCCCCAACACACACCGTTGTTGTGCTTGTAGTCAGAATCTTTTCCATAGAAAAGCGGTTACATCATGATCTGCATATATTAGCATCAAGGAAGATGTAATGGGTCATGTCCCTTTTCTCGATAAGGAAAGTCAGCTCCACCCTACCCTTGGACTGGATGGAATCTTGCTAATCTGCCAACAGAAACGTACATGTGAATGATGTTTTGACCCCTGGGGACTGTTTCCACTTGGATCCATGTGTTGTCCCTCCTTAGAGCTTACAGCGGCTTGGGCGCTGCGGGGCCGTGGAGGTGAATTGGGCACAGCAGAGCCTGTATGATCCAGGTTCTGCCCTCCAGGCATTCACAGTCCACGGAGAAGGGTCCCCAAGGCCATGAAGAAGGTCCGTGCCCCAGTTCCAAGAGGGGGCCCGCGGGAGGTCAAAGGAGATTTGAGGAACTTGGACCAGGGAGGTCGGCGGCGCCTCGGATGGCGATGGCCTTTAACCTGGGCTGTCCGGGTGATGGTGGAGGAAATGGCAGCAGTGGAGTTAGTACCCAGGGCAGTTACCAGGTATGGAGGGCTTGAACAAGGGCAGTGGGTGTCCTGGGGAGGGAAGGAGAGAGACCACCCTGATTGACCGCAGAGGGCGGGTGGAAGCCAGGAGACTTGTCCGTTTGGTGGCTGAGAGGTCGGCATGGGGAAGGGCCTGGGGGCGGGGGGCCGAGGTCAGAGTCAGAGCTGGGCTCAGACCTGAGATGCATTTCCCACCCTTGACTTTCAGTTGCCTTGATTCCTGTAGGCTCCAGGCCCCTCCAGCCCGGGAGTCTGAGGAGTGGCTTTCAGGTCTCCCCACTCCCCTCCGCCCTCGTGAGGCTGGTTCTTCCACCCGTAAGGCTGTTTTCGTCCCCAAGGACCCATCGAGGGGGTTCCCGTGTTCCTAGCATTCATTTCCAGGCGTTTGATCATTTTCTCACCAAATTACCCCTTGAAATTTCGCCTGCCTGAGTTCAGCCCAGGAGGTTACTATTCTGGGAAGTTTCATCAAAACCCTTTCATCATTTGTGAATTCTGAGCTGGGGGGCAGGTGGGAGGGGAACGGGGCTCCTCTGCACCAGTGTTCTGGGGTCTGCTTGGGAGCGCGGGTCCCAGCACCCGACCTGGACATGCTCCCGGCAGCCAGAGCCCACCGGGCAGGGGGGCTGGGGAAGGGTGGGCCGAGGCTGTGGTGACAGTGGCAGGACACCGCTTCTAATTCATCCCGCAAAGCCCCTTTTCGTTGCATCTCCTGGAGCCATTTAATTAATTTATGATTGATGTTCCTGGACTTACTTGAGGTTAATTTATTATTGATGTACCTTCATTATATACAATTCACCCTGTACCTTCAAGCACATGGCCGGCCCCTGCTGGGCAGGCCACGCAGTGGGGTGAGCGCTGCTGGGCTGCTTCTCTGGTCCTCACCCCCCTCACCCCTGGGGACAGAGCTCTGCACTTGGCTTTTGTCAGACTCTTTCAGGTTTGGGGGTCCAAGAAGACTCCGGGGCTTCTGTCTCCAGGAGCCTTGGCTCGGCCACATTTTAACGATAATCATAATCGTTTCCATTTTGTGAATATGGGGGAACTAACCCAGCGCAGTGCATGGAGGGTCTCATGTTCTCCACGCTGAATCCCCTCCACTCCTTTGTCCCTCCAAGCCCCGTCTTCCAGGCAGCTTTGGGGGGTGAGTTACCTGCAAAGCAGGACACAAGGCAAGTAGATGGGGAGCCAGCTGTGAGCCTAGGACCCTGGCCTCTCCTTCGGGCCCCACACAGGCCGTTCCCCTGTGAAGCCTTTCTTCTGCTCCCCCGAACTGCAGGGCCATCATAGCTAACATCAGGCCACGTAGCACCGACACCCGGGAGCATATGTGTTGTTACGTGTTGATGGCTTGTCCCCCGCACTAATCTGCATCCTCAATGAAGATTGACAACAGCAAACTAGCACTTACTGAGCTAAGGTGCCAGGTGCCGTGCTAAGCACTTTTCATACATTAGCTCATTGAATCCTTATAACCACCCCAAGAGGCAGGTGATATTCACCCATTCAGTATATGAGGCTTAGAAGTGTGCTCTGGACGGGGTGCCTGGGGGACTCAGTAGGTTGAACATCCAACTCTTGATTTCACCTTAGGTTGTGATCTCAACAGTTTCATGAGTTGGAGCCCCACGTTGGGCTCTGAGCACAGAGCCTTCTTGGGATTCTCTCTCTCTTCTTTCTCTGCCTTTCACCCTGCTTTCACATATGCACGCTCTTTCTCTCTCTCTCTCTGTTTCTCTCAAAATAAATAAACAAAACAAGAAATGTGCTCTGGGCACTCAGCTAATAGACGGCAGAGCCAGGATTTGGATCCTAGCAGCTTTGAGATACAGGGCACCCACTGATTCTCTCCCTGTAACCATCCCCTCTCACTCCATCTCCCCATCTCCCCTGGCCTGTCTGTTGATTGTGTGTCTGTATGTTTAGCCAGTGGCCACATCCCCTTTCTCCTATCTGGCCGAAGTACTGGTCCACACTGGGTCCCCTTCCTTTGCTGCGGGGACCAAGAGTGGCCCCCTTACATGGGATGGGTAATTTTAGGGAGACAGCAAGGCATGTGAAGGGTTTGGGGCCTGGATTCTGCTCCTGGCTCAGCTGGGCAGCTTCAGCTGAGTCACTCAGCCCCTCTGAGCCTCAGAGCCACGGTGGTACTTATTCTCTCTCCTTCACTGGCTGTGCCCATGCTCAGAGGTGATGCGGGATAGGATAGACACTGTACTAAGGTGTATGAGATCCAAGAGCTGGCATGAAGGCCAGGAAAGCTTACGGCTGGGCACAGAAGCCCAGGCCAGGGGGTCTGTGTCCACCTTCTGAGCCTCCCTGGATGGGCCAGTGAACCCCGTGGCTTGCTAGCTGGCAAGAACTTGCTCAAGGACCCTGTGTGGCCAGGAGTTGGGTGGGAGGTCCTTAGAGTGGGTGCCAGGCTCCAGTCCGGTGTCCCGGTTGGCTGAGAAGTCCTGGGTCCTTAGAGGTGGTCCCTCACGCACTGGGCCCTTGGGTTGTATGGAAGTGCCAGGGGCCCTCCTGGCGGTTCTGGGCCCCCCTAGCCCTGTCGTCTGGGCAGCCTGACCAGGTCAGTTCAGCCTAGGTTCAGTGAGGAAGGAGATGGTTTGCCAGGTGGCCCCTTGGACCATCCCGCACCCTTCAAAATACTGCGGAAAACCTGGTGAAGAGGTGAGCCCTGCGTCTGTTCCGGAAAACAGCGAGACTGTCAGCCTCTCCGTGGCAGGGTTCCCAGGGCGTTGGCTAGGAGTCCTCTGCTTTCTCATCAGCTTTACTCTGAGCACGTTTCAGTGCCAGGCCGGGCCCGGGGAACACGATGTGGGCTGCCAGGGTGCCCCCCTTCCCCCCGCCTGGGCCAGAAGAAGAGGGCAGAGATCTCAGTGGGTAGGGGTGAGGCGTGCCTGGCACTGCCGTTAGAAGTCTGTGGCCATGCTGCTGTTAGGTGACGTTTCACTTCCCCAGCTTCCGCCTCCTGTGGCCGGGATTACATCAGGCTCCCTGGCACGCCCTGCAGCCAACTCCTACCTCGCGCCGGCTCCTGCACTGCCCCAGGACAGCTGTCCGGCTGCCGTTTCAGGGCAGGCCACAGACTCTGCAGGCAGCCCCAGGCCCATCAGCTGAGGCTACCGTCCGGGCCCTTTCAGGCTCAGCTGCAGGCGCCGGTCACCCCACGGGCACTGCCTCCTGGTCAGCACCTGCCCGCCTGGCCTCCCGGGACCGCTGGTGTCCAAGGCCATGCCACGCTCCGGTTCCTTCGCTTATGCACTTCTGACTCCTTCTCCCCCTCTTTCTTTAACATCAGCATAGCATAGAGGGGTGCCTGCGTGGCTCGGTTGCTTAAGCATCCGACTTCTCCGGATTCATGATCTCACAGCTTGTGAATTCGAGCCCTGCATGGAGCTCTGTGCTGGCAGCTCAGAGCCTGGAGCCTGCTTCGGATTCTGTGTCTCCCTCTCTCTGCCCTTCCCTGGCTCGTGCTCTCTCTCTCCCTCTCAATCAAAAATAAGCATTAAAAAAGTTAACAACTAAAAATAATAAAATTAGCACAGCATGGGCCTGTAAGCATGGACCGTAGCATAAATGAGGAGCTGAATTGGAGTCCATTACTACTTGGGCACGTCACTTAACCGCCGATCCTCAGTTTCTTCATCTCGAAAATGGGGCACTCATGGAACATAGCCGCTGTCAGGATCCAATGAGATGTGCCCTTGAAGTTCTGCCCAGTGCCAAGACCATCATAGGCGCTCCATAAAAGTCACATGCTGTGGTCAATCACGATTACTTCAGCCCTTCTCTGTCAGCCCAGGTGGCCGCTAAGCTGACGGGACACCCTCCCTTTCCTGAGACTGTCTCCTCTGCCGCCAGGCAGCCCCAGGTCCTCTCCTGGGATGCAGGCCAGCCCCTCGGGTTTCCTCCAGTCCCCTCCCGCTTCCGGGCCGCTTCCCGGGGTTGGCAGTGTCCCACTTTCCCTCTGGCATCTTAACCATCTTTAGGTTGCCCCCCAGCCCCCCACCCCCATTCCTTTTGGTTTCTCTCCTGTGTTGCTTCCCTTTTCCCTTGGCACCTCTGGCCTCCGTCTGCTTTTTGCACCCCTCTTCCTCCTCCCCTGAGGCTTTTGGGGGAGGCCTGAGTTTTTCCTTAGGGACCCTCTGGCCCTCCTGTGCAAAGAGGTGGCCTCTCAGCCCCTCCAGTTCCGCTCCGCTCAGTGCACCCTGAGGCTGGGGATCGCCACTCGGCCCCTCCCAAGAACGCTGGCAACCTTGACAAATCCAGAGTCCGGTCGCCTCCCCCTGCGGTCCTGGGAGCCTGCCACTCCGGTGGCTGCAGAAGGAGGGCCCTGCTGCCAAGGGGAGTGAGCTGGCGGCCACGGGGAGCCCGCCCTGGGGAGGGTGGTGCCCCAGAGCCCCAGCTGAAGCTTCAGGTTCCGGTCACAGCAGATCTTCCTCAGTGCTAAGGACACGCAGGAGGAGAAGGCCAGAGTCAAGCCCAAGGTCCTGGAGCCGCAGCTGGAACCTCTTTCCTTCTGGGAAGTTGAGGAATTTGTCCCAGGAGGTTGCTTCAGTTTTATACCTTGGAAGAGAACTTGGGCTTCCTCCACCTCCTTCCCCGGGATGGGGGCCAGGCGGTGGAGAAGAGCCGTGCCCCCTCTGTCGACCTCTTTCAGGGATGCTTATCGAGCACTTGCGGCATGATCGGCTTGCCACGCAGCTGAGGACAGGCAGAGAGGAGGCCCCGCCTGGTCCCCTGGGAGTTTCCCAGGTTGGGGACTGATCTGTAACACTCATCTTCCAGATGTGACAACGGCAACATGGGCAAAGCCCTCCTGGTCAGGCCAGTGCTCTCTGCTTTCTGTGCAGCAATTCATGCCATGCAAAGAACGGGGACAGTGGCCACTCACCGGTGCTCGGCTCTGCTCTCAGGACAGTACCCACCCACTCCGAGGAGGGAAGCACCCATCTTTACAGCCGAGGGACAGGTCAAGGACTCCAGCCTCCTCACAGAATGGAGGGGGTTCTGCTGAAGGGCCTTAAGTTTGCAGCTGGCAGACTGCAGACCCTCTTCCATCTGGCCCTGGCTCTGGGGTGTTCCTTCTTGCTCTTCCACCTCACATTGGGTTTGGGGACCCTCCAGGCCGCGGGAAGAGCAGGTGCTTACGAAAGGAAGGCTCCCTTTGGCCACGCCATTGCTGAGAGAGCGGCCTCCCCCACTACCGGTCCCCACGTGTAGGCCACCTGTGGCTTGAGGCCACCTCCTCAGACCCTGCACCTCCCTGGCGCTGGCAGGCAGCTCTGGGGCGCACAAAGGATTGTTCCTCTCACCCCACATGCCCCCTGCCTGTAATGTTGAGCTCTTGCGGCTGGTTCTCCATGCTGCCTGCCTGCTCTACCGTACAGTTTGATAAACAGGCTAATGGACGGCCCCTGTTCTCTGGGGCCGCCTTCTCCACTTCCCGGCCCCTTTAGAGAGCCTGCCCCCTGCTTCCCCAGGTGAACCCCATTCATCAGGCTTCCGGCGCGGTAACTAAGCCGGGCACCCAGCCCACCACCTGCTCAGCACTTTATAAAAGTTTAACCTTAATGGTGTAACGAACTCCCATCATAAAGCGGCTGGAGCAGTGCATCCTGGGATGTATAAATTACAGGAGCCTCTGAAGTTGTAATTGGAAATGGCAGCAACTGGCAAGTTGAAAGAGACCGGCCTCGTTGGGCTGAGCCCAGCTATTCTCTACTTCCTTTCAAAAGGCACACAGCACCGAGTCTGGCTGTGAAAAAAGAACGTCCTCAGACCAAACTGAGTTCCTGATTCCTCCACCCCACTTCCCATTTCCTGCCCCCCAGCTGTGTCTGCAGAGCCTATGAGCTCTGGAGGCGGGCACCCCACCCGGGCCCTGTGCCCTGGATCGGGGCCGCAGACTGAGTGGGCCGGAGGGAGGGAGTGCGGGTGCAGACCCAGCGAGTGGGGCCGGCCCCAGGTTCACCGTTTCCCAGGGACAGCTCCACCCCCCCAACCCCCCCCCCCCCGCCACCACCGAGGTCCCATCCACAGAGTGGAGAGTTGGAGCCCACCTGGCATAGTGGTTGTGGGGATTCCACCAAGGAGCCCCGAGGGAGCATTGGGATGTCGGGCTGGGAGCTCAGGCTCCGAGGCTGGGCCCTCCGCGTCCTGTGGCATCTCCTGCTGGTGGTGCATGTGAGACCCTAACCAAGTCACTTAGCCACTCAGCTGCAGTTTCCCCATGTAAAATCAAGAGGATCTGTGACCTACTTCTGGGGGCAGGTGTCAGGATCATGACGGGGATGATGCCCGTGAAGGACTCGGCATGGTGCTTCTTTGATGGGCACGCAGATCACTGTGGAGGCTGGATGGGGTCGCAGATCTGCGCTGGGCGATGTGGCTCACAGACCACACCTTGGGTGGCGGGGACGCGGTGTCTGACCCCCAGAAGTGCTCACTTACTGAGGGCTGTGATTCTCCACCTGGGGTAAGTGCCTGCTGCCTCTACCTGCATGTGGTGCCCGCAATGGCTTTAGTTCAGTGCCCGAGTGTGGCCTGTGGGCCAGCAGCGGCACCACCACCTGACACAGGTTACCAGTACAGAATCTGTGTCCCCGCCCGCCCCGGCCCCAGCTCAGACTCTCTGGGGGTGGAGCCCAGGAATCTGTGCTTTAACCAGCTCCAGGTTCCATCTGTGTTCCATCACTCCCTCAGGGCAGAGAAACACTGCTGGGCTCACCCCCTAGAGCAGGGCTTCCCTGGGTACAGGGTGGCTGATCCCAGCCAGAACCTCCTGGGCTTGGCCAGTGGGGCTTGCTCTAGATACAGGTTCCTAGGCCCTGCCTCGCACCAATGGATTCAGAGTTTCTGGGCGGGGCCTGGGAATCTGCATTTATCCTCACTGTTGAGAGTCATGGTGGGGGGAGTCACTCGCTGCCTGAGAGCTATGGAGAAGAGCAGGACCCCCCACTCCCCACGAGGCTTGTCTTGTGCATGAGGCTTTGCCTCTGCTGGGGTAGGGAGAAGGAGCACTGGACAGGGGGGCCAGGAGCCCCGGGCCTCCAGCACAGCCTTGGACCCGGCGGTGGGACCTTTCCTCATGGCGAGAGGAGGGAAACAGCCTGACGGCTGCTGGAGGGAAACGGGTTGAATGAACTCACGCACACCATGTGCAATGATGAGGGAAGATGGGGCCGGGACAGTGGTTTTTTTTTGTTTGTTTTTTTTTAATGTTTTATTTATTTCTGAGAGAGAGAGAGAGAGAGTGCGCGCACGTGAGCAGGGGAGGGTCAGAGAGAGAGGGAGACACAGAATCTGAAACAGGCACCAGGCTCTGAGCTGTCAGCACAGAGCCCGACATGGGGCTCGAACCCACGAACCATGAGATCATGACCTGAGCCGAAGTCGGACGCTTAACTGACTGAGCCACCCAGGCGCTCCCAGGACAGTGTTTAACGAGAAGAAATGTTTGCCTTCTCCGCTCATTGGGGAAAAGCTGCAAGTATAGCACGATCCTATATTTGGACAGACGAAAGACTATAGACGGTTGTTAGTAGTTTGTGCTTTTTCTAGGAGGATTGTGGTGACTTCTGTTTGTCTCTTTCTCTCTGTGTTTGGCTTCTGTTTTCTATAGAGAACACGTATTTTTTAAGAACAAAAGGTGGGCACAGAAAAGCATTATCTGGCCCAGGGTCCTCAGTCACAGGTGCCAGTGAGAGGCCCAGACCCCAGGACAGCGCCCCTCCCACTTGGCCTGCCTGCTGCGGTGTCCTTCACCACTGTCCCCGTCCACCCCGGGCTGTGACCTCACCCCAAGCTGTGACTGTTTCTCCCGCACCTTTGCCTCCTGTCTGCTTTGAGTCTTCCATGGTAACGGCGAGGACACCTCCTCCACTTCCCACAGGAGGGGTGAGGAGGGGAGAGCTGAGGGGCGGGAGGTCCCCTAGCCTGTAAGCCTCTGGGGCAGAGGTCACTTTTCATCAGGGGTCACCTGGGCACCAAAGTTCCGGAGTCCAGGAACATAGGACGTATCTGGGAAGTGGTGGTTGAACGGAGGCTGGGAATGCGGCTGAGGACTGAACAGAGACGCATCGCTGTGCTGACCCCAGGCATGCCAGCGTGCTTCTCTGGGCTTAGGGGTTTCAGCTCTAAGATTCGAGGACGGGTGAGCTCCAATTCCCCCAGGCCCTTCCAGCTGCAGCCTGTTGGGAATCACATACGTTCCCACTCCTGCCCCTGTGCCTGGTTTTCTAAGCCAGGTTGTGCTGCCCGCAAGAAGACCCCACCTGTCCATCCCAGCTGCCCAGCGAGAGCGTGTGCAACAGCAGCTGCTCAGGGCAGGGCCTCCGGGCGAGGGTGACAGGAGGGAGGGGACTCCGGGTGGCGGGAAGCAGCAGGCCACAGGGCACCCGAAGTTCCTGACTCTGACACTGGTCTGTCTCGGAGCCCAGGTAGCCTCTGGGCTGCCTGTGGTCAGGTGTGTGCTTTCCTCCTCCTCCTGGCCAGAGCTGCCCTTCACCCTAGTGCCCCCTGCCCGGCTGCCATCAGGCCCTGGTCGCCCTGAGTCTCCAGGCCCTTTCAACTGCTGTTTTCCAGTGAGTGGCTCAGGGAGGAGGGAGGCTGGGAGAAATCCATCCAAGCCATTTGTTTTAATGACATTTAAGTAAACCCATGGGATTGGTGCGGTCACATGTTCTCAGTCTTCTTTCAAAGAAATGGATGGGTTTCTGGGTCCCTCGCACCATCAACTTCCCTGCCTGGCAAGTCCGGGAGGCCCAGTTTTCGGGAAGAGTCGTGAGGAAGGGGAAGCCCCCGCCAGGGTGGGAAGATCAGGGTGGTGTGGGCGACGGGAGAGCCGGGACAGCCTCACCTTGGGCTTTTGTTACCTGCCCAGGTAACAGGTGCGCCTGCCCTTTGTGCAGCCCTCAGTGTATTTTTCCTGGCCTGGGGAGCCTGGATAGAAATCAGCGGCCAATGGTGGCACTCAGCACATAGCCCTGCAGGGGCAGACGTGAGGGAGGCTGGGCTCGGTGCTGGCTGGGGTCTGGCCCAGGAACAAGGTGCATTTGCCTCTGGGGTTCTGAGAAGCTTTCTGTGGGGCGGGAGGGAACAAGCAAGCCTTACTTTCCTGCCTTTTTCCTCCTGGTAGCGCTCTCCTACTCAGCCTCCAGCGCCTCTAGGCAGCCTTCTCTGTGCAGGTGTCCCCACTGTGGGGTCCCCAACATCATGGCTCCATAGCCTCAGGCCTGGGTGCGGGTTTCCTTTTGCACCGTGAGCTCCTCGGGGGCAGGGCTCGCCGTCTCCATCTCCGTGTTCTTAGCCCCAGAAGCTCCTCCTTGAGGTCCCCCTGAGTGCATGTGAAGCCCCAGCTGGCACTCCCAGGCCCTGAGTCTGGTCGCCTGCCCTGGTCTGGGAGCCCACCGAGGCAGGGGGCGGGGGCGGGGGGAGTGCTCAGAACTCACTCTCCCCTCTTATGCCAAGAGTCTAGCTGGAAGGGCAGGGCGTAATGGGGTGGGTGGCCTTGGACAGTGAGATACCGGCCAGAAGGTCCCACAGGACAGACCCAGCCTGCAGCTGCCACAGGCCTTGATCTCGCAGACCCCCTTCCCTGCACCCCCAGGTGGTGAAGTAGCGCGAACACAAACCGGTCCGGCTGGTTTGTGGGGACCTGGCCCGGATTCTGGAGAGACAGGATGTCCTGTTGGGAGCAGCTTTTGTGCCTGTCCTTTCTGTCCTTCCCCTTTCTGGCTCTCGGGCTGGTTCTCTCCTGGCCTTTTCCTCCTCATTGCTCTCCTTGCCCCTCGCCTCTCCTTGCCCTCCTTGAAGGGCAGGGCATCATGTGGTGGGGGTACCCGGGCAGGGGTCAGAGGCCAGGGCCTCCCAAGACTGGGGTGGGGCTGTCCAGGAGCCTTGCCTGGTGGAGACCCTGGGGGTGCCCAGGCCCTGGAAGCAGAATACAGGGTGGTTGGGGTGATGAGCACCAGGCGGGACCCCAGCCCCTCCCCCTGCTGACATGCCAAGGACAGGGGCATCTGGTGGCCTGAAGAGGCCACAGAACAAGGCTGGGACCAGAGGACTCCCAGGCACCCTGACTCCTCCCCCACCGCCCTCGCCAGGCTCCCCTCTCAGGGAACAGGAAATGGGGGTGGGGGAGCCCGGGTGTTCCTCTCGCCCTCTGCCGGGAGGGGCTGGGCACCCCACTCCGTAGGTGTCAGCGGAACTGTCACCCAGCGGCGGGTGCCGGGGCTGGGATTTCCCTGGCTGACTCACCCCCGGCCTGGCTGTGCCTCAGCCGAGGCAGGAGCTGTTGGTGAAGGTGTCTGGTACACGGAGGGAGTCCCGGGAATGGGGGAGCAGGTCCCTGGGGCTGGCTGTGGGCGGGCCCCGCACAGAGCTCTCCGCCCTCCACACCCGCACCCCGAGACCCCAAGTGCTCCATGGAGTATGACCACCGCAGTTCCCAGTGCGGGAGGAGCTGGGAGGCACCGAGGGACCCGAGCACAAGCCGGCTGCCTCTGCCTCCCGACCAGAGGGTCCCCCCAAGGGCAAAATGCCTTCCCTCCAGAGAATAGAGAAGCCATTGATTGCCCTCATCCCCAGGCACTCCACACACAGGCGCCGGAGGAAGGGGGGGGAACTGTGGGAGGCAGGAAGTGAGGCCGGCACAGTGACCCAGCCAGGGCCCAGGACCCTTGGAGACAGGGAAGAAACTGCAGGCTGCCCTCAGAAGATTCCACAGGGGTCCGTGTGAGATCTCCAGGCCCACAGATACCCTGGAGCCCATCCTGGGGCCCTCCTCGGCCCCAGCTGCTGGTGCTGCCCTCAGCTGAGAGCTGGCAGCGGGGTGGAGGTGTCACAGCTACGGTGTGGGGGGACTGGGGGAGGACGGTGCAGCCAGAAATGTGGAGTGTGTGCCTCGCAAGCAGGCCTGTGGGGGTGGCGGCAGCAGAGCCGCGCAGGGCGAGCTGGGCCGGGGGTGGGCTGGGCTGGGACGTACCGTTCTGAGCCACTGCCCCAGCGCCCCTGCCCCTCTCTTGTTGATGGCAGGGAGAGTCACCCCCCAACCTCTCCAGGCTGGGCCCCCAGCGGCCAGGCTGCCCGGGCTCAGCTTCACAGGGTGGCCTCCGGGACCCTGGCGCAGCTCAGTCTCGGCCGCCTGGCTTCTCAGCCCTCTACCCGCTGCCTGGCCTGCTGAGACACAGAGCCATTTCTGTGGGCCGGGTGCCACGGGGCAGCCCCAGTGTGTGTGATGAACAGACCACTTAAACCCCCAGCAAGCACGGCTGGCCCCTTTGGCCACACTAATCCCTCCGTGAGCAGGCACAGGACAGGGCAGCCGGAGAAGGAATGTGGCCCGTGGGCCCAGCCTCCTGAGCCACAGGGCTGGGCACAGCCACAAGGGCAGGGCGAGGCAGGGCAGCGTTAAGGCGGCCCAGCTGCAGCCCCAGCGGGCAGCATGGACAGGCAGGGTGCAGGGGAGGCCTGGCCTGAACTGGGCCCCCACACCTCAGCCCTCTCAGCGAAGCTCTTGTTAAAGGACAGAGGGACAGCCCTAGCCCAGGAGCTTGCTAAGGGCCTGGGAGCTGGGCTGCGGCAGGGTTCCAGGTTCAGCTCCCGACCTCCTGCTGACCTCAGTGTTGCCTGGGGCAGGTGTCTGTGTCCTTGGCTCTCACCTTCCTTCCTAAAATGATTATATGTGACTCAGTGGCCCAGAAGGTTTCTTCACACCCAGATGTTCTGCTGTTTACTAAGCCCCCAGCGTTAGAGAAGAAGGGAGGGCCTGAGGACCCGCACCCAGGCAGCCAGGTACTTATGCAGCAAGGAGCAAGACAGAGGTCTGCCCTTGGACTCTGTTTCTTCCTCCGTCCTCTCTGGGGTGACGGGACAAGTGAGATCATGGCCAAAGGTTCCCAGTACAGGGGCCTTCTGGCAGGTAGTTGGGCTGCAACTGTTCCCCTTATTATGTTTGAGTTATTATTGCCATTACTGTGGAGTTGGCTCCTGCGGGGAGCCGGGGGGCTCCCTGGAGGAGGCGGTCCTGGGCTGGCATCCTGGCCGTGCAGTCAGATTCAGTAGCAAGAGGTCAGATTGAGTAGCAAGAGGTCAAATGGGGTAGCTGGGGGTCTGGGTGGGCAGGAGGGGGGCCTGGCACCCCTTGGGCTTGGCCAAGCCACCGGCTTCCATCTGCACAGGAGCAGCCCACCCTCCCCGAGTTGGCGGGGAGACCTCAGAACCGAGGAGTGCGTGTCCCCAAACATCTTGTTCACAGCAGATGGCACCCACAGCTCCCCTTCTCCCTCTGCAGTGTCAGTTGCATTTCCCTTCCCTTTGCTCACCCCTTCTGTTAACTTTAGTTTCTGCTTTTCCAAGTTGGGGAGGCAGCCTGCGAGCCCCCAGAGCCACCTGCGACGATGGGTGAGGCTAGGTGCTCGGATCACAGAGTTTCCAAAGGAAGGGTGATCTCAGGCCGCTGCCTGCTCGCTGGGGAGGCTCAGGCTCGCCCTGGTTCTGGCATGCTGGGAGTCTCTTGGCCCAAACGGGCAGCAGCGTGATCTCAGAGGAGCGGGGGAGCAGGCCAGGGCATTTCTTGAGCAGCTGCCATGCACCAGGCCCTGAGGTGCCAAGGACACAGGCAGAGGGTGCAGCTCTGCCCTCCAGGAGCTCCCGGAGTAGTGAGGAGCCAGGGCACTCGGGAAGGAATGGAGGGGCACCAACCAGACCTGCTTCAGGGCTGGCAGGCTCCCGGAGGCTTCACAGAGGCTGCGGTATTTGGACTAAGCCCTGGCAGGCTGAGGAGTCCCCAGGCATGCAGGACTGGTAAAGGCGTTCCGTGCAAAGGCACAGAGGCATGAAGAGCTCTGACCCCGTGAACTGCTGGGCTGTGGTCAGAAGCAGAGCAGATGAAGGGCCAGCTGCCTCCTCAGCATGTACCGTTCAACCCCAGGGTGAGGTCTGCGAGGAGGAAACCTTACTCCCCTGGCTGCCTGTGGGGTGAGGTCAGCCTGAAGCAGAGCCCTATATGGGGAACAGGGGTGGCACAGGCCTTTCTCAGCTGGAGGGATTCTGGGACCTGGCTCGTGGCTGCCCTGAGTTCAGGGCCAGCAGGAGCAGCCCCTCATGGTGGAGCAGACCCTGCTGGTGGAGCAGACCCTGCTGGTGGAGCAGACCCTGCTGGTGGAGCCTGGGGTCAGAAGTCTCCCTGGAGGCTGAGGCCAGAGGGTCACGGAGAAGTTGAATGAGCATGTCTTGGAGGGTGAGGTGTCCAGGCTTCCAGGGTGCTGCCCCGTGTTCTGTGCCCTGCCCTGGCTCTGCCTGACACCCCTGTGATACTGGGCGGGGCACCTGTGTATCGAGACCCTCACCTGTGCCAAACTGTGCTCGGAGTGTTCCCCACATGGGTCCTGTCCCATTTAACCTTCCCAAGGGCTGCTCATGTGGGCATTGCTGGCCCCAAGGTGCTGAGGCTTGTTCAGAGTCACCCCGCCAGCATGTGGCCAGGCAGAGGCTCTACGGTCAGCCTGACCCTCCCCAGCATACCTCCTTCTGGAATGTGTGTCCTGTAGAGTAGCATGCCCAGCAGAACGGGGTGGCCCACGGTGTTTGCTTTTCCTGGCCCTGCATCTGCTGGGCCACTTACACCTGGCTCACTGTTTGCCCAAGGTTTGCCCTCCAGGAAGATGGGGTCGGGTGAGGCGGGCGAGGCTGGCAGGCAGGTGGTCCTCGGCTTCGGACTTTCAGCTCAACCTGGAAGCTTCCAGAGTCCAGCGTCTTCTGCCCAACCAGGGAGGGCCGCACTGCCGTTCGTGCCACGCCCTGCAGTCCCAAAGCTGCCCCCGCAGGGCCTCGCCTGCACAGAGCGTGTGACTTTGCAGTGCCGGGCCTGGCATGCCTGGCGTGCCAGGCCGACAACGGCAGCTGGGCAGTCGGCAGGGAGCAGGAGAGGTCCCCAGAGCCCTTATGGCAGGCACTGGCGGGGTGTGGGGGCGACGGGAAGCGTCAATGGGACTTTTGTGCGGCTGGGGCCAAAGCATCCGTCACAGGCACATCTGCCCCAGTCCTTCCTGGAGCTGCTGCTGGTCTGTGGCCCCCACCCTTCCTCCCAGTGAGGGGAGCTTGCCTCAGTCAGTCAGTCCCCGCCCTGCCCTGCCCTTCACCCCCTTTCAGATGAATCAGCCCCAGGAACTTGGAGAGTTCTGCGGGGCCCTGGGCCCGCCCCTCTGCCTGCCCTCCTGTAGGCAAGCTTCCAGCATCTTCTCCCTGGGCCAGCTGAGCTCTGTGCTCCATAGGCAGTCACTGACCCGAGACTGACCTCAAGTCACTGACCTCAGGGAGGCCACGGGTCTGGTCCTCGAGGCTGATGGGAACAGATTAGGTGGACGGAGGCCAGGTGGATCTGGCATCGCAGGGAAGAGGGAGCTCTGTCTTCACTACAGCTGGGACCCCAGGGAGAGGCCTGCATTGACTGGGTAGGGTGCCAGCAGCACCTCCATCCTTGCACTCCTGCCTGCGGTGGGCCTGCAGAGCGGCTCTGGTCCCCGGGGGTGAGGGGTCTCGGCATCCCATGGGGTGTCCGTCCTGCTTTGCACTGTGGCCTTTAGCAGACCCACTGCCCTGGCCCAGGGTGTCTCCACTGCTTGGTACCTGTCGGACAGGCCGTGAGGACGAGCAGGCGATCACCGTAGGCTGCGCTGCACCCTCCTGGGCGAGAGCTCTGTAAACAGAGGGCAGCCGACAGAGTGGCATCACTCAGGCTTGGGGACAGCCTTCCCAGGTGGGTGCAGCTTGCCCGAGGCTGCCTGGTCACTCCCATCCTGGCCTCTGGGGAGCAGGCTCCTGGCTGCGGGAACCCCAGGCCCCTGCACCACCTCTCCTTAGCTGGGGTGCGGGACGGACGGGGAGGAAGGATGGGTTGGTTGGTCTCCTCTAACTTGTTTGAGTCACCATGGCCACGAGGCCCTGCACAACCTTCCCTCCTGCTGCCGGTCGGGGATGGGTGCCCACCCCAGGACGGACAGTCTGCAGGCTTGGGCGGCGTTGCAGACAGCCCCATCCTCGGGCCCTGTGCCCCACATGCCACGCCCGCGGCAGCAGTAACGACTCCTAATGTGTGTCGTGCCCAGTGCCCGAGTGCCATTCCTCACGGCAACGCTGTGGAGCTGGTACCCTGGCAACCCTGTTGGCAGGGAAGGAGACTCCTGTTCGTGTCGTACTTTAACCCACATCACTTAGATGCTGTTTATCCCCTTTTTACAGGAACCAGGGCTCCAAGGGGCTGCGACTTGCCCGCACGTATTAGTGGCTGGGCCCAGTACCGGGCCTGGATTCTCTGACACTCTGCCCCTGCGGTAAACCCAAAGTGCTAATAAACGAGCACATTGATACATAATTAATCCCACCTTGGATCCCTCTGTTCTTTTCTCTCTGGGGAACTCTGAGCGCTTCCCAGACGTGATCTCATGCATCCTCCTGAAGCCCAGAAGAGGTAAAAGGAGGCTCTGTGTGGAGAGTGGGGGGAAGAGCCGGCACAAAGGGGCTGCGGGTCTAGAAACCAGCCCTCTCACCATCCGGGCTGCCCCTGCCTCTAGAAGTGCGGATCTGGGGCAGGAGCATGCCTCTCGGGGCCGTCTGCCCTCTCCCTCTGGGCCCTTCAAGGTCGTGCCTGTGTGAGCCTGGAGGACAGAACCTGGGGCGAGGCCCAGCGCTGTATCTTAAAGGGAAGTCATGACATTGCCGAGGCTTTTTATAGTCTTCCTTCCAAGAAGCCCCGGCTGCTTCCGGTTTGTTCTCCGATTCCTAGGAAGTTGGCAGAGAGCAGTTCAGGGTCACGGAGAGGGAGGCAGAATGGGGACCTGCGGGACAGGCCCTGTGCTGAGCCGTCTTCTGCCAATGGCCGAGGAGGCAGCCCCGTTCCTGCCTGCGTTGTGTGGGGAGGAACCGAGGCTGAGAGACTTGCCCTGGCCTCTAGGTCACGGGCGAGGCAGTGGCGGGGTAGGTTTGGCGTACTTCACCGGCCGGCGCCCTGAAACCGCCAGGCAGGATGCAGTCTGGTCGCTCTGGCCCGTCTCCCTCCCAGGGCAGCCGTGAGGTGCTGCGCTCCGTACCTGAGTCTTCCCAGCACCTGCATTCCTGAGCCAGAGACTGAAGACTCTTGGAAACTGCATGTTCAGGGAAATAAGAAAGCACATCCTGGGGAGCCTGGGGGTCATCTGGTCCCTCACCTTGTTTTCGGATGAAGATGCCGAGGCTCCGAGAGAGGGAGTCACTTCTCCTTTTCTTCTCGCTGATAGCTGGGCAGCTGGGTGGCGGCTGTAGGGCCACAAGGGTCCCGCCAGGAGCCCTGGCGCCAGGAGACGCCCGCCACAGCATGCTTTGGGGGAGGGGACACCGCAAATCACCCTCCAGCAGACGTGCAGGGAGAATGGGGCGGGGAGGGGAAGGAGCAGCAGGACGTCCCCAAAAAACTGGTCGTGGACCTTGTTCCGCTCCGCTGCCCTCCGGGTCACCTCAGGCAAATCACACACACAACCCCCGCCGCCACAGTTTCCGCATCAGCGAAACCCACACGCCACATTTCTTCCCCGCCTCACCCACGGCGTGGTCGTCGGGCGCCAGCGAGGCCCCGGATGCACCTGCTGCTGCAGGAGCAGTTGGGGCTGGAGCCTGGATCCAGTGGATGGAGCGGGGAGGGCCCGGGCTGGAAGGCAGGAGCCCTGGGTTCCCGGCCGGGCTCTGCACCGGCTTCCTGGGGGCTGTGCTCGCACACCGCTCCTTCTCAGACAGCAGGGACTCGGTGGGTTCCGCCAGCTGCCAGGCCCTTTTGCTGGGAGCCTGGGACACAGCAGGAGAGGCAGGGCCCCTGCCCCGGGAGCCACACCCAGTGGGGGGAGGGGGCAGATAGTAAACGGGCTTACAGACAGTAGCGCTGGATGCAGGAGTGACAGTGAGGTGATGGAGAGGGAGTGCCTGAGATCCACTGGCGGGTGAGAGGAGCCGGGTTCAAGCTAGGAACAGAGTGACACCAGAGAGGCAGCCACGCCAAGAGCAGCGGGTAGGGGACACATCCAGGCACAGGGAGGCCGGAGGGCCTGGGCGTCGAGACGCGGCACACTTGGCTGTATGAGGGACAGAGAGAAGGCCCGGGCGCTGGAGGGTGATCCGTGAGGGCAGCATGGGAGAAGCTGAGGCATGGGGAGCATTTTCCAGGTGGGGTGACTGGGAATGGTGGGGGAGGGTCGACCAGCAGATGGACGTGCTCTCTCTGAGCCTCTGTTTCCCCTCCCAAGTGGGCTTGGCATCCCATGAGAAGTCTCCCACCTGGGCTGCAGTCCCCTCCCCCCGGTCGTGTTTGTGGTCAGAGTTTGGTGGCAGGAAGAATGAGGAGCTGAATGCTCAGGGGCGACGCCTGCCCCCAGGGTGGCGTGCGCAGAGCCCAGGGACTGCCCGTGGGCAGATGCGGGCCCGGCTCACACCTGGGCCTGCTGCAGCCCGAGTCGGAGCTGGGCTGCCCTGAGAGCCAGCTACCAGGACAATGGGGTAGATGTGGGGGTGGGGCGGGCCACCCCCCGCCTCTGTTCTGTCGGCACTTGTCTGGGGTTCGTGGGGAGACCAGGCTGCAGGAAGCACTCCGAGTGTGACAGCCCCTGGAGCCAAGATCACTGGCTGTCCGGTTGCTCCAGGGCCATCTGGCTGGGGTGTCCTTGCCGGCACCCTCTCTTGTGAGGCCCCTTCCCATCTGTCACCAGTGTCTGCTGCCCCCACTTGTCTCCACCCTCACGCCTGCTGTGGCCCGTGGTTACTGCTGACAGTAACCGCTGTTACTCAGCCTCCAGGGCCCTGCCCGGGCTGGGTCCCCCCGGCCTTCCCACCTCCTATTTACTCCTATCCTGTTAATCTGGTCTGTCCTTCCTGGTCCCCCTACCTGGGCCCCTCCTGCTGAGGGTGGACCTCTGTGTTGGCCCCTCCCAGTGGCTTCTTGACTCTGGCTTGTCCTTCAGACCTCAGCCCCGGCTCCCACCTCCTTACTCAGGCTCTGACGGGCTACCCCCTCTGAGCATAAGTCCCGGAATATGTCGTTGCTGGATGTGGAGAGGAGCTTCGAGCCTCTCTTTTTTTCCCTGGCCTGTGGGCACTGTGAGGGCCGGCCCCCTGGCGGCCCCTGGCGTGTAGCAGGCACCCTGTTTGTTGGATGGATGGAGAATGGCCGCCTGCAGGCATTGCATTCCAACTGGGTTTCACCTGTGTTCACACCGCCCAGAGCCCACCCCCAGGGCTGTCCCTAGCCTTTCTTCCTCTCTCCTTCTCACCTGGCCCAAGCTGGGGAGCCTGGACCCCAGACCCTGGCCATGTGTGAGGGTGGGGGTCTTCACAGCTGCTCAGCCCCAGGGCCACCTCCCCTCCTGTGCTCCTGGCTCAGCCCAGCTTGGGGCTTGGAGTGCAGGCCTCTCAGGGGTCTGTCGTGCTGGCGGTCAGAAGAAGGAACAAGAGCCACACATCCTGACAGAGCGCTCGCGGGGCCGCCCAGAGAGGTTTCCAAGCAGGGGAGAAGTTCGGAAATCAGGTGGAATCTCGGCATCACCGAGGCGGGGGAGGGCGCCCAGGGTCAGATGGTTTTGGGGCCGACTCCCCCAGGCTGGCTGCCCAAGGCCTTGAGTGCCGCATCTCCTTTGCCGGCTGGCCAGGCCTCTGCCCTCGGGGGGCCTGGAGTCCTCAACACTTGCCACAAAAATGGTAGCAATGCTGGTCGTCGGAGGCTCGGGGTTAGAAGCCACCGCTGTCTCCCTCAGTGTCCAGGCTTCCCATGCCCAGTCAGGGCCCTGCTTGGTGTTGGCGGGCTCCCTGGCTGCGAGAACATTCTAGCCAGGCAGGCTTCGTCTAACGCTGGCGGGGAGGGGGCACCCAGGAGGCCCCGGAGCCCTCGATTCTAGGTCACCTCCCGCAACATCCAGAGGCAGGAGAGGTATTTATAGCAGCCAGCGGCCACCACGGGTGGGGATTCAGCTGGAGCTGTGACGCAGGCCGCCCCCCCTTCAGGTCCCCTAGCTCCCGCTGACTCCCTCACCGCCGCCCCCCCACCCCCACTCCGGGGCCTTTCTGGGACAAGCCGTGAAGGGCCAGGCCTGCTGAGAGAACAGGCGTTGTCACGCTGCCTCCGCAGGCCCCCCGAGGAGATGAGGTGCCACTCTCCGCCTGCCGGGGGCCTCGGCCTCTGCCGGTCCGGCCAGGACCTCGTCTGTCTCTGTGGCCCAAGGTAGGCCTCCTGTTGGCACTCGCTCCGCGCCTGGCCCCGCGGGTCTCTCTCTCGGTGCTGTGAGCTCTTCTTTGAAAGGTGCATCCTTGGAGTCACCAATAGTTTTGCAGACCTTCCTGGGGCCAGCAGGCATCAGCGAAAGGCCTGCCTCATTTCCACTGGTAGCAGGCCATGGATGGGGCCATGGGCACCTGCCCCAGGGTGACTGGGAAGAGTCCCTACCACATTCCCATTACTTCCTCCCTGCCGTGGCCCTGCTGATGGGCTAGAAGGGCGGCCGCCCCAGCCCGCGGTCCGGTCCCCAGGGCTGTGCTGAGCATGCAGCCCCAGCCCCACCTCCCGCCACACCCAGGGAGCAGGCAGGGAAGCAGAGGCCACAGAACTGACAGTGTGACCCGGCTAGGGCCTCAGGCCCTGAGGGTGAGTCCCCTGAGAGAGAAAGTGACGCCGAACTCTGGAGTCCGGAATCCAGCCAGGCCCCTGCTCTCTTCCCATGCAGATAAAAGTGGGTCCTTTGGTCCCACCCAGGCGCGAGCAGGTGGGCGAAGGGTGACGATTTCCAGCTGCCTGATGCCATTGCCCCCATCGTGGAGGCCTGGGCTCCCCTCCTGGCCTTGCCCCATTTCCAGACTGTTGCTGGGAGCCTCAGGCCCATCCCCCGCCCCCCCCCCCCAGGCCAGGAGAGACGCAGGGGGAGGTCGAGCTTTCGCCCTGGGAGCACCTGCGTGGAGAAGGTGTGGCAGGCGCCCCAGGAGCCTGCAGGGATGCGGCCCCGGCTCCCTGGCTGGTCGTGGGCTGACAGAGCAGGACCAGGACGGGGGCTTGAGGTCAGCTGCGGACGGGCCCTGAGCCTCACGGGGGAGGGGCCTCATCGGGAGAGGAGGAAACCCCGGCGCTCGCTCTGTTCTGAGCAGGCAGGAGACATAGTCAGGAGCAGGAAACGGGCTCGTCTGATGGGCAGGGACGGAAGGGGCGGCGGTCGGTGGAGAGCTTTCTAGACAGTGGTTGGCAGTTTTAATTGTCTTTAAAGGGTGTTTCAGAGCCATAATACGCTTTTGAGGAGGGGGTTGATTTAATTAGAGCCCTAAACTGTGTATGTGCGCGACGCTAATGCTATGGAGCAGCCCCTGTGTGGCAGCCCCTGCTCTCAGCGCTTTACAGCTTTGAACTCACTTTGTCCTCACAGCGGCCCCGTGAGGGAGGCACTGTCATCACCGTCCGGGTTTACAAGCGCGGTTGGGCCAGAGCAGATCTAGGACCTTCTGAGCCCCCACCCCTACTTGGCGGCCCGTAGCAACTTGTGCTTGGGTCCAGTGTTGTCCCACCCCGGTGGGGGGGGGGCATGGGAGGGGGGGCGGGGGCCTGGAGGACAGCAGGCACCGGTCAGAGCTCCTGGGCCTATGTTTTCCGTGACCCCTTCTGCGCTCAGGGCTCAGGCCAGGTAGACCTGTGTGTCAGACTAGTTTGGACTCCGTTGTCGGCCCTTCTGCAGCAAAGCCGCGTAGAATTCTACAAGTCCAGGCCAGAGTGGACCTGAAAGGGCACCCAGTGCACTACCTCTCAAATATGTTTAAGCGCCGACACCAAAGAAAATGTTACCAGGACCCCCAGTACGTAAAACAGCTGGAATCACCTCTGACCACACAGCCTGCAGGCCCCAGGAAGCCCCCAGCCTGCCTGCTGCAGCCACTTCGCCTTGTCTGGGGCTCCCTGGGCATTTGCAGAACCTCCCCTTCAAAGAGTGTTGATATCCCTTCACGGGACAGGGGAGAGGAGGGCCACAGGGGGCCTGTGTGCACTTGAAAGCAGAGCGAGCTCCTCCATCCACATTCCGTGGGGGCAGAGGAAGTTGGCTCTTGCTGTTACATACGGGAACTCGGCGGACCTCCTCCCCTGGGAAAGAGCTCGGGTTACGTTGTCACTCGATGCCCGCCTGCTTCCCTGATGCCCAGGGAATGGTAGAGGTGAAACCCAATCGCCCAGCGGCCGGCCTGTGCCCTAGATGGCTGTGCTGCCCGCAGAGGCGGCCACTCCTGGATCCCTGGCCCGTGCAGACTCCGGAAGCCCTTTCCCCCAGGCTGGGCCCGACCCCGCCACCCAGCCCACAGCCTGAGGAGGTGTGGCAGGACCATGCTGGCTCGAGGATGAGGTATGCCGGGCATGGGGTGGGCTGGGTGTGCCCACTTAGCATTCTCATTAACAGCCTCATTAGGGGGCCACTAATGAAGCAGAAGGTGCTAATTCCTCTCAGAGGTGTTGCCAGCACTGGGACAGGGAGTCTCCACTTCGGAGGGAATCTCCGAGAAGCCAGGCCAAGGCGTTGCAGCGAGCTGCCTGGCGGAGGGGCCAGTGGGGGGAGGGTGCTCCCAGCCAGTGGTGGCTGTCACAGCGGCCCCCTCGGGAGGCCGGAGAGGGAGGGGTTAGGGGGAGGAGGATGCTGGACTGGGCAGAGGGGCATGAGTCGTGGGCCTCTACCCCTCGGGGCGTCCTGGGTTTGAGCCATGGGTGTTCTGAAACTCAGACACAGAGAATTCCAGCAAGTACCCGGGAGAGGTGGGCCGGGCGTCCTGCAGGTTGGCAAGGGTGGCAGCAGGCATGGGTCAGCCTGGTAGCAAGGATGGAGAGCTGGGCCTTTCTGTTTAGGAGGCTTGGCCTCGATGGCAGAGACATTAGCACCCCTGCCACCCATCGGGGGCAGGGGCTTGGTGCCGTGAAGGAAAAGTCTGGACGCTCAGGAGGCATGGCTGATATATAAAAATAACTGGCACTTTCTACGAGCTGAGTGCTTCAGATGTATTATTTACTCTTCGTGACTCTCTTTGGAGCAGGTACCCTCACTGTCCCAATTTACAGGTGAGGAAACTGAGGCTCAGAGAAGTGAAGGTCACAGACAACTAGGGAAGTGACAGAATCAAGATTTCAGAGCCAGGGCTACTCCACGCCACTCCGAGGCTGCAGGGAAGGCAGCTGCGGGCTCATGGGCTCATCGGTTGGCTACCAGCCTCCAGGGCCCTGCATGTGAGGGCGGGAGGGTTCCAGAGGAGAGCAGGATAGGCCTGTGAGAGCATGTGGGAGGAGCAGAGGTGATACGGAAAGGGCTCTCCCTGGATGGAAACAAACCTGGGTGTGTCCGCACCCAGACAGGCAGTAGGAACTGGCCTGGGGCTTGGAGACCCCCCGAGCAGCACCATGAGGGGGCTGGAGAGCCCATCCCTCTGGGCCATTCCAGGGCATCTGTACCCCAGGCACGGGAGTGCGTGCGGGACACGGGCCCATTCCTAATCTTAGGAAAATAAACAGTCTCTGAAGCAGAATTCAGAAACAAAACCTAGAGGACCCCTTTCACTATCGGAACTAGGTCCTTTGGGCCCAGGACTGACCCCACCCCCACCCTGGAGGGAGGAGCGGGGGAGGGCGGTGGGGCAGGAAGACGGTCCAGCCCGGATGCCAGAGGCTGTCCGGGGACCTCCCTCCTCGCAGAGCAACTAGCAGGAGACCAGAGGCCCCACTTGATTCCCAGGGAGCTGGCTGGTGGCAGTGACAAGGCTGGTGGCATATGGCAGGCCTGTTGTAGGAGAGAGGAGAATCTTTAGCGTGAGAATGAGAAGCTGGAGCCTCAGTGATACGGGGAGCCCTGAAGAGGGGCTGGGGGCACAGCCTGGGGCTTTCAGCCACAGCGTGACCTTGGGCAAGGTATTTAACTTCTCTGGGCCTCCGTTTTCTCATCCTTCAAATGCGGTGAGACTAGCACTTACCTCATAGGGTTTTTAAAAGGTTAGATTAAATGAAAGAAAGTTATGGGGTGCCTTGGGCGGCTCCATCAGTGAAGCATCCAACTCTCGATCCCGGCTCAGGTCACCAATCTCATGGCTAGTGAGACTGGGCCTGAGTTGGGCTCCGCCCTGAAAGAATGGAGCCTGCTTGGGATTGTCTCTTCCTCTGTCTCTCAAAATAAATAAACTTTTTAAAAAAATGTATGAAAAAAATAGGGGGTGCCTGGGTGGCTCAGTCAGTTAAGCGTCCAACTTCGGCTCAGGTCATGATCTCATGGTCCGTGGGTTTGAGTCCCGCATCGGGCTCTGTGCTGCCAGCTCGGAGCCTGGAGCCTGCTTCGGATTCTGTGTCTCCCTTTCTCTCTCTGTCCCTCCCCCACTCATGATCTGTCTCTCTGTCTTAGAAATAAACAAACATTAAAAAAAAAAGTATGAAAAAAATAAACGAGTGGGTATCTGTGAACATGAACTACCTGGCACGTGGCAAATGCTAAATAAAACTAAAAAAATAAATAAAAATAAAAAAATAAAATAATTGTCAGGGCTCTTTCTGGGCCCAGCCCAGGGCTGCAAGCAGGCATGGCCGCTGGCAGTTGGGGCTGCACCTTGTCATCCAGTGTGCCCGGCCCCAGACTGCTTTATTGCGCAAGGGGCTCTGGCCAGCCAGCCCAGTGACGTGAACATAGCAGGTACACATAGCCTCAGGGTCTGACTTGGCCCTTCACTCATTAGACCATTGAGCTGGAGCCTCAGTTTGTCCACACGTGACATAGGAATAGCCATACCCGCCCCCGCACCCCTGCTCAGGTTGTAGTGAGGGGCGGGGGGGGGGCGCTTCCCCCTCAAGGCTGTCCTGGTAGGGAGGATGGGGAAGGTTCTCGTGAGTCTAAGATTCTGGGGGCTCAGGGCACAAAGGGCGGCGGGCGCCCCTCCTGATCCCAGCCACGCCAGGCGCCCCGTTCTAGCCTGCGAGGGCCGGTCTCGTGCTGAAATCCAGCCCCAGCCCCGGGCAGGCTCGGCTCTGCCTTCTGCTCCCGCACAGCTGAGGCGTGAAAAGCAACAGCTTTTGGGCCCCTAACTTGGGTGGCACACACCCGGGCACAGGCTGGTGGCACACGCGGCCTCCCCAGCCCACGCGTGCTTTTTCTCTGTCACCTCCTGCAGCCCCTTCCCCCTTCCTGTGCCTTCCAGAGCCCCGCCTCCCTGGGGGGGCCGAGACCCCAGGAAGGAGAAGGGGCTCTCGGGGTGGAAGGAACGTGTGGGGTCTCGGTGTCTGTGCGTGGGAACGGGGAGCCTGATGGGGGGAGGCAGAGATTTTTTTTTCCCCTTTCAAGTAACTCCGGGAGGCGGCTTGAAATCCCAGCTCGGCTGCGTCCTTGCCGTGGGATCCTTGGGCACACGTCGCACCTCCCTGAGCCATGGTTTCTTCATCTGGGAAGCCGGGGTAACCGAGGCCAGAATACGACATTTACGGTGTTAGCTCTGAGCCCTCTCCTGGCTCCACAGCCAGCTGACCTGGACATGGACCACAGGACAACTCTGGGCTCAGTCTTCTGCATCTGCAGAATAGGCTGGTACCCACTCTCTCCCACGTGGTGGTACGCCCATGAGTCTGCGGCCAGATGGAGAGCCAGAGGGTTCTTTATGGTTTCTAAGGCCCTGCCTCCTTGCTCTGGAAGGGGAGCTTCGAGGCCAGCTCCTGAGTTCAGAAGCAGGCGGTTGGTTGAGTCCTGGTCCTCAGAAGCAGGTGCACCGTGGGGAGTGCACGGGCTCTGGAACCAGGCTGTGTAACCCTGGGCAAGTCACTTCCCCTCATCTGTAAGACACAGGTAATGGCAGTCCCTGCCTCCCAGAGCTGTTTGTTCTGAGGGTGAAGAGAGAGATGTTCACAAGGGGCTTAGATGAGACCCCAGACTTGGTAGGCAGCTAACCAATGCTAGAGGAAGCGGAAGGAGTGAGCCCCAGACTTACAGGTGGGCTGGCTCCTCCCCATCACCCTGACAGCCTGGAGCGGCCCTGCCCTTTCAGATCAGAATCCGGTCGCTGCCTGGTGAGCCCCTCCCCTTGTGGGTGCCCTCACGGACGCCGCGTAAGTAAGCAGGGAGGTTAACTGGCTCTCTAACTGGCCTTGAAGCAGAGACGTGGAGCCCTCAGGATGTGACCACTGCCGAAGCCCGTCCTCTGGGCACTAATAAAGGGGGCAAGAGCCATCTGCCAGCACAGTTAGGAGAGAGGGTGGCCCATCGGCGAGCCCGCGTCAGCAGGATGGAGCCTCTGGGGGCCACCACTCACCCTGCAGGCTTCCCGGCCCAGCCTCACAGTAGTCATTCCCTGCCGCCCTTTCCCCCGAGTCAGATGCCCTTCCTCCTCCAAGACTAGACAAGCTCCAGTGTCTAACACAGAAATAATCTGAATCAGACCGAGAGAGCCTAGCAGGCATCAGGTGCCTGTCTCTCTCACCTGTTTGGAGTATTTCCTGACTTGAAAGCCCTTTGAGATCCTATTCATTGTGGGTGTGGGAATCCTGGGCACCAAAGATCAAAATGCCCTGCAGAGCTGAAAGAGCCTTTACTACCCAATTTCCCTTTTTACTTTGGCCACCAGGAAACATGGAGTCTAGTAATAGTTTCACATGTAGTTCCCGCAAGGTGCTTTAAGTCTTACACGTGTGTAGCGGGATTCCCCCAACCTTCTATTTTGATTTCTTCAGCTTTTATTCTGTTCCTTGTTAAATCTATAGTCCGCCTCTTCGTTGTTTCTCAGCCCTTAAGGCACATGCAGCCATTTGTTGTAAAATTAAGTAAATAATAACATAAGTACAGAAACACAAGCCTCCCATTAATTGCCCAGGCTCCTTGTTCTCCAGAGGAGGAAACCGGGGTCTGGAGGGGCAGTGACACTCTGGCCTGGGGACGCTGCTCTCGGGGCAGGACCGATGGCTCTGGGATGTGGCTAGACCCAGCCCAGTCACCCGCCTTGGCGGGCAGGGGTAAACTGGGGGTCCAGGGAGGTGGACTTGGGTCTGACATCTCCTGTCTTCTGCCAGCCGAGCTGCAGAGTAGTGGGGACCCTGCCACGTGAGGTGGCCATGAGTGACTCTGAAACTTACAAGTGGTTGATACCTGCTTGTGGCTGTATCTCCGGCAAGGGAGCGCAGGCGGACCAGCCAGGTTCCAAGAGGGTTATGTGTCAGGGGCATGAAAGAGAGATCTCTCGTGGGGCGTTCCAGTAGGGGTGTGTGAGGAAGCAGGAGGGAGGGAGCCCGCTCTGGGACTCTGGGACTGTGCGTCCAGCACCCAGTCGGGACACCACGGGGCTGGTTGTATGGGGAAGCCAGGAGCCTCTGGGGCCTCTCTGAACCTGTGTCCTCACCCATCAGAGGGGCTGATGGGACTGTTTCTGAGCCCCTTCTAACTGACATTCCTGCATTAGTTGTGGGCCTTGGGTGGCAGCAGGTGTGACCTGTGTCTCCCACCTGCAGAGTCTCGGAGCCTCAGTTCCTCCTTGGGGAATAGCTCTGGCAGAGGTGGATTTGCTGGCCACTAACTGGGTGACAGCTGCTGTCTTGAGCGTATGGCTCACTTAACCCTGTGACAGTTCCCAGGTAGGTACTGTTCTCAGCCCATTTTAGGAATGACAGACTAAGGCACGGAGAGGTTAAGTAACTCGCCCAAGGGCACGCAGCCGGTAAGTGCAGAGCCAGCTCTCAGGCATGATCGGTTTCTAGAGCCTGTTGACTGGGTGCTATTGTGGTTATCCCTTCCTCCCAGCTCTGGCCAGGCAGATCTCATGGGCTAGCCTGGAAGCCGGGGGTGGCCCTAGACAGGCCCCCCACAACATGTTGTCCTGTCTCCCGTGGGCACCGGGCTCAGCCTGGCTCTGGTGACCTGGCCCCACTCCTGTCCCCCACCGGCCCTGGGCAGTCAGGAGGGTAGTCACAACAGCCATGCCCTCCTTCCTCACCTGGGAAGTCTGGGCACCATGCTGGCGAGGACCCACCGTGGGAGAGCTCTTCTCTCCGAAACCCACTCCTGGAGCCAAGCCCAAGGGCACCTCAGGATCAGAGGATGAGGCCCAGCCTGGGGTGCTTTAGCCAGCCACCTCCCAAGACTCACAGTGAGGGCAGGTTAGCCTGTCCAGGCTTGTACGTGTTCAGTACAGCCCCTTCCCACCAGCCATGGGCATTGACGGCACCCGCCTGGACCCAGCACCCAGTCACAGATCATCCTGCCAGGAAGTCCCCAGAAAACCCCCCAGGAGCTGTTAGGACAGCCCCATGAATGGATGCTTCAGGTCTGCCGGGGCCCGTGCACGCCCCCGTGACACCGTCCTGGCCCGTTCCTGCTACAGCCCTCTGACCGGGGGTGGGGGGTCGGGGTGGGGGTTCCCGGCTTTGCAGACAAAAAAACTAAAGCCCTGGACTGGTCAGGAGAGCCAGAGGAGGGGAAGATGGTTCTCCCTCAGTGGTCAGGGGAGGCACTGGGGTGGGACATTTCCCAAAACGCCAAGGATGTGAGCCAAGAGGGAAAGGAGCCCTGCCTCTGGCGCTGTGGCGGGAGGACAGCTGTTGCAGCAGCTCAGGGCGGGGAGGCAGGGGCACCCGTGGGTCAGGGCACTGCAGCTGCTCAGGAGGGGAGGGGCTGTTCCAGGGCAGCCATGCCCACACCCCAGGGGCTCTGAGCGCGTGTCAAGGTGGACAGCGCCACAGGACTCAGGCCCTCAGGGGCTCCCAGTGGAGCGGGGATAGGCAGCAAGGCATGGCCAGGTCCACCATCAGACACTGTGTCCAGGGCCACACGGATGCGAGGTCTGGGGGTCCCCTAAGGGAGCAGCCCAGTATACCTGTCAAGAGAGGGTTTCAAAGAGGCCGTACTTTGGGGGAGCTTGGAGAGGTGAGTAGGGTTTTGCCGCAGAGCAACTGGAGCAAGCAGGGCATGGACTCTTCCAGCCAGGTGCTTTTATGGAGATGCAAGTTTTGGGGGGTGCTGGGAAAGAAAAGTGGCGCAGTGTGAGGAGGGGATGGAGTCCCCCCCCACCCCCCGCCCCAGCCCAGCCAGAAAGAGCTGACTGGCTGGAGGCAGGCTCTGGACTTGTATCTGCCTCTGCCCTGGATCCCCAGGAGCTGGAGAGTATTTTCCTGGTCCAGGACTCAGAGAGGGCAAGGCACAAGGCACCCGCACAAGGCTGCACAGCCTGCCAGCCGGAGACTAAAACCCCTACCACGGTCTGAGGGCCTTGGACTTTATCCTGCAGGCACGGGAGCCCTGGAAGGTTTTAAAAGTAGTAGATGGCGTGTGCATTTTTAAAAGAGTATTGTATTTTCAGAAAGAGGCACCCAGATGATTAATATTTGGGGGCCTGAATTACGAGCAGGGAAATGGGGCATTATGGATGGGGGATGAAAGGGACTCAAGCCAGTCCATCCACGTGAGGGGGGTCTTGGCACCCCATTCAGACCCGCCAGAGCTAGGGGCCTAGCCACTCCCTGTGGGGAGTCCCCAAAAGTGTCTCTGCTCTCCCCCGGGGGAGGGGGCACCACTCTTGCCCCAGAGGTGCCACTCGTCCAGGGTGAGGAGGGGGTGCTGTGAGCCCCACAAATTTAACTGTTGGAGGGCATCGACCCTGTGCCCCAAGGGAGGAGAGTGAGAGGAGGTGCTTTGTGGCAGCCCCAGACCAGGAAGTAGCCTCTGCCCTCCCCCCCCCCCCAGACATTTCCTGCAGATGAAATCACATCCCAGCAGGGTACAGGCCCCCATTGTGAAGGGCCGGGGTCTCGGAGAAAGGGCGCCTTTCAGGCCCTTAAAAATAGCAGCCCTGAGATGGATGAATCCACATGGAGCCCAGCCTCCCCCAGCGGCACAGGCCCTGTGACCCCCATCCCACACCGTGACCTGTCGGTGACCAGCCAGAGTATCCACTAGCCTGGGCGGGGGAGGGGTGGCCGTTCCACGGGAGGCTCACACACTCTTCCTCCGCCTCACCCGCTCACCTAGCCCCTCGCTGCCATTATCTGGCACCTTGGGGGCCTTCGGAGACATTCTCTCCTGTGGTCCTCACCAGAACTTTAGCAGGTGGGGTCGAGCAACACTTTACAGATAAGGAAACTGAGGCACAGCTAGTAAGTCACACAGGTAGTGGGTGTTGGGGCCCAGGTTTGAAGCCAGGCAGCCGGGGCACCCAGCCCAGGACTCCGCGGTGGTGGGCAGGTCCCAGGGACAGGCTGGAAGAGCAGGGCACCCCGGAGGGCCAGCCCAAAGGAGCCCTACCACATGGGCCTGGGTGCCGCCACGGCTGTCGGCCCCTGAGCCTGGGCAGAGGCTGGCACTGTCTGCATCACTCCAGTGTCTCCGCAGATCTGACAGGCTTCGGGTCCCTCTGCAGGGCCAGCTGCCAGGCTCTCCCCATCTCCCGCTGGAGTGCAGGGAGGGCAGGGCGTACACGCGGGTTGTGTGCCAGTTTGCAGGTGTGAGGCGAAGGAGTGGGGATGACACGAGGCAAAGGGTGGGGATGACAGGAGGGTGCCCCTGGAGGGGACCCTCTGTGGGGCCCACCGGAGAACATGATGTTCTAGGGGGCTGGCAGAGGCAGGACACGGCCCCCCTCCAGCCCCCCCTGGGATGGCACACCCCTTTCTCCCACCACCGCAGGGGTCTGGGTGGATTAGCATTTAGAGGGGACAGGAGCTGCAGCACCTGCGGGGACTGCGCTGGCCCCCTGAGCCACCTGGAGACGGGGAGGGGCTGGGGAGACCAGGCGGCGGCGGCGGCGGCTGAAACACCAGCTGTTGGCAGCGCTGGCTGGCCCCAGTCCCTCCCGGGACATACCCGCTGGAGCCCCGGCCCCCCACCTGCGGCGCCCCCCACCCCACCACGCGGCTCCCGGGCTCTTCATCCTTCTCCCCACTTCCCAGAATCCGTGCTCTGACTCCTCCTTGGAGAGAGTGGGATGATGTCACTTCCTGAGGGGGAGGAGTAGGCAC
The DNA here is from genome assembly GCA_017311185.1 of Proteles cristata cristata. NCBI lineage: Eukaryota > Metazoa > Chordata > Mammalia > Carnivora > Hyaenidae > Proteles > Proteles cristata. The sequence continues at coordinate 918,552 of JAESUZ010000239.1, read as the reverse complement.
GACCCCGGCAGCTAGCCCGCCTGCCCGCCCGCCAGGCCGCCAGCTCGCAGGGAGCAGCCTGGCCGCGGCCGGATCGAGTGGCTGCACCAGAGGGAGAGAGGCAGGCTGGCTCGGACATGCCGGCTGGCCCCCCAGCCCCATGTCCCCTCAGCCAGCCTGAGGGCCGTGCCCACCGGCCAGGGGATACTTGGCCACCTGCTTCCCCAGTGATGCTGGTCTCTGAGGACACTCGCTTTCCCCGGAGCCGTCACCGGGGAGAGGAGGACTTGCCGCCCGCCTCTGGACCAGGTGCCGTGTAAGCCTCTGGGCCTGGGGGCAGCTGCCCACCAGCGGGGGCGCCCACCCCACCCAGCAGGGAGTCCTCTGCACAGTTCAGCACAGGGCTGCCCTGGAGCCCCACACCCGTATCTCCCCAAACAGGCCCCCTGCGGGGAGCCTCCTGGCCACAGCGCTACCCTGGTTTCTGGGGCTCTAGGGCGTGGGGTCCCTGGATTCCTGGACACCCCTCCCCGAGCTTGCCTGTGGCGAATTTGAACTCAGCAGCTTCGGAGAGTTTTGAACTGGGCAGCAAAGGCTGTGTGGCTCGGGGTGGGCGTGGGAGGGGTGGGTACCCCGCAGGGCCCGCTCACTACCCTGCGGCTCCAGGGGCTGGATGGCCCCCCCGTCCTGCTCCCGACCCCGCATCCCAACCCTGCCCCTCCCTGCCAAGGGGCATGGCTGAGGTTGGGCATTCTGTCTGGCAAGTGTAAAATCGAGTCATAGAGCACACTCCCAGGGGTCCAGCAAAGCCAGAACCTCAAGAGCTCAGTCAGCAGATCCTTGCTGAGCACCTACTGTGTGCTGGGCCCCCTCCCGCCTTCATGCTCGGCCTTTACTCCCACCTCCTCCCAGGTCTTCAGCCTTCTACTTGTTTGTTTGGGGCTGGGAAGCCCCCATCCCACCCCAAGGACTGCAAGCACTGGCCTGGTCCCCTGGAAAAAAAGGCAGCAGGGGAGCTGGGGGTGGGATGTGGTCCCATGGATGGAGAGGCAGGGGGTGAGCCCAGGTCGTTAACGGAACTGAGCTGTTACTGTTGCCCCAGGGAGAGCTGATCCTAAAGGGCCGGCGCCAATCTTGGGGGCAGGAGTGTCCTCAGGGGTAAGGCCAAAGCCAGTGTATCGCTGCTGAGGTCCTTTATACCGGCTCTGGGGGTGTGGCGAGGATCGGAGGTAGGTGGGTCCTGCCCTGACGGATCCGCATTTCCAACAGCCTGGGAGCCCCTGGGCCATCGTGCCCTCGCCCGGGAGAGCTGCTTGTGTGCTGGCCACACCTGGCCAGGAGTGTGCCACGGCAGCCGGGGCAGCCACGGGGCCCTCCGCTGTCTTGCAGGAGGTGAGCACCAGGCCCGCTGAGCCTCTGCAGAGCCGCCAGCCATGCCCGGGATCGTGGTGTTCCGGCGGCGCTGGTCTGTGGGCAGTGATGACCTCGTCCTGCCGGCCATCTTCCTCTTCCTCCTGCACACCACCTGGTGAGTCGAGGGGCTGTGCCACAGGCCGGCCATCCGTCCTGCCCCCAGCTCCCAGGAGTGGGTGTCTGCGACGCCCACCACTCAGGGACATTCCCGCGTGGTGCCCAGAGACCCTGCGTGGCCCCCACTGGACCTGGCCCTGTGACCGGGTAGGGCTGCTGCCGCCCCCCCTCCATGCTTCCCTGCCCATGTCCCCGGAGGCACTAGACAGCAGGAGGGAGGTGGTCCCTAGCCTGGAGCCCTCCGCCCACCGAGTCAGGACTGGCCAGGGACCGCGGGAGGGGCCCACCTGCGCGGGCCCCTCATGTGCGCGCTCCCCAGGGTCTGTGATCCTGCCCCCTCGCGTGCTCGCTCCCCCAGATCTGTGATCCTGCCCCTCGCGTGCGCGCTCCCCCAGGTGTGTGATCCTGCCCCCTCGCGTGCGCGCTCCCCCAGGTGTGTGATCCTGACCTCGCCGCGCGCTCTCCCCAGTGTGTGATCCTGCCCCTCGCGTGCGCGCTCCCCCAGGTGGTGATCCTGACCCCTCGCGTGCGTGATCCCCCAGGTGTGTGATCCTGTCCCTCGTGCGTGATCCCGCGGGTCTGTGATCCTGCCCCTCGCGTGTGCGCTCCCCAGATCTGTGATCCTGCCCCTCGCGTGCGCGCTCCCCAGGTGTGTGATCCTGCCCCTCGCGCGCGCCTCCCGTGTCTGTGATCCTGACCTCGCGTGCGCACTCCTCCGGGTCTGTGATCCTGACCTCGCGTGCGCACTCCCCAGGTGTGTGATCCTGACCCCCGCGCGCGCTCCCCAGGTGTGTGATCCTGATCGCGTGCGCGCTCCCCGGGTCTGTGATCCTGACCTCGCGTGCGCGCTCCCCAGGTGTGTGATCCTGACCCTCGCGTGCGCGCTCCCCCGGGTCTGTGATCCTGACCTCGCGTGCGCGCTCCCCAGTGTGTGATCCTGAACCCTCGCGTGCACGCTCCCCAGGTGTGTGATCCTGACCCCGCGTGCACGCTCCCCAGTGTGTGATCCTGACCTCCGTGCGCGCTCCCAGGTGTGTGATCCTGACCTCGCGTGCGCGCTCCCGGGTCTGTGATCCTGACCCTCGTGCGCGCTCCCCAGGTGTGTGATCCTGCCCTCGCGTGCACGCTTCCCCAGGTGTGTGATCCTGACCCCTCGCGTGCACGCTCCCCAGTGTGTGATCCTGTCCCCTCGCGTGCGCGCTCCCCCAGGTTTGTGATCCTGTCCGTGGTGCTCTTCGGCCTGGTCTACAACCCACACGAGGCCTGCTCGCTGAACCTGGTGGACCACGGCCGCGGCTACCTGGGCATCCTGCTGAGCTGCATGATCGCCGAGATGGCCATCATCTGGCTGAGCATGCGCGGGGGCATCCTCTACACAGAGCCCCGCGAGTCCATGCAGTACGTGCTCTACGTGCGCCTGGGTAAGGGCGGTCCCCACCTGCACCCTCCCGTTGGGCCCCCTCAGTCGTCCAGCCCACATCTGCTGGGCGCACGAGCGTCAGGCCAGGCCCCGGGCCAGCACCAGGGTCCGGTGGCAACGAGCCTGAGGGCCACATCCAGCCCGCCGTCTATTATTGCAAATAGTTGGACTGGAGCCCAGCCACGCTCGTTCGTTCCCCCCACGGCTGCTTTTGCGTGACTCTAGCCAGCTGAGTAGTCATGACCGAGGATACAAGAGTCTAAAATACTTACTCCGGCTCTTACAGGGAGAGTTCGTTGGCCCCTCTTCTAGGCCAAGTGCGTCTCTCCATCTGCTTTGAAATCCTCCAGACAGGGTTACCCTTCCCCCCCCTTCTCCACAAGCCTAGCCTCTGGGGGGCTCCGATTTGCTCCCCGGGGGGTGGGCTGGCCTGTGTTCTCTTTCTGGGCTTCGGCTCCAGCTGCTTTTCCCGATCTTTCCTAGTGAACACTTTCTGGGGCTCCTACGGACTGTGCTAAGCCCTTGCTGACCAAGGGAGGAGCCATTATTGGTCTCCTTGTACAGATGAGGAATCTGGGGCCCCCGGGGAGGTTAATTAGCTCCGCCAAGGCCACACAGCTAGTGTGTGTGTGTCTGAGCTGGGGTCTGAACCCAGTTTGTCTGTCTCCAAAGCCCGGTCTCTGAGCTGCGGCAGGTGCTGCCTATGGAGCCGGGGTCTCTAATGCTGCCTCGCCCTGCCTCCCCCCTCCTCCCCGCCCCAGCTGCCCACTGGGGCTCCTCCTTTCTCCCGCCCCAAGAGCTGGAGCCTCCTTCTGGGAAATAGCAGGTCTCCGGGAGTGACCCCTCTCTCGTCTAATTCTTCGCAGTCCTGTAACGCAGACGTTGTCACCCCATTTTACAGATGAGGATACGGAGGCCCAGGGAATTAGGTAACTTGCCTAAGATACACCTGATACCAGAGTTCACGGGCACAGTTCTCAAATCCTAAGAGAGCAGAGAAATGCCGCTTCGCCATCCGCCTTCCTCAGGGGGAGCCTCGGGGGCCCGAGGGCATTTAAGCTGGAACAGGTGGTGGGCACAACGGTGGCGGGGCCGCTGTGCCCCGCGGGCCCCCTCTGCCGCGGTGCAGGCTGGAGGCTCCGGGCCGTCCCTGGCGGGCCCCCCCCGGCCGTCCTTCAGCCAGGGCCCTGCTCTCTCCTTGCAGCCATCCTGGTGATCGAGTTCATCTATGCCATTGTGGGCATCGTCTGGCTCACTCAGTACTACACCTCCTGCAACGACCTCACTGCCAAGAATGTCACCCTCGGTACGAGCGCCAGCCCCGGGGTGGGGGGCGGTGGGGGGGAGAGGGTGCGCGGAAAGACAGGGCCAGCTTAGGGAAGAGGAGGCTCCGGTGGCCCTTTCTCCAGAGCTGGCAGCCAGGGAGGTCACCCCGCGTCTCCCCTTCTCGTTTCCCTCCGCTGCCCGTAGGGATGGTCGTCTGCAATTGGGTGGTCATCCTCAGCGTCTGCATCACCGTCCTCTGTGTCTTCGACCCCACGGGCCGCACCTTTGTCAAGCTCAGAGCCACCAAGAGGCGGCAGCGCAACCTCCGGACCTACAACCTCCGGTCAGTTGGCTGGGCGGGTGGGTGGTCCCCTAGCAGGTGTGCGGCCAGGTGGGCACAGCTGGCCCCGGGCCGCCCCAACCTCAGCTCGGCCCGTGTGAGCCACGGGCATTGGCCGAAGTCTTAGCCTCTCCCTGCCTCGGTCTCTCGGTCTGTAAAACAGGACTAATGACAGCTCCTGCCTCTGACAGCTGCTGCGAGATTTAAATAAGTGGGAAAGGGTTTACGCCGCACTCACACAGTTGGTGCGGGCTCAGTAAATGGTGCCCTTGTTACCACTGCCGTCACCTTCAGTGCTTTTTATTTTCTTTTTTCTTGTTTCCTTTTAAATTTATTTTGAGAGAGAGAGAGAGAGAGAGAGAGAGCACAAGAATGTGCATGCATGCAGGGGAGGGGCAGAGAGGGAGGGAGAGAGGCACAAGCAGGCCCCATACGGCGCAAGAGCCCGAGGCAGGGCTGGAGCTCCCCAGCTGTGATTTCACGACCTGAGCCAAAACCGAGAGCCAGACACTTGAACGACTGAGCCGCCCAGGCGGCCCCATCTTCAGTGCTCTTAACCACAGCGGTCATCATAGCAGGAAGCACGCATGACCCAAGCCAGGCATCACGTGTGCTGAGTGACGGCCGCTCCGTTGGGGGCCATTAGCATCACCCCCATCAGGCAGACAGAGCTAGGACACAGAGAAGTCCCGTGACTTGCCTGAGTGACACAGCCAGGACGGGATGGAACTAGGCTTGAGCCCAGGGGATCTGGCTTTATGGCCTTTGCTCCTAACCACTTGGCCTGGCTGCCCCTGGGATTAAGGGAGCTGGAGAAGATTAATCAGGGAAGGCTTCCTGGAGGAGGCAAGTTTTGCACAGCATTTCAAAGAGAGAGGAAAGCTGTCCCGCGTCAGAGAAAATGAGGGAGGGAATCTAGTGTCATAGTAATTCCTGTCTCCTGAAAGAAAAAGAGGGGAGGAGGGCTTCCTGGGTGCCGCACAGTGACTCTACTATGACCCTAGGCCCTGTGAGGAGCCCTTCCCCACCATCAGTCCCCTGGATTGTTTGCTGACCTTGGTGCTGTTAGGAGACCCATTCTATTGATGAGAAGTCCGAGTCCCAGAGAGGACAGGTCCCTTGCCACAGGTCGTGCTGATGAGAATGGATGTGGTGCTCCATCTCCAGGGCAGGGGGACCAGGAGCCCTCAGCCTGGGCAGCGGGTCCCCCCGGAATTCTCCTCGCCCCCTCCTCCCCCACCCCATGCCTCTGCTCTCGGCTCCCCTCAGGCCCTCCACGTCAGCTCTGCTTGGCAGTCAGAGCCAGAGCCACACCCGCGCCTGGGCTGGCCACCTCCCAGCCCCAAATAGCAGGTCCAGGAGCCAAGGCCCTGGAGCCCGCTTTCCCTCGCGGCGCAGCGGGCCGCCACCACCCCGTCCCATTTTCGCACTCGGAGCCCGCACCTCCACCTGACCTGGTTTCTGGGCTCCTGGGGCCCTGGAAAAAAAAGAAATCTCCCCTCATTGATTCTGAGTAGCTGCCTTTGGGGCACCGGGAAGGCAACACCTTTGCAGTTGGGGGCTGGCGTTTTAATTAGAAAGTTTTCCTGTGGTTTCTGGCCCCATGGGGAATACGAGGCCGCGCAGCTCAGGACTCCGACCTGTTGCGCCTTCTCCAGGTCTCGGCGGGGGTCGAGAGGGCAGCTGAGGCTGTGGCCTGGTTAATGTGACCACCTCTCTCTCAGGCCGGTCTCCGCTGACCCTCCCTCAGCTCTGAAAGCCAGCAGTTTTTTTAACAAGGACATTTTCTTTCTTTTTTTTTTTTTTAATATTTTTATTTATTTCTAGAGAGAGAGAGAGACAGCGTGAGCAGGGGAGGGTCAGAGAGAGAGGGAGATACAGACTCTGAAATAGGCTCCAGGCTCTGAGCTGCCAGTCAGCACAGAGCCCGACGTGGGGCTTGAACCCACAAACCGCGAGATCATGACCTAAGCGAAAGTCGGACGCTTAACCGACTAAGCCACCCAGGCGCCCCTAACAAGGACATTTTCAAGCCCTCCTGCCCTTCCCCCACTCCCAGGTGTGGGGGGGCACACACAAGCCCCACCATGCCACACTGACATGTTATTTTAGCCACTGGAAGTCAGGAGCTGTTTAAGCCCTGGGCCCTCTCTCCTTCCAGGGAAATCTCATAGGGGTTGGGAGATGGATTATTCCCAGCACTGTTCCCTGGGCGCCTTGACCTTGGAGGTGTGTCTTCCCTCCCTTCACTTTAGTGAGCCCCAGGGCAGAGGAGTGCTGGGTCCGTGAACTTTCTGTGGCAGGTTCAGCATCTCTCTGCCCGTGTCCGACTCCAGTAAGTAGCCTGATACATTAGGCCAAACCCGTCACTGGCTCCGTCTGCCTCCTGGTGGACACAAGGGGTAGTGCAGTAAGGTGCATGGTCAGCTCTTCCACGTGCCAGAGGCCCAGCAGGAAATACTCTTTAAAAGGCCATTAGACTAGAAAGAGTTAAAGAATGTGATGCTCTAGGAACCCAGCCTGCTGGCCCTTCATCAAGCCCCTGGCAGGTGGGACGTTGGTTTATGATGTAAGGCTGCCCAGGTCCCTTAGAGCCGGTAGATCCCAAAAGCAGCAATTATAGCCGTTGTTCCCTCTCCTAACGCTCCCTCTAGCCCTAGAAAGCCCTGCGGCCTTCCCTGTCCTGTGGCCCATTGCCCTATGGGACCAGGGCTGCAGAGAGCAGCCAACAGACTCAGGAAGGAGGGCCGGCCTGTCACTCCTGATGGATACTAAGTGCCTTGTAGCCATTCAGGGCCACCCGCGCCTTCCCCTACTAACTACCAAGTGTCAGGATCTGAAGGGGCTGGAGGGGGCAGGGAGGGCACATGTCACAAAAGCAACCCAGCCCCTTCTCGTTCAGCCTGGAAACAGACATATTTAACTTTGGATCTCTTTACGTGCAAAATGCACTGATTTCTGGGCACCCAGCATTGGAAGGGGCTCTGTGGAGAATCGGCCAGTTGCTCTGCCTTTGGGTATAGATCCCCAACTCCCCATCAGAGCAGCTAGACACACTGGCACGGGGGTGGGGTGGGGGGCGGGAATAGACAGGCACCAGCCATGGGAGTGAAAGGTGGGGGCCCTTGCCCCCCTCTTGTGTAACAGACCCGAGGAGTTGAGAAATGCAGAGCCTCATTTGCCCCTTAAACTTCCCCCCAAGACAGAGAGTGTTGGGTATCTGAGATCCTTTTCCAGGGGGAAGTGAGTCCGTCCAACTGGTCTGCTCCAGGCTTCACAGTGAGTTGGCTGAGAGGCCCAGCCCCCTGCCGCCGTCTCCCAGGGCTCATAGTTTGAGCAGTTGGCTACCTGAGCTACAGAGCAGCCCCCAGTTTGGGCTCCCACTTCTGACGCCCCCAGGGCACGCAGGTGTTCAGTCTGCCCAAAGCTGGGAGCATGGCCAGCGGTGTGCCCTCTTCGGCCAGCAGGGGTCCTCCCCCCAGGGGGCACCAGGCTGGCGGAAGGCCAGGTCACGGGCCACCGGCTTTGGCCAGGCCCAGGCCTGTTCTCTCCCAGACCTCCTGCAGGGGGGCCCTTTGCTGTGATCCTGGGAACAGGCTGCTCTGTTTCCAGCCCATCTGGGCCGAGGCTCTTCCGGCCCCGCCCCCTGACCTCACACATACCAACTCTCCCCTTTTGCAGGCACCGCTTAGAGGAGGGTCAGGCCACCAGCTGGTCGCGCCGGCTCAAAGTGTTCCTCTGCTGCACTCGGACGAAGGACTCCCAGTCAGTAAGTACTGGGAAGCCTCTCCCCTCGGGCTCACATCCTGCTGTCGGCCCCTCAGGAGCCCTCACTCCCTGGCAGAGGCGGGTGGGGCAGGGCTGGTCGCCGGGTTTTAAGCAAGATCGAGGTGACAGCCTGATCACACGAGGATCTGTTTACACTGACCGACTCCCTCCAGCAGGTGAAACAACCAGTGCCTTGCTTTGTCAAGGGGACAGAAAGGTTCCAAGACCTTCTATCCACCCCCGGCCCCTTGGAACTTACAGCCTAGTTTAGGGAGAAAATATGGAAAACTCAGGGTGGCCTGAAAGCAAAGAATGGCACATGCCACCAGCTACAGTGACTCTGGAAGATGCTTCGGAACTGTCAGGTGCTGAGCCCAGATGCGCACAGTCAGCCTCCACACCCTGTGCTCCGAGGGGCTGCCAGCCGCAGGGCCGGGCCAGTCTGTGCTGGGCACTGCAGAAGGAAGGCCTGGTCAGCTGAGGGCGCCCCCTGGTGGGGAGGTGGGACCCTTAGGGTCTTAGAGGCTAAGCCCCTGCCCCCTCATGTGCTGGCAGGGCCCCCTCCTCATTGTACAGATCAGGCAGCTGAGGCCCAGAGAGGTGGTGTGACTGGCTCAGCGTCCCACAGCTAGTTAGTGGCAGAGCCAGTGAGGTCAGGGCCCCACTCCCCGCTGAGCCAGACAGCAGGTGCCCCCCTTTCTGTGGGAACCACTGGAGGCCCCAGTGGCTCCTTCCCTCCATCAACCCCTGGTGAGCTGTAGAGTGAGTAATCACGTATAAGAAAGCCCATCCCCCCCATCCCTAGAGGCTCCCTGGGGGCTGAGGATCACCCCCACGGGCCTCTCTGGGCGGGGTCTAGGGGTACGCACCCACCCTTCCTGGGCAGAGCTGGGAGCCTGGCAAAAAGGCAGAATATTCTGGGGAGGAGTAGCCCAGGATCTGCGTCCCATCACATGGCGGCCCCGGGAGCAGGTCCCGTCCAGAGCACATCTTGATCACTCTGCAGAGTCGTGGAAAATTTGAATTTAGTGAAAATCAGGGCGTCTGGGGACGGATTTGCGTCTCTAGGTCTGGCAGCACGGGGCCGCTCATGGCGCGATCAGCCAGATCCGAGAGGGGGCAAGGCTCTGTTTGGCCTCATTGGGCCTCTGAGTTTGCGACCCCTGATTTTTCTTCTCTTACAAGAGCCAGACACTCAGGGGTGAAAGAAAGCCGATGAGAGAGAACCGCTCGCCACGAGTTCGTTCCCATCACAGCCTCCCCTAAGAGGTCAGGGAGGAACTGGCAGACTCCTGAGGACCTGACTGGAGGTCCAGGCTTGCGGGGAACCCCAGGGGCGGGGGCATTGGCCCAGCATCACCCCTGGGGCTGCAGCTGGGGGAGAAGGCCTGACACCCCAGAGTCTCAGCCCTTAGGAGGCCTTTCAGGGTCACAGCCGGTGGGAGGTGGGAAGAGACTCAGTGTGGAGAGAAGCAGCTGGGAGCTCAGTTTTGGCTTCTCTGCTAGAGAGAAAGGCGGAGGAGAAGCCGGGCCGAGCAGGCCTTGATTCCTAGTGACTGGGGAAAGAACAGGAAATGGCTCACGTTGGCATCTGTGCGTGGTAGGCGGTGACGGTGAGTGCCGTAGGAGCTCTGAGGACAGGCGAGGGCCGGGAGGTGGAGGACGGACGAGGTTCGGTGGCTGTCCCAGACAGCTCTGGCCAGGTCTGCGGGACGCAGAGCCCAGGTGAGGGCCCTTGGGGTCACAGCTGCAGAGGGCCACGCGGGTTGAGCCCCGGCTGGCGCCGTGCACGTGCCGGCGCAAACTTGCACCGGGCCCAGGGCAGAGCCCCGGCCCTGGGGATTCACGCCCGGTCTCTCGCCCTCTCTCCTGCTCCCCTGCCCCCGCCTCCCTCCCCCCCTGGACCTCACAGGATGCCTACTCAGAAATCGCCTACCTCTTTGCCGAGTTTTTCCGAGACCTCGACATCGTGCCGTCTGACATCATCGCGGGCCTGGTGCTGCTCCGGCAGCGGCAAAGGGCCAAGCGCAATGCGGTGCTGGACGAGGTGAGCGCCCGCCTTCCTCCAGGACTCTCCCTGCTGTCCTGGTGCCGCTCCCCAGGTTCGCCGAGGTCACCCTCCGACGCCAGCTCCCCTTCCCTCCCCGGCTTATCCCCTCAGCGGCTGCTCCTGGCTCTTATTTGAGTGGCTTCCCTCTGCTGGGCCGCCTGTGGCTGCTACCCGGTCCAGAGGCCCTAACGAAGGATGCTCAGTGCTTCAGCCCTCTGCAGTCGCCTCCATCCAACGGCCACCAGCATGTCCCAGTCCCAGCTAGGATCTCCCAGCATCCCCTACAAAACGCATTACCTTCAGCCTGGGCACCAGTGTCCCTGGGGGAGGGGGGGATGCTTTTGGTGGAAAGGGAGCAGCTAGAAATGCAAGGAGACCTCGGTTTTGGGGAACTGGCTGCGTCATGCTCCTTTGGGATGCTGAGGCCCTTGGGAAGCAGGGGGGCCTGGACCCCCTTTGTCAGCCATGCAGCGGGACCTGGGGCAGCCAGCTGCCTTCACACACTGGTTTTGCAGGCGAACAATGACATCTTGGCCTTCCTGTCTGGGATGCCGGTGACCAGAAACACCAAGTATCTCGACCTCAAGAACTCGGTGAGTCAGAAGCACCCCCTGCCCCGCCCCACCCTGCCTGCCTCAGGGCCCTTTCCCTCTGCTGGGATGACCTGAGCAGAGCCACCTGCCCCGACAGCGGGAGCTGCACCGGCTCCTCCGTGAGTCCCCCTGCAGCTCTCCAGCAAACCGCTCACCTCGGTTCACGCACCCCTTCCTCCCAAGAACTCCCGCCCCCACCCCCACCACGCTGGTTGTTCAGACAAAACCCTGCACTCTGCTTGACCACGCTCAGAACACTTGGTCCTGGCCTCTTGAGGTTATGGAGGGCGTCACAGGGGCGAGCCGCTCTGATTATTGCCATAGCTGCTGTGATCATAAAAGGCAGCAGGACATGACCCGTCGGCTTCAAGCTTTTTTGAGCAGCAGAACCTCTTCCGGGGCATCTTGACTAGAAATCCGGTGTTTCGCAGGTAAAGGTGGGGCCGGTGCTATGGCCAGGGCAGCCCCCCGCCGCCCCCCCCCATACCGCAAGGGCACTGTGCTTGCCTCCCGGGCTAAAACTGCAGCCGGCAGTCTCAGGAGCAAACCCACTTAGGACGCATTAGCACCGCCACCGCCACCTTAGCTACGACCTTGAGTGCGTCCTCTGGCCCTGCGTGCGCGCCTTCCGCACACAGCTCTGGTGGGGAGAAAAGGAACCATTCTGAGTCCAGTTCCCTGCAGGGTCTCAGCCGGGACCCAACTAGAAAGGATTCCCCTCTTGTATCTAAATCTCCTAACAAAGCCTACGTCTGTCCCCGCTGCCCAAAGTAGATGTTTACAGTCCCTCTGAAAACGGGACCCAGCCCTGCAGAGGCAGCCCGTGCCCTGCCCTCCAGCCGTGGGGGGGGATAATTACCATCCTAAAGAGCAGACAGAGCGGACAGAGCTGGCCCAGCTCGAGCTGGCCCAGAGCTGGCCCGGGGATGGCTCTGCCCCTCTGGGCCCTTATTAAGGCGCTACCTAGTTCACTTCGCAAGATGACTAATTGCCCTCTTTAACTTTTACAAGGTGACTAATTCCCTGTAAGTGCAGGGGCCCTCCGCTGCCTGGCACACCCGGGACACTGGAAGCCGCTTTGCTGGGACACCTGTGCCTCCCGCGTCCTTCCAGCCCATCGGGCTGGGACAATAGCCACTGGCCTCAGACGCCAGGTTTCAAACTGGCACTTTTCTCTGGAGAGATCCCAATCTGCTCCAGACGTCCCTGGGGAGCCTGTGACTTGACGAGTCACACCAGGGTCTCTCTAGATTTGCAGACAAAGAAGCCGGAGGCTGGGAGAGACAGCTGATGGGCTCGTCTGGTCACCCCGTGCCTGTAGGGCCGGCCCCACCGCCCAAGGCCTGGACACCCCCAGCTGGAGGGCCCAGGGCCTCTCGGGCTTAAACTCCCTTCCAGGGCCTGATCGCCCCCCACACCTCCCCCCCTCTTTCCTTCTCGGAAAAAAACGGGCAAGGAAATCGATCTGGCGCTGCGAGTGTTTTTCTGTCCCCAAATCATTAATTCTGAGGTCGGAGCGGCAGGACAGGTCCCAGGAGGCTTCGTGCCCTGGTTGCATGGAGATAATTAGGGAAATGCAATTATCATCTGCAGGAGCGGCCCCGCCTCTGAGGTGGGGGCAGGGTGGGCGCGCAGCCCCCTCCTCCTTCCAGGGGAGCCCTGGGGTCTGGAGGGGGCAGGCTGGGAGGGCAAGAGGTGACCGCCTCCGCCTCCTCTCTTCCAGCAAGAGATGCTCCGCTACAAAGAGGTCTGCTACTACATGCTCTTTGCTCTGGCTGCCTACGGGTGGCCCATGTACCTGATGCGGAAGCCTGCCTGTGGCCTCTGCCAGCTGGCTCGGTCCTGCTCGTGAGTACCCCGTCCTGCCCTGCCCTGCCCTGCCCTTCTGGCTGGCCGCCGCGCTCAGAGGAGCCGAGGGAGGAGCCAAGGGCCCGCAGCAGGGCCAGCCTGTGGGGACACTCTCCCTAAACAGACTGTGCCTGCCGCCCTCCCCGTCCCACCTCCCCTGTGGTCTGTAGCCCGCCTTTCCGCTCTCCCACACCGCCTCTGGGACTCTCTGGGCCTCGACCTTTCTAGCTGTGTCTCACCCCCAGCCAGGGGAGGGCGTGGGCTTTGGAATCACCCAGATTCCAGCACCTGCTTTGAACCCAGATTGTGTCACTCTCAGCCTTGGGCAAGACCACCTCCTTCCATGTACAAGCCTCCGTTTCTTGGTCTGTGTAATGGGGAAGCTGGGGCTGTTTAGAGAGGATAGTTGCCTAGCCTCTGGCACTGCTAGGTCCCCCCTGCCGTGTGGGTCTCTCCACCTCTCAGCCCCTCCCCTCTGCCCACATCTTTCTTTGTCCTGCTCCTGTCCTGTGCTCTGCCTCCCTGAAAGGAAGGACTTTCCTGCTAGAGGCCCAGGCCACGGAGGCCTCTGGAAGGGCGTCAAGAAAGCCCTTTAGTGAAAGACTCTGACCCTCTTCCCAGGGAGTAGACAAGGCGTCTGCCCCAGCCCTGCCCGCAGCCCGCCTCAGGGGGCCCCGTGGACTCTGCCTTCCTAAGTGGGTCCGGGAAGGGCACAGCTGGAGGAGGCACCCTTCCCTGTCCTCGGCGTGTCCACCCTCAGTGCGGCCCAGACGGAAGGGGGACGGCCCCCTGGCTCCCTGGTCCCGAAAGGCTGGCAGGCTGGGAAGCAGCTTCTGTCTGTGACACCCCTGCCCTTGGGGCCCCTTCGTCTCCAGAAAGCCGGGTGGCCCTGAGGACTTTGTTCTCCACATCCCCGCCGTGACTCACAGAGTGGACCGCGCGGCCCACACCCCCTCGCACAGCGGGCCCTCCCAGCATCCCTGGGAGTCCCCGACTCTGCCCGAGAAGCTTCTCGAATTGAGCACGAGACCAGGAGTCCCGAGGCCTGGGCTCTGACAGACCCTGCTCCGTCACTCCCTGGCCGGGTGGGGACGTCCTTTGTTCAATGGCATCTGTCCCACCTGCGCGAGAGGGATTTCAGAAGCCAGGGAGTCACGGGCAGACCAGGGAGGATTGCAGACAGGAGACAGACTGCTGCCTGAGAACAGGAATCTGGCCCCCAGACCCAGGCCGGCCCCTACTTGGCCCTGAAGTTGGTGGGAGCCTCTCCCAGTGTGGATTGAGGCGGTCGCCCACCTGGGGACCCGGCCGGGCCCTGAGTTTGCTGGGCGAGGCCGCCCCTCCCAGGGAAGTATGTAATAGCCCCTTAGACACCGCCTGAATGAAGGCAAGTTCTGGATTCTTAATAAAATCCCAGCGGTGAGGCAGACAGGCTCGGGCTCCCTCAGGGCTCTGGGGCTCGTCTGCTGGGTGCTGGCTCCCTCTGGTGGCCTGAGGAGCAGCTGCACCACTAATGGGGCACCTGGCTCTGCCGCTCAGCTCCTCATTGAGGGGGATGCCCACCCTGTCGTGCCTGGTGCAGGCGACACAGTGGTGAACCAGGCAGAGCCAAGCCTGCCCTCTGGAGCCATCGCCCTGCGGCGAGGTACAGACGGCACACAGCCAGGGACCCGGAGCCTGTTGGAGCAGACGGCTGCTTTGGCGAAAAACAAAGTGGCCGTGCCATCAGGCTGGAAGACCCTGGCAGGGGCCTGGCTAAGCTAGGTGACATGTCCAGGGTGGACATCCCCATGCCATACGTTTGAGCAGCGGCCTGAAGGAAGCGAGATGGGCTGTCCTGCGACGTGGCCAGTGCGTGCGAGGGCAGGCAGGCAGAGGGAAGTCGGAGGCCGCAAGGCAGAGACCCAGGGCCGGGTGGGACAGCGCCCTTGACCCTTGCGAGGACTCCAGCTCTGAAAGTGGACAAGAAGGGCATCATTATAGGGTTTTGAGTGAAGTGACGTGGCTTGACTGGCGTCTCGGAGGGTCACCCTGGCTGCCAGTTGAGAATGTCAAGGATGAGAGTAGAAGGGGGAGACCGGTCAGGAGGCCTCCACGACACCCCAAGACTGAGATAATGGTGGAAGGGGTGGGCGCGAGAGAAGGTGGTTGGAGTCCGTTCCGAATCTGAAGGCAGGGCGAGCGGATGTGCCGACCGCCGGGCCATGGGACGCGAGGTCGGCTCCATGTCCGGGACTAGGCAGGAAGCAGCTGGGTGTGGGGGTTCGGGGAGCACACAGGGGCGGACCATCGGGGACTGGGGCCTGGCATGGTTGGAGGGGGGCATCTGGAGACCGGAGCAGGGCGGGCAGTTCAGTAGCTTGGAGGAGGCATTTAGTGCAGGTGTTTAGAGCAGGTGTGGTGAGCGAGAAGGCGAGAAGATCGTAGCTCTGGCGGAAGACAAGCCCCAGGGGGCTGCCAGTGAGGAAATAGCAGCCCAGGGGTGAGGGAGAGAGCGTCTGAGGGTGAGGGAGAGACCCACTGGTTCCCATGCAGCCAGAAGGCCGAGTAGGGTGAGGACCATGGCACTTCCCAGGGAGGTTCCAGAGAGGACGGCAGACAGAGTGGCTCTCCTGGGTCTCTGAGCCCCCTGCCACCCTCGCCAGGTGCTGCCTGTGCCCCGCGCGACCCCGCTTCGCCCCGGGGGTCACCATCGAGGAAGACAACTGCTGTGGCTGCAACGCCATTGCCATCCGGCGCCACTTCCTGGACGAGAACATGACCGCGGTGGACATTGTGTACACCTCCTGCCACGACGCGGTGAGGGACCTGCATTCCCTCTGGCGCTGGGAGGCGGTGTCCGGCCCCACACCCAGCACTGGGGCTTCTCTGCCAGCCTTTTGGGGGAAGGGATGGAGGGAATAAGCAGTGAGGGCCTGGGGAGGGGGCGGCGGTCCCTCTAGACCCTGAGGTCTGAGCTGGAGGAATGCCTAGCGGGCAGGGTGGGCGGTGTGCTGGGTGCGGGGGAGCCCCGCCAGCCTTGCGGGGCCCATCCGCCAGGGGAGCCAATTCCTTAGCCAGGAAGACCACTTAGGCCACTCATTCCCTGAGTCTGGCCCCATCCCAGGGCCATTCGGCTCATGAGCACCCCCCCATCCTAGGTCTATGAGACCCCCTTCTACGTGGCAGTGGACCATGACAAGAAGAAGGTGGTGATCAGTATCCGAGGAACCCTCTCCCCCAAGGTGTGCCGCCTGTGGCCCCCAGCCCGCCCCCGTGGACACCCTCACAGCCCCCGAGGGGCACCTGCCCTCCTCACCACGCCCCTCACCTGTCCTCTCTCTCCACAAGGACGCGCTGACAGACCTGACCGGTGACGCTGAGCGCCTCCCCGTGGAGGGGCACCACGGCACCTGGCTGGGACACAAGGTACGCCCCCTCCTGGGCCCCTGAGGGCCCCTTGCCTTCTCTCCTCCCCTGCTGGCACACAGGCCTGTCTCCTTGCTGCCGGGCGGGGGGGCGGGGGGGTTGGCCTCCTTGCTTGTGACCCTCCTCCAGGAGAGATTGGTCAGAGAGGTGAAGTTCACTGTGACCCACCCACCAGGACCCCCCCGCCTGCCCGTCCCAACCCCCCCCCAACCCAGGTCCTGCCAGGCCCAGATCCTGTCCCAGAAAAGCCTGAGAGGGCAGCTGGGAAGTGATCACACCGGTTTCTGGTAGACACACAACTCTTCTGAGCCTCAGTTTTGTCATCTGTGAGCTGGGACTGATGTGATAAAGTGCCCGCTGGGCCCCACAGCCAGGTTGTCAGGAGGGCCAAAGGGGAAATGGTTGGGACAGGATTAGCAAGCTTCCAGCTTACTGGTCCCGCCCTACCCGTGACGGCCACCTCTGTTCCTCCTCACCCAGGGAATGGTCCTCTCGGCTGAGTACATCAAGAAGAAGCTGGAGCAGGAGATGGTCCTGTCCCAGGCCTTTGGGCGAGACCTGGTGAGTCATTTTACCTGCCAGCGGAGCCTCTGCCTCCCCTGCGGGGCCGCCCTGGGGGCAGGAGCCACCGCAAGCCAGGCTCCTACACTCTCCAATGCCTGGCTCCCAGCTGCCTCCTCACTTGCTCAGCCCCTCCCACCGCCCTGACCCCCTTACTCTTTTGCCCCAGCATTTCTTGGGGTCCCCTGCTCAACACCACCCAGTTGCAAGCACCTGCTCCGTGCCAGGCACTGGAGGCACAGAGATGCTTAGGGCCATGGCCTTCAGAATCTGGCGACAGAAAACCATTGCAGGGCCGATCGAAAGGGTGTTGCCTCTGGTCGGGGTGACCTCCCAGGGTGCTGACAAATGCCCTTCCCTAAGCCAGGCAGTCCTCGGCCTCTGGAGAGCCCAGTCTAGTGGTTGGGACATGGAAACAGGCAGGTGAACAAATGACTATAATAGAGTATAACCTTTATGGAACGTATGTTCTTACACTAGAGTATAATCGCGAGTGTAGACACAGTGTCCAGGAGGGAATAAGCCTCTCCTGGGAAATCCAGAGGGCATCTCTCAGGAGGTACTCTGAGCAGGGTTTTGAAGGATGAGTAGGAGTTTATTAGAAGAGTCTCCCCAACGAGTTGCTCTGCATGAGTCTAGCTTGGCCCTTCTCTGCCCCCAGCAGCCACATGGCACAGACACAATCCTGGGACTCTGGGAGGGCCCGGCCACCTCCCTGGTCTCAGCCGGTCTGGCAGTCAGCCGGGCAGGGCTGTCAGCTTTCTCTTGGTTTTCAGGGCCGCGGAACCAAACACTACGGCCTGATTGTGGTGGGCCACTCCCTGGGTGCAGGCACGGCTGCCATCCTCTCCTTCCTTCTGCGCCCCCAGTACCCTACCCTCAAGTGCTTTGCCTACTCCCCACCGGGGGGCCTGCTGAGGTGAGCTGCCTGGGGCCTCAGAGTTGGCTTGGGTGGGGGTGGGGGGGTAAAGACTTTGGAGCCAGCGGGGACCGGGAACTGGGCTGGGCAGTCTGGCTTCTGGTCACATGGGGGGGCCTGGGATCGGCCTGGTAAGTGCAAGGGGGGGTGTTCTGTCAAATGCCGGGCAGACCCCAGGATCTCTGCCCGGCAGAGCCTCGCTGGCAGGAAAGGTGCCCGTGAGCTCTCCAGAGGGCCTGGAATCGAACACCAACCCGAGGGGTGCTGGAGCAGGACCGCCCACCACTCCTGCCTCAGCGCCCCGCCTTCCTTCGCAGCGAGGATGCCATGGAGTACTCGAAGGAGTTCGTGACAGCCGTGGTTCTGGGCAAGGATCTTGTCCCCAGGCGAGTTGCAAGTCACAAGTCGTTCCCTCTCTAACTGTCCTGGTCAGCTGTTCCTCCATGGGCGAGGGGAGGGGATTCCCATCTCCCCGGGGAATCCCAGAGTCCCAGAGACCACAGAGCAAGAGGTCCGGGCCTCACTGGCCAGACCTCCCCCCGCCCCCCTGCTCCGGCTCAGCCCTGCAGACCCCACCTGCCCACCCGCCCCACCCTGTAGTCCTGATGGCGGTGGTGTCTTGTCTCTGTGGCTGCCACGTGCCTCTCCGCCCCCGCCCCCGCCCCCCTGCACCTCACCCGGCCCCTGGCCAGGCCAGGCTGATGCCCAGCTTGCTTCCTTCCCCAGGATTGGCCTCTCGCAGCTGGAAGGCTTCCGCAGACAGCTCCTGGATGTCCTGCAGAGAAGCACCAAGCCTAAAGTGAGCCCCCCGCGCCTCCCTCCTACCTGGGCACGCTGGGCCCCGGGCAGTTCACCTGCCTCATGCCCTGCCTGTCCCTTGGCCCCAAGCGCAAGAGGCCCCGACCATGTGAGGCCGGGCTGGCTGTGGCTGAGGTCATGGGAACGCTAGACCCTCAAACTCTCAGACCTCCAGCCTCACCGCGTCTCACCCCGCCCACCCCGCCTGTCCTTGTCCAGAGGGGGACGCTGAGGCCAAGGCCCAGAGCAGGCAAGGGACTTGCTTTGGCCGCCACAGGCTGTAACTGAGTCAGGACTGCAGCCAAGCGACCCCGTCACCCAGAGCTGCCTGAAGTCAAGGAAAAGCAGGCCCGAAGCTTGGTGCTTCACGTTTGTGGCAGGACACCCCTCCCCCCACAGCCCGACGCAGCTCCCCAGCCTCCACGAGGGGGCTGCCACCCCGAGGGTCTGGGTGCCCTTTGTTCTTCTGCTCCACTGTGGCTCAGGACGGGGCCAGCCCCTCTTCATCCCTTAGCAGGTCTCTGGGGACACTGAGGGCTCCTCATGTGGCCTCAGCGTGCCAGCGGGGGCGGGGCTGTGGCCAGGTACCCTGAGGCAGACGGGTAGGGGCTGACCAGGACCGACTTGTCCCTCAGTGACCCCCGGCCGGCCCGCACCCCATCAACCATCTCTGCTCAATTTGGACTGTTCGCAGCCTTGGTGCCCGTGATCCTCTGGCAGGCAGGGCCCCCAGGGTCAGATACCAGGTGGCAAAGGTGGGCGGGGCAGCAAGGCCTGTGGGGGCCACGCCTGCCTGGAGGAGCCCGGTTCTGGGAGGCTGAGCTGTTCCCACCAGGCCCGGGGGGGGTTGGGGGGGCAGGGGTGGTAGCTGGGAGCCAGTCCCTGCGCCACCGGGCCTGGGAGGTGCGGCTGCACTGACCCCAGGGGTCTGTCCTGTGTCTGCCTCGGGAAATGACCTAGAGCAAGTCCCTTCCCTTTGCTGGGCTGCCTCCCCCCTCTGGATAAGGCGCTGACCACTCTGCCAGCCCCTCTCCAGCCCTGATATCCAGCAGTGTCGTGCCATCTGTTCTTGGCATCTGTCTGACCCTCCTGGCCGCCACATGCCTCGGTCGCTGCCTCCTCAGGCGGGCACTGTCCTTCCCTCCACCCGTGGCCACCTGCCTCCCACCTGTCACCAAGGGCGCCCCTCCCAATGACCCTTCTGCCCCTGCCCACCCAGCCAGCCCTGCTCAGCTCTGTCCCCATCTCCCCCCTGCCCTGCACAGTGGCGAATTATCGTGGGGGCCACCAAGTGTATCCCCAAGTCGGAGCTGCCTGAGGAGGTGGAGGTGGCCACACTGGCCAGCACACGGCTCTGGACCCACCCCAGCGACCTGACCATCGCCCTGTCGGCCAGCACCCCCCTCTACCCACCCGGCCGCATCATCCATGTGGTCCACAACCACCCAGCAGAGCAGTGCTGGTAGGGGGCTGCCCGTGACCCTGGGGCAGCTGGGAGTGGGGGGCCGGGCTGGCCTCGCTTAGTCACCCCTTGGGACGGGACAGGATGGGGTGGGCAGGGGCTGGGAGACACTGGCCCCCAGACCCTCCTGGTGGGGGTGGCCCTCTCCTGGGGCTCTGGAGGTAGAAGGAAAGACCAGTCCAGAGCAGGACTCCAGGCTCCTCCCTTGACCATCCCAGCAGCTCTTCCCTCTCCGGGATTAGATGGCAGCAGTTGTGACAGGGGCAGGGTGAGGGGTGGAGTGAGAGAGAGAAGGTGGGCAAGCTGTACACAGACCCCCCTCCCCACTTCTCGCTCTTCCAGATCCTCCTTCCCAGCGACAAAAGGCTCAAGAGCCGGGCCCTGCCCATGATGGGGCGGCTATGGCCCAGGCCATGAGCCCACGATGGGGCAGCTGTGGCCCAGGCCATGAGCAGGTTGTAGGCTTTGTAGGGACCGCGGCTGAGGCCCATTTGGCATTAACATCCCTGGCTGGGGTGGGGGCTGGGGTGGGGGCTCAGGGTGAGGCAGGAGCAGGGAGCCTGGGGACCTGGGGGGCCTCGGCCAGCATGTCGCTGCCCACTCAGCTTCCCTCTGGCGCCTGTGTCCCCAGCTGCTGTGAGCAGGAGGAGCCCACGTACTTTGCCATCTGGGGCGACAACAAAGCCTTCAACGAGGTGATCATCTCGCCAGCCATGCTGCACGAGCACCTCCCCTATGTGGTCATGGAGGGGCTTAACAAGGTGAGCATCCACGCGGCCCGGGGCCGGGACAGCTCGCATCTCACAGCACTTTGCCAGCCCGTCTCTGTGCCCATGGCCCAAGTGAGGATGCGGACTCTCAGAGAAGCTAGGTCACCATGTGGCCCCGTAGTGGGGAACTTAGGAGGCTCCCAGGGGCCTGGCCCCAAGGCTGGCTGGCCTTAGGGGGCCTGAAGGCCACCTGGCACTCGACAGGTGCGCAGCCACACACGGAAAGGCTGGCCAGAGGGAAGGAGAACCCTAGCCTGGCCCATGTGTGGGGCAGGCCTTCCTGGCAGAGCAGGGACCTGGGGCAGGGAGACAGGAGTGGGGCCGGCTCACCCCAGCAGGCTCTAGCCTGCTGCCCCTCCCTCCCACGTGATTGTCACCCTCCACCACCGCTGCCACCACCAGCCTGCCCCACCTGTCCCCAGGTGCTGGAGAACTACAACAAGGGGAAGACGGCCCTGCTCTCTGCTGCTAAGGTCATGGTGAGCCCCACAGAGGTGGACCTGACCCCCGAGCTGATCTTCCAGCAGCAGCCGCTGCCCACGGGGCCCCCCGTGCCCGCCGGCCTCGCCCTAGAGCTGCCAGCCGCAGACCACCGAAACAATAGCGTCAGGTGAGCCCCGCGCCCCCCGCCCCGTCCCCGCCTGTCCCCGGGGCTGCGTGTGGGCGCCACGGCTTATCACAGGGCACGAAGGTTTGTGCGCAGGAGTGTTCTGTGCACGTACTGGGACCCCACGCGGCCACAAGCGCCCAGATCACTCGTAGCCATCTAGGCCCAAACAGACGGACGTCTGCGCACTTACACACATGCACACATATGTACTTGTGTTGAAGCGGACGCGTGCATACACGTGTTCACAGACAGCTCTGAGGGCACGGAGAGCCCCCTGCAGACGCACTCATATATAGGACACACAGCCCGGAGGCCGAGACACAAACAGAAGGACACACCAGGGGGGCAGGCGTGCCTGTGAACGCATGCACGCGTCTGTGCCTGCGCCCAGACTGAACCACACAGACGCGTCTGGGCCAGCTGACGTAGGATGCTTGGTGTGCGCACTGTACACGCAACACGGAGCCGCACACACATGCTTCCAGGCCCACACACACACGTGTGCCACATTCACGCACACTCTTACAAGGAGTGACTCCTGGCAGGTGGGAATCCTCCTTCCTCTCTGGGACCCTTCCTGCCCAGGTCGCCGATTTGGCCAGGAGGCTGCTCAGAACGGTGGTCGCTGCTTCCCGGCTCTTAGTGGGGACACCTGGACATCTCGCGCTCCCATTTATGCATGTCCTGGGGCAGTTACTTGACCACATGAGGGAGCCAGTGTCCCCTCACAGCAGAGGCTGCATCCCCCCACACTTCCCGGTCCTTTTAGCAGAGGGGTCCAAACCATGGCAGAGGCTGGAGGAACCCCAGTGTGAGGAAGGAAGTGATCTCAGCCCTGGGAGAGGTGGGGTGAGACGGGGGTGCGGTGGGGAGGGGTGTTGCCAGCGGTGCTGAGGGTCTGAGAACGGGTGGGGGCAGCTCTGGGCAGTGCTCTTTCCTGTTACCCCAACCCCCTTCCCTCTCCCCACTCCCACCATTGCCTCATCAGTGACCTGGGGCAGCCAGTCTCTCGGAGCCTCAGGCTACCCGCAGGTGCAAGGTGCCCCGGCAATGCTCCCAGCTGCAGTGCTCCCGGCCGCGGGGCTCCCGGCCGCGGCTCCCGCCGCGGGCTCCCAGCCGCAGTGCTCCCGGCCGCGGGCTCCCGGGCGCGGTGCTCTCAGCTGCAGTGCTCCCAGTTGCAGTGCTCCCAGCTGCAGTGCTCCTGCCGCGGTGCTCTCAGCTGTAGTGCTCCCAGCTGCAGTGCTCCGGCCGCGGGGCTCCCGGCCGCGGGGCTCCCAGCCGTAGTGCTCCCAGCTGCAGTGCTCCCAGCCGCGGGGCTCCCAGCCGCGGGGCTCCCGGCCGCGGAGCTCCCAGCTGCAATGCTCCCGGCCGCGGGGCTCCTAGCAGGGTCTTAGGCCTTCAGGGCTCACCGCCCCCAGCACCAGCCCTGCTGCCTTCTGGCTTGGGTTCTCATGAATTGTTTTTTTAAAAATAAAGGTCCCTGGAGCGTCTGGGTGGTTCACTGGGTTAAGCCTCCCACTCTTGATTTCGGCTCAGGGCATGATCTCACAGTTTGTGAGTTCAAGTCCCACATCAGGCTCTGAGCTGACAGTGTGGAGCCTGCTTCGGATCCTCTGTCTCCTCTCCTCTCTCTCTCTGCCCTGCCCCTGCTTGCTCTCTCACTCTCTCTCTCTCAAAATAAATAAGCATAAATAACTAACTAAAGGTCCCTGGGGTGCCTGGGTGGCTCATTAGGTTAAGCTTCTGACTCTTGAGCTGGGTTCAGGTCATGTGATCTCAGGTCATGATCCCACAGTTGTCAGCTTAAGCCCCACATGGGGCTCTGTGCTTGGGATTCTGTCTCTCCTTTCTGCCCCTCGCCTCCTTGTGCTCTCTCTCGCTCTCTCGCTCTCTCTCTCTCAAATAAACTTTTAAAAAGCCCTTTTGGGGTGCCTGAGTGGCTTAGTCGGTTAAGCGTCCGACTCGCTTAGGTCATGATCTCGCGGTTCCTGGGTTCGAGCCCCGCGTCGGGCTCTGTGCTGACTGCCAGCTCAGAGCCTGGAGCCTGTTTCAGTCTGTGACTCCCTCTCTCTGGCCCTCCCCTGTTCACGCTGTCTCTCTCTCTCTCCTAGAAATACAACATTAAAAAAAATAAAAGCCCTTTTAAGAAGTAAATAAAATTTTTTAAAAATAAATTAAAAATGGGGCGCCTGGGTGGCTTAGTCGGTTAAGCGTCCGACTTTCGCTTAGGTCATGATCTCGCGGTTCGTGGGTTCGAGCCCCGCGTCGGGCTCTGTGCTGACTGCCAGCTCAGAGCCTGGAGCCTATTCCAGAGTCTGTATCTCCCTCTCTCTCTGACCCTTCCCTGCTCATGCTGTTTTCTCTCTCTCCTAGAAATAAATAAAAAAATATTTTAAAAAATAAAATAAAATAAAATAAAATAAATTAAAAATAAGGGTCCTACCCCACCCTGTTCAATAACCTCTAAATTAACTTTCCCCTCCTCCCCTCCCCAAGTTCCCTCCTGCCCCCCCATCCCGGAACGAGTGGGAGGAGTCTCTGCCCTTCCTGAGTCTCATGCCCCGCCCCGCCCTCCCCTCCGTAGGAGCAAGTCCCAGTCTGAGATGAGCCTGGAGGGCTTCTCGGAGGGGCGGCTGCTGTCGCCGGTGGCTGCGGCCACAGCCTCCCGCCAGGACCCCGTGGAGCTGCTGCTGCTGTCCACGCAGGAGCGGCTGGCGGCGGAGCTGCAGGCGCGGCGGGCGCCGCTGGCCACCATGGAGAGCCTCTCGGACACGGAGTCGCTGTACAGCTTCGACTCCCGCCGCTCGTCGGGCTTCCGCAGCATCCGCGGCTCCCCCAGCCTCCACGCCGTGCTGGAGCGCGACGAAGGCCACCTCTTCTACATCGACCCCGCCATCCCGGAGGAGAACCCGTCGCTGAGCTCGCGCACCGAGCTGCTGGCGGCCGACAGCCTGTCCAAGCACTCGCAGGACACGCAGCCCCTGGAGGCGGCCCTGGGCAGCGGGGGCGTCACCCCGGAGCGGGCCCCCAGCGCGGCGGCCAACGAGGAGGAGGAAGAGGAGGGGGGCGGCGGCGGCGGCGGCGGGGCGGCCCCGGGGGCAGAGCTGGCGCTGCACAACGGGCGCCTGGGGGACTCGCCCAGCCCTCAGGTGCTGGAGTTCGCGGAGTTCATCGACAGCCTCTTCAACCTGGACAGTAAGAGCAGCTCCTTCCAGGACCTGTACTGCATGGTGGTGCCCGAGAGTCCCACTAGCGACTACGCCGAGGGCCCCAAGTCCCCCAGCCAGCAGGAGATCCTGCTCCGCGCCCAGTTCGAGCCCAACCTGGTGCCCAAACCCCCGAGGCTCTTTGCCGGCTCGGCCGACCCGTCCTCGGGCATCTCGCTGTCTCCCTCCTTCCCGCTCAGCTCCTCTGGGGAGCTCATGGACCTGACGCCCACGGGGCTCAGCAGCCAGGAGTGCCTGGCAGCGGACAAGATCCGGACTTCGACCCCCACTGGCCCTGGGGCCAGCCCCGCCAAGCAGGACGACCTGGTCATCTCGGCTCGCTAGCATCCCAGGCATGGCTGCCGGCCGAGGCCCAGGCCAGGGTAGGTGGCCCCTCCGGCTCCTGGTGGCTGCCCCCCAGGGCCAGGCCGCTTTGAGGAGACGCCCCCAGGGGCCAGTTGCGCCTCAGGCCCGGGGCACTGCTGCTGAGCTGGGGGTCCGCATCCCTACCTCAGCTTAGGACCGCCAGGCGGCTGGGATCTGGGTCCTCCAGACCGGGGAGGGGTGAGATGCAGGGGCGGCGAGCCTGAGGCAGCGCTCTGCCCTCTCGGCGCCGCCTGTCCCCCCACAGGGCATGCCGGCACCCCCTCTTCCAGGACCGGCAGTGGGCATGCCGGCTCCCGACCGCTGCCCTCCGGCTGCTCCCCCAGGGCCCAGATGGAGAGCCGCCCTCTCCCCACGTATTCCCCTCTGTGGTCCAGGCTGGCATCTACCCTGGCCACGCCCCCAGAGCCGGTGCCTGCTGGCCAGCCCCCTGGGGTGACCCCACACCAAGGCGGCCCACGGCGCTGGGTATGTTTACAGAAGCCCCTGGGCTGGGCTCAGGATGTGTCCTGGGCTTGCAGGCCCCTCTCTCCCCCGTCGTGTGTTCCGAGCAGGGGAGGGAGGAAGGCCAGTCTCCACAGAGCCCAGGGCAGCCGTGGAGCCTGCAGGGGCCCGGAGGAGGGTGGGATCAAGATGCCCCTTCTCTCCTCGGTGCCCCCCTTGCTGATCCCTCTGGCAGTGGGTCCTGGGCGCCCTGGCCTCCTGTCTACCCATCATCTCCTGACTTACCTTCTACCCCCAGGGATCCTGGCCACTCAAAGGGTGGAGGGCACAGGTGTGACCCCCACCCTGGCTGCAGAGTCAGCACCCTGGGAAGGAGGAGGGCACCCAAATCCCCCTTCCTTTGAGGACTCCTTGTAACCCCTTGATACCACCTCGCCCCCACGCGTAGGCAGCCTCGGGGCCTGGGATCTGAACCAGACCTGCCTCCACTCCCCTCAGCACCCACTCCCTCTTCACTGGCCTGAGATCCTTCCTGGCAGCGGGGCTGGCTTCTTCCCTACCCTGCCCCCCCCATCAATGTCCTGTCGGCAGGACGCAGAGCCAAGAGCAGGGTATCGTGGGACCCGACTAAAGGGGGTGCAGCAGGGCCAGGGGCTTTGGGGCTGTCCCAGGTTAGCCGGAGGCCTCCCCAGCCCACTCCTGAGGGGTTCCTTCCCTGCTGGGTTGGGGAGGCGGACGCCAGCCTCTCCCCAGAAGCCGAGTAGGGAAGGTGCGTGCTGGCGCGGCGCGTGTGTGCATGAGCGTGCGCTGCTCCCGAGGAAGGGGCCGCTGGGACACCCGCCCCCTCCCACCTGCCCTGCCATCTTCCCAGCCCACCAAGAACAGAGCCGGTGACTGTGATGGGGGCCCGTGCAGGGGTGGGGGGGCACAGGACGAGCTCAGTTTCAGAAGCGTCCTACCTGCCGCTCTGATCGCGGGTTTGGAAAACTGACGTGTCCAGGCGCTGACCGCCTGCTTGTGCCTTCATCCCTTCGGAGGCATACTCCCCCACTCTGGCCCCCCACGGCCTCTCTGGGGCTGCTGGGCTCCTCTCACCAAACCCCCCCCCCACCCTCATCTCATAGTCACTGGTATCTAGGGCCTGTGTCCCGACCTCGGTCCCACACACAGCTGGGACTGGCCTGGACACTGCCCCGGGGCCCCCGCCCACCCTGACGGCTGGAGACAGAGACCTGGGAGCTGGGCCTCCCTCCCTCTCTGGCACCCACCCCCTCCCAAGACTCCAGGAACCGCCACCCTCTACCCCTGACTGCTGCGGGCCCCGCTGCTGGCATAGCCTGGGCCCAGCGCAGACACAGGATGGAATCAGTAGCTCTTAGAGTTTAAACAAACAAAAACAAAAACAAATCATAAATCAGAGTAAAGTTCCAACAAACACCTCAGCCAATTGCAGGGAGAGACTTGGTGTCTGGCCTTTTAATTCCTCCTCTGCCAGGGTGGCCCTGGGACCTCTAAGGGGGTGTGGTCCCCACCCACGCCCAGGACTGAGCCATCAGGGACAGACCCCCCGCCCCCAAGCCCGCAGCCACACAAAGCTTGCAGACTTGGGGCTGGGGCAGGCTTGGACTCAGCCCTGGATGCCCCAGGGTCAGCCCCCCACCCCCTAAACTCACCCCCCCACACTGCACCCCTGCAGGATGGGCCTGCTGCACATCTCTCCCCTCCTCCCTACACCGCCCTTGGGGGGTCTGAGCCACCCCCCTCAGCCCAGCTAGGCTCAGACCCTCCTCCACTCTGTCCCCCAGACCGCAGCACAAAGCTTTCCCAGCCGCGAGCTGGCCTGCCCTCCCGGGGGCCTGGGTGACCTCCATATGCAATCGGTAGGGAGCAGCTGGGTCCCACAGACTCTCAGGCACTGTGCGTGCCATTCTCCCCTGACTTTTTGTACTTACTGTATGAAAGATCCAAACTAATATTGCTGTAAAAAGAAGAGACAAATTAATATAGCTTATTCTATAAATATATCTGTATATAAAGGTTTCTGTATATTGTATAGAGCTGTGTATAAACTGGATGTAGACGCACCTTGGCTGCCTTGAGTGACCTGTCTTCCCAGCAGGTGGGGACGGGGCAGGGGCGGAGGGGGGGCTTGTTGCTGAGGGCGGGGGTGGGAGGGGGCCTCCGAGACTGGCCTTCGATGCCCTGGTCTAGGACCACACTCTGAGGGACCAGAAGCCCCTCAAAGCCCCACATGAATGGCGGCAGCCCTACCCATGTGAAAGACTTACCCGGGGATCCGTGTTCATGACCTCATGAAGGCCTTGAAAGATGGGACCTGGCAGTCCCTTTCTCTTCCCTGAGGGGTCTGGGGCTCAGAGAGGGCAAGTAAGCTGCCTGAGACCACAGAGCGAGCATGTGGGGTACCAGGCTGCTCTGACGGTTCCCACCCTTTCCTGCCAATACTGAGAACTAGAGCAGAGAGAGAATGCCACTCGCCCCCACCTACCCCCCAGCAGGGTAGCTCTGAGATAGATGCAAGGGCCGCTGGAAATCTTTGCTGAGTGCTTCCTTAGGAGGGTGCATGACACCCAGCCAGGCCCACTCAGGGCACCCCAGGGACCCCAGCCTATCCTGGCTCCAGAACAGTGAGGCCTGGGGAGCGGCTGCAGGGCCCTGGTGAGCAGGCACTTAGTGGGGCCTCCTGCCGGACCAGGCCTGGCCGGCCTCTTCCACACAGCAGGTGGCGCTGTTCCTCCAGCCAGTTGCAGGGTGATGGCACAGTGGGGCCCAGGCACTGACCCAGGCAAGCTCCCACCTGACCTTGACCTTCCCCTTCCCCACACTGCCCACCTTCTCCCCCAGGAGTCCAGAGTGACCCTACTTGGTGAAGTTTTGGAGAAGGTGACAGAACAGTGCATGTCTTCCAACCCCCAGCCTCCTCGAACAGAAGAGGAAACTGAGGCTTAATAAGGGCAAAGTCCTACTTCAGGTGACTCAGGCTGTGGGGACAGATCTAGGACGAGAATCCAGGCCTCCTGGCTGATGACTCTGACCTCCACCCTCACTCTGTGGTTTTCAGAGGCTCTTCCCACGGTACAGTCTGAGTTTGCAAATGATCCTATCCAATGAGCGGGGCAGAAGCAGAAGAAACAGAGGGCCAGAGAGGTTCTGTGACTTGCCCAAGGTCACACAGAGGATGGAATGGAGAAGGGCTGGGGTGGTACTATCCCCTTCCCATCCCCACTCAGGCTCTGTGGTCAGCCCCTTCCGTCTCAGCTGGGAGGGAGGTGGGGGACAGGCGTCTTGCAGGGCTCCCCTGACCTCCCTCACCCCCGGCCTCACCAGCACTACCTTCCCACTTACCACCCCTTGGGCCTTCCCTCTCTTCCTCTGTAAAATGGGAAGATGCCAGGGCTGTATGAGCCCACGGGGGCGATGGCCATCTGGCTAGCTGATGAGCCCCACTGTCTCCTGGGCTCGCCTCGGGGCCCCGTTACTCTGTTACTCCAGTAACCCTCAAATCTGTGGCTCTCTCTCCCCAGTGCTGCCTCCTGCTGGCCCAGCTGCCACTCAAGGGCTGGCACAGAGCCGGGGAACTGAGCTGGAGTGGAGGAAGGCACCATTTATTGATCACTTCCCTGGCATTTCACCTCCACGCTGCGAGGCGGGGGTAATAGGCTGATTTACAGATGAGTCCTCCACGGAACGGAGGGCAGGCCTTGGAGAATGGTTCACGTGGCCGCAGGGAGCAGCTGCATCTGCTGGGCCAGGGATGAAGTCTCGGTTGCTCACCCGTTATGGCTTGGTGGGGACGGGGCGAGGGGGAGGGGTGCAGACGGGACTCCTCTCTATGGATGGCTCCCTCAAAGCCCCGGTTATGCCAGGTTCCCTTGGGCTCCCTCACCAGCTCTCGCCACCGCCCGACCCCAGCCAGGCTTGAGCCCCGCCTTCACTATGGAGTTTGGGGGCTGCAGCATCGACTTCCGGCTGAGCCCTGGAGTCTGGGACTTAATCCACCCCTCTCCCCAGCCCAGAGGTGGGAACCACTGTGACAGTTGCTCTGCTTAATGGCCTGGTGGAATCAGGGGAGACGGTAGGGCCAGAACCCTCTTAGCCAGGCCAGCCTCACCCCATCCAGACTCAAGGCTACCCCCACAGGCTTGATAATCCAACCCGAGGAGTTTGGGTGTGGGGGACAAAACATGCACACTCCACTCCTTTGAGGACCCATACGAGGACCATGCTTTGCTCATCGCGACGGCCCTTCCATGGTGGACATTTTAGCACCTAGTGGAATATGGTGGAAGGACCTGTGGGCAGGTGGAGGCTTATAGAGGAGCTAGCTTTCCAGCTGGTCCCGGGCAACTCCTAAAATAAATTCATTTAAAAAAATCACATGGCGTGGGCGGGTGTCTACTTTGTCCGGCAGGCGGGCCTGACCGGGTGGGGGAGGGGGCAGAGCAGAGAATAACAATTGTCTTAAGGGAGGCTGCAGAGGGAGAAAAACCTCTGGGGTGTATCAGCTGGAAAAGAATAGGCGGCTCAGTGTGGCCCTCTCCCCCCTTCCCTGCCCGGCCCCTGCGGGGGGAGTACCGGTCAGCACACACAGCTGGGGCCGCCAGCAAAATCCCATTCTATATATCTAAGAGCAGCAGCTTGGGAGAGCGGCCCCCGGAGGGACAAAACCTCATTGTGAGGCGCCCGCCGGCCTGGGCGCCCCCTCCCCCAGCCCCAGAACTGTCGTGGCATTGACCCTCCTCGGTGGGCCACCGCGGGCCTGCTGACTGGGCCACATCTGGGGCTCAGGCCCCGGCTGCCCCTCCCCCACGGCTGGCAGCTTTGCAGGCTCTCACCCCCATGCCCACTGAGCCGCCCGGCTCGCGTCCCCCACGCTCGTCTGGGGGACCACCGGCGGGTAGCGTGGCGCATTCCCGGCTGGCTGGGCTGGCATCTCGAGCTGCCGGCCATCCTCCTACCCGCCACCCGGGTCTTGGTTTCAGTCCCTCTGTCTGTCAACCAGTGGTAGGGTGGGATCAGCTTTCCAGCTCTGACTCGCTGGATCTGAGGATCCCACGAGGCTGGATGATTCGCTGGGTCCGAAGTTCCAGAATCCTCTGCTCCCAGAGCGTCAGAGGTGCTGTGCGTGATGCCATCGTCCTACATTCATTCTGTGTGTATTTACCCAGCACGCACTGCATCCCAGGTAGTGTTCTTGGTGTTGAAGCCACAGCGGTGACTGAGCCAGAAAAATCTCTTACCCTCACAGAGCTTCCGATCTACAGCAAGGAGGATAGTCACAAAAACTAAATAAGAATCTTTTACGTGGTGAGGAAGAAAGCGAGTTAGGGGGCAACTGCTTTGGGTACGGTGGTCAGAGAGGTGAGGACTGCACCAAGACCTGACTCCTGAGTAGGAACCAGTCACGTGGGGACAAGCATTGTGGACAGAGGTAGATGTGTGCCTGGCATGTTCGAGTGATGGCAGGGAGGCCTTCGTGGCTGTGACTCAGGTGCGATGGAGAGGAAAGGAGGAGCTGAGGCCAGTGGTTTAGGCTGGGGCAGATCATACAAGGCCTCAAGAACCAGGGCAAGAGGTTTAGATGTTGTTTTGAACACAAGGAGAAGCTATTGATTTTAGCAAAGGGACAGCATGATCTGATTGACATTTTCTCTTTTTTTTTAATGTTTTATTTATTTCTGAGAGAGAGAGAGACAGCGTGAGCAGGGGAGGGTCAGAGAGAGAGGGAGACACAGAATCTGAAGGAGGCTCCAGGTTCTGAGCTGTCAGCACAGAGCCGGACGTGGGGCTCGAATCCACAAACCGTGAGATCATGACCTGAGCCGAAGCCGGACGCTTAAGGACTGAGCCACCTAGGCGCTCCTGATTGACATTTTCAAAAGAGTGGTCTGGGAGCTTCTGGAGCCCATCACTGATGAGAGACAGTGCGGTTGGGCAGAACAGAGATCAGTGGGTGCTCCTGAAATGGAGACCGAGGGACAGGATGGTTGGTTTATTCAGGACACTCTAGGAGGTAGAACCTCGGGCCTCACACCACCACACAGGGAAATAGTGGCCGGGAGCCCAGAGTTCCAGGTCAACCAGGACCCGGCTCTGAATGCTGCCTTTGACCCCAAGTACCCTGAGATCTTCAGATCTGTGCTGTCCCACGCCAGAGCCACACGTGGCTATCTCAATCGGAGCTACTTGAAATTAAAGAAAATGGAAAAGTCGGTTCCTCACCCTCATTAGCCGCATTCCAAGTCCTCTATAGCCCATGTGGCCAGTGGCTACCACACTGGACAGCCCAGAGAACATTCCCGTCATCAAGAGAGTTATACAGGGCCTGAAAGTCAATAGGGCTCAGCTTTCTCTTCTGGAAAAGGCACATAAGAGCATCTTCCTGGTGGGGTACCTGAGACGGTTAAACGAGGTAACACCTGTGAAGTCCTGAGCGCGAGTGTGACACGGGGTCCACCGGACGCGGGTTAGTATTCTTGCTGGGGTGGGGGTGGGCAAGGGGAGGAAATGGGGTGTCTTCTGAGGTTTGGTCTGAGACTAAGATTCAGAATCCTGCTATCCTCCCCTGGCCAAGGGGAGGGCGAGGAAGATGGGACAGGGCGTGACCGCGGCCCCCACCACCCGGCATCCCCGCGCCCCTGTCCGGCCCACATGCACATACGCCCTTCCCCGCTTCCGCGCCCCCCAAGCATGGAAGGACGCCGCGCGCCGGGATGGCGCCCCGGAGGAGGAGGCGTCGGGCTCGCTCCGGAGCTGCAGCGCGGGCCTGGCCGGCAGGGGGCGCTGGGCGCGGCGGGCGGGGCGCGGGGGCGGGCGGGGCCGGGCCAGGGCCGCGCGCGGGGCGAGCGCGGCGGCGGCGGCGGCGGGCCGGGCGGGACCGCAGCCGGAGCCGAGCCGGGACTGTCGCGCGGGCCGCGCCGGCGATGCCGCGCCCCCGGGCCGGGCTGTAGCGGGGCCGCGGCGGAGAGCGCGCCGGGCAGGCCGGACATGGAGGTGGTGGACGAGACCGAGGCGCTGCAGCGCTTCTTCGAAGGTGAGGGACCAGGGAGGGGGAAGGCGACCGCCTTCGCGCTGGGGACCCCCGGGGCAAATCTCTCCGGGGACTGGGACCCCCGACTATGCTTCGACCATGCCGGGACTCCCTAGAATGCTTCCTCTGGGCCGGGGGAGGGAGGGCAGGCTGGCACCAGCCTGCCGCGCCGGGAGTCTCCTCGTGGTCACTGCCCACCTCCACGAAAGTTGGGCACCCCCTCCCTGTCCCCCCAGCCCGCAACTTCCTTGGAGCTGCCTCCCCTTCCATGCTTGGTCCTTCGTCGTGCCTCCCAGAACCTGCACTAGCCCCTAAAATTTGACACGATCCACCCCCAGTGGAACTTCCCAAGTTTGGGGCCCGTTTACTGTCCTTCCCTGGAACCCCTTACGGCACAGACTCCCAGACCCCCTTTGAGGCGGGAACCCCAGCCCACCTTCCAGAGTCCCGGCCCCCTGCCTACAGAGTCAGGCCCCTGCGTCCTTTTCAAGTGGACACCCTACTCCCAGGCTGACTCCTCGGAGCCGAGACCTCCCCACTGCTTCCCTGGGCCTAGGACCCCCTTCAAGACTTGTCACCCACTTTCTGCAGAGCTGCCTTCTCCCCCAAGGCTGAAATTTCCTTTGAGGCAGCTCCCCCTCCCCGACTCAGGGCTTGGAACCCCTCCCCAGCATTCCTCCGTGGGCCTGATCCCCCCCCCCATCCCCAAATGCTTTCCCTGGGCTAGAACCTCCCTGAAGTCGGCATCCCTGCTGCCAGCCACCTCTGCGCTCTGAGACCCTCCCAAAGCTGTGAACCGCATCCTGCCAGCTCTGAGATTCCTCAGGGCTGTTTCACCCACACCTGTCCCTGGAGCTCTGTCTCCCCTGGCTGTTTGCTCCTCACCCCAGGAGTGACCTCACCCCTTCACCTCGACCCTGATAGGACCCTCCCCAGGGCTGGGATCTACACACACTCTACCATATTTTCTTCTACCTCTGCTCCCCGCCCCCCCCCCAACTGTGGTTTTGGAGGTCTGCTCCTACATCTAACCCCTCCTCCAGGTCTGTCCCCCCTCCTCCAGGGTGCTGGATTCAGGAGGGACGGGACAGAGTGTGGGAAGGGGAGGCAGAGGTGCGGGCTGACATCTCCCAGCCCACTCTGCTTCTCAGACCCTCACAGGAACATCTAGCCGGCCCCTCAGGCCCCTCTTGCCCTCCTAACCCCCCCACCCCCCCACAACTCATGTAGTTAAGCCACTGTCCCCACCTTCTCTCCAGTCCCTAAGCCTACATCCTACTCCTCAGCGTGAACCTGCCTCTGGGGGAGGGGTGGTCCATGGGGCACCACTGTGCTGGGCTGTCCGGCTGCAGAGCGGTGCATCGCAGCCCAAGTTTCAAGCCTAGTAACACTCAGATACCTTTGGAGTCCAGGAGGGAGAGAGGAAAGCCTTTCTTTGCCTGGGTGTCTCCCTTTCTGTAAATTTTGGTGGTGGTGGGGGGAGATAGCAGCCTTTGTCCACTCCTGCTTGCTGAGTCGGTAAGGGCATCCCCAGGCCTCCTCCCTTCAGGGCTCTGGACACCCCAGCAGACCCAGACCCCAAGAAATCAGGCTTGGACTAGATTAAATGGCTGATCTTGAGGTAGGTGGGCCATTTGAGCCACCTCCCAGTCAGTCCCTGGGGCTCTGGTTCCCCCTAGACACTGTTCATCTTTTATGAACCCTCAAGGGGCCTTGTGGGGGCTGGAGGCCCCTGGGGAGGCGGGAAAGGGACATCTTTCCTCGCTTGCGGGTATCCAAGCAAGATAGTTGGACGACCCATGGATCAGGCCCCCCCACCCCCCAGCTTGCTTCCTACAGATGTCCCCATACATCCTCCCCCGCCCCCCGGGACCGGCACCCCAGGCAGAGGGGTGGGCCCTGCTGGCCCAGGCTCCCCCTCTGCTGAGCCAAACTTTCCTTCCTGGCTGTGGGTGGGGGGTGGGGGCTGACGCCACAGCTCAGCCATTCGGCCGGCCTGGCGGGGAGGCTGTGCTGCTCCCTCTGGAGAGATAAGAGGAGACTCAAGAATGTCTGTGGGGAGCAGGGGGGGGGAGGGGGGGCGCGGGTGTGGGGCTGCCCTCTGAGGCAGGCTGAGGGAGCCAGGGGCTGGTGAAGTCTTCCCAGAGCCTGAGATGGGGAGGAAGGTGGGCGGGTGCTGAGTCTCTGGGGCCACTTGGGAGGGGAGAGCCTGGCAGGGATCAGGTATTCAGCGGTGTGTGGGGGACAGGCCTGAGTGTGCTCATGAGTGTAAGTGTGAATGCGAGTGAGTGCTGGGCATGGGGTGGGGGGGATTGTCGTTCCTGAACTCTCGCACTTGGGGCTAGAACTTGAGTTCTCGTCCGGGTCCTGGCTTGGCCTTGGTCACTCTCTACGGACAGTGGGTGCGGGGGGCAGGGTCTGTGCCTTCAGCTCTGGTCTGGAAAAGGGCTTTGCCGAAGGGCAGGGGCGTATCGAGACCCCTTGTCTGACACGGCCCGTTCTCTGGGAACACCCAGCCTACGACCCTGGGCTGTGCCCCACCCCAGGGTGGTGGGCCGGGGGCTAAGGCGCTTTGGACCTCGGGTGGGAGGCTGGGACAGGGCGGCCCCCTCGAGGCTGGTACAGCCGGGCCCCCGTGACCGCCCTGCTAATCCCCTAGAAGGAGGCTACAGCCGCCCGGCTCGGCGGGCACAGGGCCTGCAGAGAGGGGACCCTCCAGGCAGGATGCACTGGCTGCCAGCAGGTAACAGCGTCGCCGTGGGAGGTATATTCCTTGGCATCCTGATCAGGTGGGGCCTTGGACTCCCAGAGCCAAGGTCAGGGTCACAGCATCAGAGGATCCCGATAGAAGCCTAGAGGCTCTGGTGTAGACTCGGCCTCTGCCGTTGAGTGACCCTGCGCTGAGCTCTCACCCTCTCTGTGCCCCTTTTCCTTACCTGCAAGACAGGAGGGGGTGGCAGGGAAGGTCTTGATGAGAGATTCAGATCTGTTGAGCCTCGTCTCCCAGCCTGGGCAGGAGGAATGATTTTGAACATAGAAGGTAGAGGGTGCCGAACTCTGGTCTGGGGGTATGTGCTGCCCCACCCCCGCTCTCACCCCGCAAAACAGGTGCACCCGAGGAGGCCTTAGAGACTGAGGGGAGCTGGACTTCCAGCAGGTGCTGAAAAGGCCACTGAAAGGTTGGGGGACCTCCACTCAGCCTCTAGAGCCCCACAAGGCTGGAGGTTCAAGGCCGGATGGATGGCTTGGGCTGGTGACTTCCCTTCTTTGGCCTTCTGTCGTCTCCTGGGGTAGGCAGGTGGTTGGGACCAGAGCTGGGGCTTCCAATGAGGTTCTTTTTTGTTTTTGTTTTTTTTTAACTTTTTAAAAAAGTTTTTATTTATTTATTTTTCAGAGAGAGAGAGAGAGACAAAGAGAGTGAGTGGGGGAGGGGCAGAGAGGGAGAGAGAGGGAGAGAGAAAGAATCCCAAGCGGATTCTGTGCTGTCAGCCTGGAGCCCGATGTGGGGCTTGAAGTCACAAACTGTGACATCGTGACCTGAGCCCAAACCAAGAGTCTGACGCTTACCCCACTGAGCCACCCAGGAGCCCAGCAACAAGGTTCTTTTTA
The DNA here is from genome assembly GCA_017311185.1 of Proteles cristata cristata. NCBI lineage: Eukaryota > Metazoa > Chordata > Mammalia > Carnivora > Hyaenidae > Proteles > Proteles cristata. The sequence continues at coordinate 882,539 of JAESUZ010000239.1, read as the reverse complement.
GCCACCAAACAAAGGCAAACTCATGGCCTCCTGATACACAGTGGATGGGGGTGGCTGGGCTCCCCACAGCCCCCCGCCCCTCCCAGAGCACCAGGGTCGTGATCTGAAAGCCTCTGGAGGGAGGGGCCGGCACTGGCCCCCTTTCCCAGGGACCGAAACTGCAGCTCCAAGGGAGGGAGTCAGCCAGCACTAGTCAGAGCCGACACCAAGCCCCTACCCACCCCCCCGCCGGGCTCGCTCCTCTGCCACCAGGGCCTTTGGGGAGGAAGGGTGGCCTTCCCATGGGGACCAGCATCTCTGCCTCCAGAGGGCAGGAGGATGCCACAGGGGAAGGCCACCTGATGGCTTTTGGGAGAGGATGCCCTCCCTGAACAGGAGTCTGGGGCTGGGTTGGGGTGTGTGGTCCTGTGGCGCAGTGCCCCCATCAGCCTGTCTGTCTGTCCGTCTCTGTCTGTAATGCACCAGGGAGGAGGTGGATGGGGGAGGCAGCCGACCCCTGATTGTCGAGAAGATGAGACAGGGTGCCTTCTGGGTCCGCCTGGAGCCCTCGGAAGGAGTCCCGGCCCAGCCGTGTGTCCCCAGGCCCTGAGTCCACCTGGAGTGGGGATAAGTGGGGGGGGAATCTGACTCATCCCCATGTCCCCAACACCCCACATAGGGCCACACGGGCGGCAAGGGAGAGGGCAGGAAATGTTCTCAGGGTTTACTGGAGGCAACAATGACTATGTGAACAAAGGCAGGCGGGGGGGGGGGTGCACCCCAGGATGCCAACTCTCTGGGAGGGCCTGGGGTCAGTGCGGGGGAGAGAAGCGGGCTCTTCCCAACCTGCTCTCCTCAGGGCCCCTCCTCTGTCTGGGGCCTTGGCAGAGTGCCCTTGGGGTCTCAGGCAGGGCCACCCAGGGCGTCTGGGGCAAAGACAGGTAGGTCTCTCTGGACAGAAAAGAAGACGTCCTTCTCCTAGGGACCTGGCCCCCACTCCCTGACTCCCAAGGGCTCACAGGACTAGGGGGCCCTGGCAGCTGAGGCTGCTGGGTAACAGCCCAGCAGGGCTCTGATTGGCTGCCGCCCTTGGACTTTGCCCTCTGATAAGAACGGGGAGCAGAAATCATTAACTGGACCATTAACCGGCGGTGGCCCTGCCCTACCCAGGCTGCCTGCCCTTCCTTTCCACCTTCTTCCTCCTCACAGCCCCCTCTTTGGGGCCTCGGTTTCCCTCACAGCCTGGGTGTGTATGGGGGGACCTCTCCTCCCATATGAAAGCCTTCAGCCCCCGCTGCCGCTGGGTGTGGGTGCCCCTGGGCGATGGGCAGGCATTGGGTGGGCTGTCAGGATCTGTGGCTAGGTCCGCTGCTTGCCCACAGCCCTTCTCCTGGGCGTGTCACACCACTTCTCTGTGCCTCCACTTTCTCATCCTTAAAATGGGAATGCCGTTGTGGTCCCAGTACCCACTTCTCAGGGTTTCTGTGGGGGTGGCGGCAGCCTGGATTGTGATTATTGTCCCAAAGGGCTTGCCCAGCCGGGTTCAGCAGGGTCACTGTAGGCATTCTGCTGTCACTTTGAGGGTTTATTGATTCACGGCGTAGGTCGGTGCCCAGACTTGGGCTGGGGCATGTGGCTGCTGCTAGGTGCTTTGGGAAAGCCCCTCACGTGTCCTGGGCTGCTTCGTGCAGGGACCCAGCTTCCCGCAGGTCTGGCCCTCCCTCCAGCCTCCAGCTGGGAGCCCCACCCGGCATCTCAGCCTTGGGAAACTTGGGCCAAGGGCCAGCAGGCCAGGGGAAGGGGCTGACTGTCCTTTGTCTTTGCCTGCCGCACCCAGGCCGGAGGCTTTTGCATAGGCTGCCTCCCCGGGAGGCCTGGGGCTCCGTGTTAATGCAGGTGGTGCCCTCTCATTTCTGAGAGGGAGGCAGGAGGGGAAGGAGATGGGTCAGGCTCGCTCAGGGTGGCCGCGGCAGGGCAGGAGTGGGACCCTGGGTCTCCTGACTGTCCTCGAGAGCTTCCCGATCCACTGCCAGTGCCTGGGCGAGGTGACTTCCATTCAGCCCCTTGACCTCTCTGGGCCTCGGAGTCCTCACTCAGCCGGTCAGGGCTGTGTGACGAAAGCCATGAGACCCCCACGGCCAAGGCCTGGAGGGGGAGGAGAGGGCAGGGCACAACCCCGGCTGGGGTGGGGGCAGTTGGGTCCTGAGTCTCCCCTGGCCTGGCACCCTGTCCTCTGCCTGCTTCCGGGCCGCATTAGTGGGGAAGCGCTGCCTCTGCCGGACCTCGGTCCCTCCGGTCCTCATAATGTACAACCATGGCCTCTGTCCCTCCATGGAGTTTGGGGACCCTTGCTCCCTTGGGGCCCTCTCTCACTACCCTCTTCTCCATCTCAGTCCCTGAGCTCTCTTCCCCCTCTATGGTTCTCCCCTGTGCCGTCTGTGGTCTGGGGGGAGGGGGTGATGGTGGCCACTGGGAGTCTGTGACACTAAGCTGGCTCTTTTGGATCTTGCTCCAGCTAGACCTGATCGAGAGGGGGGTTGGCCTGGGCCTGCCACTGGGTCACTGAGTGCCTGTGCGCACCAGTGTTCAAGTCCAGGAGTATGTGAACACGCACAGGCATGCCCGGGCCTCAGGGCCTTTGCACTGGCTCCCCACCGCCTGGAATGCTCTTCCCAGATAGCCACGTGGCTCAGTGCCTTCCTAGCTCTTTTCGGCGAGGCCCTCCCTGACTGCCCTATTTAAAATTACAACCCCTCCCTGCCCTCCTGTTATCCCAACTCCTGCTCTCCGCTTCATTTTCTCCATAGCACTTGTCGTCTTCTAAGTGCTATGGATTTTTACCCCTCTGGTCATCCGACTCTCCCTCCGGAATGTCAGCCCCTTGCGGGCAGGAGGTTTGGTTTGTTCGTTACCATAGTCCAGAGCCAAGCACCGTGCCTGACGCGTGGTATACGGTCGTTAGTTGTTTGAATGGATGAACGAATGAGCACCTGTGACGGGTGCCGGCGTGCACCCGCGTGTGTCAGTGTGAGAAGGGTATGCCCCTGCGTGTGTGCGTGTGTGTGTCTATACGTGATCATGTGTGTATCAGCGGGCACATGCCTGGGAGTGTGCCCTTGTGCACACACCTGTGGGGGGCATGCTGGTGGGTGAATACACGCAGATGTGGGCAGCCGGCCCTCACCCCAAGCTGCAGGGTCTCCATCCTGCTTCTGTGGGGATGGTCCTCCCCAGACTGCCTGCCCCGGACCCTGTGGGAGAGGCAGGGGCCATCAGGTGGGAGCTAACTTGGCCCTGGAGACTCAGGCCTGGGGGCCCCCAGAGCAGACCGAAGATTCCTGGGGACCAGTGTGGCTTCCCGTGCACAGAACAGGTGGCCAATTCTGGGTTCGGTTCTGTGTCACCTGGCTTGGGAGCACCTTGGGGCTGTGAGTGGAGCCTTGTGTCAACCTGAGGACAGGGTGGTAGCTACGGGGACTAAGGGAGAACGTAGCTATAGCCCGGGGTAGCTGAAGATTCCGGGTCCCCTGGAGGAGATGGGGTTCTTCTGCATTTTTTGGCAAGAAACTGAGAGGAAATAAAGGTGACTGGGGCTCCGATTTATGGACCTGATGGCAAAGACTTAAGAGCCATATATCCCTGTCACTCAGCCCCAAGCTAAATGGGGACTTGATGCAGAAATGCAGGGACGCCTGGGTGGCTTAGTCGGTTAAGCGTCCGACTTTCGCTTAGGTCATGATCTCGCGGTTCGGGGGTTCGGGCCCCGCGTCAGGCTCTGTGCTGACTGCCAGCTCAGAGCCTGGAGCCTGTTTCAGTCTGTGACTCCCCCTCTCTCTGGCCCTCCCCTGCTCACGCTGTCTCTCTCTCTCTCTCTCTCATAGAAATAAATAAAAAAACATTAAAAAAAAAGAAATGCAAAGGGTAGCTTGCAACATCAAGCATCTGACCTGAAGACATTTTGAGTGAGAAGGCTCTAGTCATAAGTTGAATCCTGAAGCAGGGACGGCTAGCAGTTATCACATGAATCACTGATCATATTCATAAAGACAGAAAGTTCAAACCAAAGGAGGTGAGAGCTTACTGTGCCCTGTCCCAGAGTGATCTGGTTTGGAGCATGTTGAGTAGCTTAGTCAATATTAGGATGCAAGTGACGGCACGGGGGATGGGGGGGCCTGTGCTTGAGGAGGGACTGCCGGGGCCGGTAGGCAGTCACAGAAGGCTAACCCACTGGGGTGGAGATGGGGGGCCAGAGCCAAGGTCTGGAGGCTGGACTTTGCTCGGTACGTGCCAGGAGAATGGCATGGTACTGGTCATGCCTCAGAGGGACTAGAGAGAAGCCAGAGGCCCCCTCAGAGGCTCTCTGGAGCAGATTTGCAGTTAGGCGGGGTGGGGGGGCATGGGGGAGAGGGGGATGGCCAGGGCAGGAGAGGAGAGGGGAGCCCAGAGAGAGAAGGAAACAGCGATGAATGTTATTTGAGGAATGGCCTCCGGGAGGGAAGAGCTTTCCTACTATCTCATCAAAGACTGATGACCATTCCCTGGTGCAAGGGGTCCCTGTTTCACTTGGTAGAGAAGGAAGCTGAGACTCGGGGAGATCAGGTCACTTGCCAAGGGCCCGAGGCAATGCAGGGGGCCCACATCAGCAGCTGGGCCTCCTTGACCTCAGGGCATCATGGGGGTGCTAGGGTGCGCAGTCCCCTGACCCCAGCCATCCTGGCCCCCAGGCGTCTGCCTCAGATTCAGAGGGGTGGACCCTCAGGGCAGCATGGGAGGTGGGGGGACAGGCCTGGGCCCCGGGCCCTGTCAGCCCCAGGTTCTGATCAGCAAGGCCTGGCCAGCACCCTTAGGCCCTGGCCTCCCCTGCCCACAGCCACGTGGCCGACGGGATTTCCGCCATGTTTGGGACATGAATTGACAAGTGCCCCATTGACGGGTGGGGGGAGGTGTGGGCAGGGCACAAGCCTCCCACTGTGCCGGGTCCCCACCCTCCCCCGGTCCCTGGGACAATGGCCGAGACTCAGCCAGCGGCCACAGCTGGTGGGGGGGTGGTCATGAGTGAGAGGAGGGGGGGAAAGGGAGGGGTCCAGGGGGGAAGACCACCTGGGCTCCCCGCACCCTCATCCTGCACCTGGCCTGTGTCCCCTCTGTTCTTCTGCCCAGCTGGGTGGCCTTAAAGTGAGGAGGAGAGAAGAGGGGAGGGGGCTTCCTCCTCATAGTCCCTATTCCCGGACTCCTGGGACAGGGCAGTGTCTGGCTCCTGTTAAAAGCAGGTAATAAAGGGCCTAATTAATGAGGAGCAGCTGGGGCACATAGCTCAGCAGGGCAGGGGCGGTACCTGGAGACCCCCCCTCCATTGCCATCTAGCGCTGGACCCTGAGTGTCATGTAGCCGGGTGGCCGCACGCAGGTCTGGATCTAGTGTCTCGCTTGCCACTTGGCTCACCCATTCCATGAACATTTATTGCATGCCTACTGTATGCTTAGACACTTATATCCGAGAGAGGCAAGGCAGGGCCGGGCTCATATCCCAGGTCCCACTATTGGAGGCCAAGGGCAAGGCACTTCTCCTTTCTTTTTTTTTTTTTAATTTTTATTTATTTCTAGGAGAGAGAGAGATAGACAGCGTGAACAGGGGAGGGTCAGAGAGAGAGGGAGACATAGACGCTGAAACAGGCTCCAGGCTTTGAGCTGGCAGTCAGCACAGAGCCTGACGCGGGGCTCGAACCCACGAACCGCGAGATCATGACCTAAGCGAAAGTCGGAAGCTTAACCGACTAAGCCACCCAGGCGCCCCGGCACTTCTCCTTTCTGAGCCTGCTTTCTCCCCTGTAAGGTGAAGAAGAAAACCACCTCTCCTCTAGGGCTGTCATGGGACTTAAACGTGAGCCATGTGAAGTGTGGGCCCTCGGCGAGTGAGCGGTGGGCAGTGGGTGGGAAGTGCACGGACCTCCGGCACCTGTGAGATCTGCACGAGGCAGCCGGGTATGGAACCCAGGAGAAAGGAGGCCGCCGCTCAAGAGAAAGGGAATCAGAGGTGACCTCCCGGAGGAACTTACAAGAGCGCATAGGAATGGGCTTCCTCCAGCAAACAGTATGTGCAAATGCCCCAGGCCGGAGAGCGGCTGAGGCTACATGGTGGAGGGCTGCAGGGTTAGGAGACGAGGCTGTAGGCGGCAGGCAAGGGGGGCTACCTGGGACGGCAAGGAAGGCTCTATCCGGAGCAGTGGGAAGTTGTGGAAGGGTATGAGGAAGGGGAGGGCTGGCATGCTGGTTTGTGACCCCGTGGTGCTGCTTTCTGATTGTGGGGTCCTGGGCCCGCTCCCCACCCCCCAAGGAGGACTTGAGGATCAGCAGAGGGGGACTCGCTTAGCTTCCTGCCTGGCGGGTATCTGTGGTTGGCTCAAGGGTGCTCCGGGCCCCTTCTGAGAGCAGTGGGGGAGGGGGGACCCCCCAAGGATATTCTGATGTCTTCCTCCTGAGTTCCTGGGGGGGTGGGGAGCTCAGAAGTCTCTGGGCTCTGGCAAGCCCCCACCCCCACCCTGCCCCAGTGACTCCCTCCTCCCTCCTCTGCCCTCCCGGTCCTCCCGGCCCCTGGCACGGGAGGGTCTCTCCTCCCCTCAACCACATCTGGTTCTCGTTAGGGTCTCCTGGGATATGCCTCTGCCTGAGGCCCCCCCATCCCAAGGGAGGTGGGCAGGAGGATTAGGGGTGATTAGGAGTTCTCCTGGCCAGAGGAGGGGGGAGGAGAGGGAGGAGGGGGCCTGGCCTATTATAAATAGCAACACCATGACACCATCACCCCATCATTCACTGTAGATTCCAAGTTCAGTCTCAAAATCCTGCGGCTTCCGCAGCCAGGGCCGGGGTCACGCTTCAGTGCCCCCTCCCTCCCCATCCCTTGAGGAACCCCCCAGCCTATCAGGTCAGGGCAGCCCAGGATGGCCAGGAAGTGTCAGTGACCACCAACCATGCCGTCCCCCTTGGGTCAGGCCCCTGTGCCTGGGTTTGAATCCTCCCTGCTCTGTTGCCCCAGGCAAGACACTTGACCTCTCTGACAAAGGAGGCGATTCCACTAATGTCAAGTCCGAGGGTGCGATCAGTAGAGAAACCCAATAGTGCCGGGACCTGGGAGGCGTTCAGTCTGCACGAGCCACTGTCATTATCATTGTCCATCCTCACCATTCCAGAATGGGAGGATTCAGGGGAACGCTGCACCCGGAGAGCCTGCGGGATTAAATTCCTGTGATTAGTAATGTCCTTGGCCTCACAGGTGCCTGGCATACAGCAGGCGTTCAATAAACGGGATCTTGGGTTAACAGGGAAGGATGGGGTGGGGGCTGGCGCATGGACGGGCATTCTAGAACCTTGATGTGCAGACTGGTCAATCCCAGGTTGAGAAGCTTCCCGTGCGTTGGCCACACAGGGCCCTGGATGGCCATCGGCAGTGCTTGGTGGGTGTCCCTGGTTCCCAGCTGGGTGAGCCAGGGGTGGGGGCCAGCAGGAGGGCCTGTCCCAGGCAGCGCGTGACTCCTAGGAGGGCTTAGCCACTCATTAATCACCTAAGCGGGGCTCAGCATTCTTGAAATACCGGCTGGGGCCAGGGAGGGGCCTGGGCCAGGGGCTCCTGGGGACCCCAGGGCTCCGGGAACTGGGAAGTGAGGACAGCCGCTCGGTTTGCTGAGCACCCATTATATGCCAGGCACCTTACGTACCTTGACTTGTTTCATGCTTTACCCTGTAAAATGTAAGCTCTTCATGACCCCATTTTACTAGTGAGGAGACTGAGGCTCAGAGAGGGTATGTGACCTGCTCAAGGTCACGCAGCGGGAAGTAGGAAAGCCCGGAATTGTTCCTGGGTCTTCCTGACCTGTTCCCAGGGCTCTCTCACCTGGGAGAAGGCCTGAGATGCAGACCCCAGGCTCGTGGCTCCAGGGACCTGTAGGAGGGGCAGCTCCTGCCTCAGTGGGGCTGGCCAGCCCAGGTCAGCAGTGTGGGTGGGGCCGTCTTCCATTATCAGGGTTGACGCATCTCCTACGTCAGCCCCCTTATCACCCCGCCCTCCTGCTCCCCCCAGCAAGGTGACCCTGGGAGGGGGAAAGGCCAGCGCCTCCCTCTCGCCTCCCCTGCTTACGCTCAAGAGCGCTGGGTGCCTTTTCTGTGCGTCCCTCCCCTCTGCGGGGCTGGGGCCAGCAGGGAGGGCCCAGGAGGGAGGCTGGTGAAGGAGCAGAGCTCTGGGCACCATCATTCTGTGCTGTGAGTCCAGGCAAGCCCTCCGTCTCTGGGCCTGTTTCCTCCTCTGGAGTAGCAGGGCAGGGGGTAGGCACCCCAGCCCCTGCAACGGGGGTGACGAGCTCTATAGGAGGCTGGGCTGGGCGCTTCGGATTCCTGTCCCCACTCCCTCTCCATCTGCAGCGGGGGCCTGGGATGCAGGAGGCTCCCTTGGCCCCATGGACCCCCTCCCCCAGGATGTGTGGTCCAGCCCAGCCGTGCCACTAGCCAGGCCATCGGGAGGGAGGCAGAACAGGACAGAATCATCGAGCCTGGGTCTAGTCATCAAGCGTGGTGGGCATCCGCTGGGCATTCAGTTCAGCAAAAGTACTTGGCTCATTCCTCACAGCACCCCCTGAGACCTTAGGACCATTACGCCATTTTACAGATGAGAGGAGGGACTTGCTCATGTCACAGGAAGTGGCTTGTCTGTCCCAGATCTGCACTCTGGGCCCCTCCTCTCCTCGGACACACCAGGCAGCCTGGTGGGTAAGGGGAGGCATCACCAATGCCACACCTCCTGGAGGGGTGTCAGGCGATGGGCACTGAAGGACTCCCCCCCCCAACTCAGACACACAGATGGGGAGGAGCCTGGGGGCATATGTTTTGGAGGGCCCAGCCTGCGGAGAGCTGTGGGGCAGACCCCAGCTGCACCCCTCCCTTGGCTCACATCTGCCTCTCCCCTGCAGGCCATGACATCAACGGTGCCCTGGAACCGTCCAACATCGACACCAGCATCCTAGAGGAGTACATCAGCAAGGAGGATGCCTCTGACCTGTGAGTGGCCCTGAGACGGCCTTGGCCCCTCCCCCACCCCCTCTGGCCTCCGCCTCTCACCTGGAAGGTGTCTGAAGCCTCAAGTCTCCACGCTGCCCTGCGGGAGGTGGGGGCCCTGGCTGGTGCTGAGCGGTTTCCCTTCTCCACAGCTGTTTCCCTGACATCTCTGCTCCAGCCGGTGCGGCCTCCTACCCCCACGGGCAGCCGGCGATCCCGGGCGCCAGCGGGGGCCACCACCTGAGCCCCTCTGGGGGCGGACCGTCCCCGGGGCGCCACGGCCCCCTCCCCACCCCGAGCTACAGCGCCCCGCTCAACTGCAACAACAACAATGCCATGGGCACCATTCCCAAGCCCTTTCTGGGGGGCTCTGGGCCTCCCATCAAGGCAGAGCCCAAGGCTCCGTATGCCCCAGGGTGAGTGAGGGGACAGGTGCGCGTGCGCGTGGGGTGGGGGACAGTGGCCGCGCGCCTGGGAGGTTCTGGCCCAGATCTGCCCGTGGCTACAGGGCTGCCCTGTGGGTGAGTAGGTGAGGTGGCTGAGTGGGGGAACTCACGGCTTTGTTCTGAGGCAGTGGGCAGCCACAGAGGACCCTGAGCAGGGGAGTGAGGAGGGCTGGAAAATTCTCTGACAGCTGCCTCAAGAGGGGAGCCTGGAGGCACTGATACATGCAAGCACACACGTGTACGCTCACAGGGCACACAAGGTCCCCTCACTGCGCCAGGCCCATCCACTCATGCACTTAGCTGCTGCGGCCACAGGGAGTCGGCTGACGCCACAGACACGGTACCTGCAGTCCCCCCGGCCCGAGCCAGCGGCCCGGGTCCTTTCTCTCCTTCCTCCTAGGAGCCCACACCAGCCGCCTGACCCAAGGGCTTAGCCTGGGCCTCGCTGTGACCTGGCTGTGTGCACGCGGCCGCCAGCCCTCATATACACACTCGCAAGGATAGGCAGGAACATAGGTCTCCTGGGTTCTGCAGAGGGGCTCAAAGAAAGTTCTGGGTTCCCCAGCCTGGGGCAGGACCAGGGGACCCTGTCTTTGGGTAGAAGTGCTGGGGGCGAGTCGCCATTCACACAGCCTGGCTCTTCCCCCCAGCTCCACCGTTTGGAGCCTCTGGCTGTCCCCCTCCAGGACTGCAGAGGTCCGGGGAGGAAGCACAGAGGACGTGCAGGGGGACCAGGGCTTGAGGGAGGGCAGCGGAGGTGGGCTGGGTGTCAGGGGTAAGCTTTTGCCACAGCAAGGCAGACATCTGCTGCGAGGGTGTCCCGGCGCCCGGACCCTGAAGGGCAAAGACTAGGAAAGGACGCTAATGCGTAGTGAGCACCTGCTGGGTGCCCGCCGCGGTGCCCCGCGGCTCTGTTTGTGGGAGCTCATCAGCCGTCTCCAGGAACCAGCTCCTGGGGGACCCCAGAACCTGCGGTGCCTGCTCCCTCAGTGGGATGCGAGTGGCACTCGGGGCCACTTCCGGGAGAGCACGGGCTCGCCCAGAGCCGCACAGAGACCTTGTGGCCCGGACTGCTCCCAGGGAGGGACCCAGGGCCTTTCCCTGCCCCTGCCGGGCCCTGTTCTAGGTGCCACACAAGACAAGACACATCCTTCCTGCTGTGGGTCCCGCGGCCTGGCTGGAGAGAGAGTTGTTAATCAATGAGTCACCAAATCGAGGACTCATGAGCACCACGAGGAGCTCTGAGGAAAGAATCCGAGGTCCCATGGACTTGGGGTGTTTCGCTACAGGGACCAGAGGGTGTGAGAGATCTTTACACACTAGAGAGACCAGGGGCCACGGTCAGGGGAGTACAGGGAGCAGGCAGGAGATGGGGGGCGCAGAGACCCCAGTCAGCCCTAGGGGCCTTGAGGGCTCCCGAGAATTCAGTCCCTACTTCCTTTTCTGTCGCCCTCGCCTAGCCTGAGGGGTTGGGCGAATGGCTCACCCAGGGAAGCCTGCCGACTCTGGAATCGGCCCAGGGCCATGGCCGTGTGGGCTGGCCACCCCAAGGCAGCGCCTCAAGACAAGTGGTGAGCCATCTTTCCAGACGTAGGGACAGGGACAGCCAAAGAGCCAGATCCTGCGGCGGGCGACGCAGGGTTCACACAGGACGTGTTGATCTCTCTGGCCCGAGTGTGTTCCTTTCGCCTGAGCCACTGATAAAACAGAACCTGCCAGAGAAAAATAAACCCCGGGCCTGGCAGAGCTGGCTCCCTGCCCGGCCCACACCTGCCCATGGTGACCCCCCCTGAATCTCTCCTGGCCTAGCCCCCCTGCCCTGTAGAGCCCCTCAGAGTTTCTGGAAAGTGGGGCTCCAGCGGGTGTGGGAAGGGAGGAGCAGCCCCGGCCTCTGGATCTGGGAACCCCTGGGAGGCCTTGAATCCCTGGGACACCTTCAGGGACATTTGGTTCCTGGCCCCCAAGCGCCCAGTAGGTCTGTTGGGGACGCTGGGGAGGAGGAGCCTGAGGCCCCTCACCTAGAGTTCAGCCCCAGGCCCTTCCTGTCTGGTCCGGAGAAACTCCCCTGAGGCCGGGAGCCGTAGCTGGGAGACCTCAGCGCCCCCAGCCTCTAGGGTGTCTGGGACCCCGCCCCACAGAAGCCTGTCCGCCCAGCAGCCCCTTCTGCTCCTGCAGCACCCTGCCGGACTCCCCCCCAGACTCGGGCTCCGAGGCCTACTCCCCCCAACAGGTGAATGGTGAGTCCAGCGGGCACCGCCCTCCCCCTCTGGGGTTTGGGCAAGTGGTTGGGGCGGCCTTATCGGGGAGGGAGGGAGCGAGGGAGGGAGGGGGCCAGCGGCCGCCCAGCAAGGCCCAGATTATCGCTGGTCAAATACTCCCCGGCGCTGGCTATTGTTTCCCCACGGGCGGGTGGGGAGCCTGGCCCTGCCTCTGAGCAAGTGTCCCTGCCGGTGATGCCACCCGCCTGCCCGCCCGCGCCATCATGGACGCGCCCTTCGGCGGTAAGTGGACGGCCGGGGAAGGCTGTGGGTGCAGCCTGAGTACAGGCCTCGCCGGCCTGCAGGGCCCAGCTCCCCATGGTGGTGGTGGGGGGGATGCCAGGGTGCAGTGGCCCCCAGGTGGCCAAGAACAGGAGGAGCGCGGGCAGCCTTCTCCCCACGGCCCAGAGAGGGGTCAAGAGTTCTGTTTATCTTACCAGAAACATTTCTGGAATGCCTCCTGGGGAACAAAGGGAGCTGGGGGGCTGGCCCCTGGGAGCCGGCTGGAGGGGCTTCCCGATGGAGGAGGGCTGCCACGGGGCTGTGCTGGGGGTCCCGAGAGACTTCTCCCGGAGGCCCTGGAGGAGGATCTGGCCTGAGAGGGGCTGGGGGAGGACCTGAGGAGGCGGGCCCTCCCCCGGGGGGCTGGGCAGCTCAGCCCGGGGGCAGGACCCCATTAGGACAGCGGTGGGGAGGGGGAAGCCGCCCGCCCCCTGGACAGGGCCTTGTCTCTCTGCCCAGGCCTCTAGTGGCCAGCCTCTGGGCTGCCCAGCCCTCCTTCCACGTGGGGCTGGCAGGAGAGTGGCCCCAGGGCTTGGCCCAGGAGAAGGTGGGAATCAGGAGACCCTGCCCCGGGGGAGAGCTGGTGCCCGGGAACCTGAGTGAGGTAGGTAGGTCTCTGATGCCCACCCCCCCACCATCTCTCCTGCAGACCCCCATCTGCTGCGCACAATTACCCCCGAGACCCTGTGCCACGTGGGAGTGCCCTCCCGCCTGGAGCACCCACCGCCACCTCCAGCCCACCTGCCAGGCCCTCCGCCACCCCCACCCCCCCCGCCCCACTACCCCGTCCTGCAGCGGGACCTGTACATGAAAGCTGAGCCCCCCATGCCCCCCTATGCTGCCATGGGGCAGGGGCTGGTGCCCGCCGATCTCCACCACACGCAGCAGTCCCAGATGCTGCACCAGCTGCTGCAGCAGCACGGAGCTGAGTAAGACTTGGGCAGGTGGGCTCGGGGTGTGGGGTTCAGGGCAGCAGAAGACAGGACAGAGATGGAGGTGGGGACGGGGACGAACCAGGAGGGCAGAAGTCTCTGACCCTAGGAGGTGAAGGTCAGCACCTGTTTGTGCCCAGAAACTAGCTGGAGATTTATAGCCGCGGCCAAGTGCTTATGACTACCTTATTTGGTGACGGTGGCCACCACCCCCATTGCCCAGACAGGTAAACTGGGGCTCCCAGGGGAGGAAATGCGTGGCCAGGTCATGAACCTAGGAAAGGGCAGAGCTGGGACTTGAACCTGAGGCTGTATCTTTACCCAGACACCAGGGACTTTCCAGCTTGATCATGGAGTCCTTGGGGCTCCTGAGGGAGTGTGATCATCGACCCCAGCACTCCGCTCTGACTCCAACCAGAATTGTCTTTTTATCTATTTGTTTGACACCTCGAGATGTCATGAAGGGTTTTGTTCAGGTCACGATTCCACAACCTCCTGCCCAAGAAACTCTCCTTCCCAGCCTTCAGGGTCCAGGCCCTCTGTGGCTTTGTTTCTTCTTTTTTTTCTTATTAAAATTTTTTTACATTTATTAATTTTTGAGAGACAGAGACAGAGCACAAGTGGGGGAGGGACAAAGAGAGAGGGAGACACAGAATCCAAAGCAGGCTCCAGACTCCGAGCTGTCAGCAAAGAGCCCGACGCGGGGCTCGAACCCACAAACCATATCATGACGTGAGCCAAAGTCGGACGCTTAACCAACTGAACCACCAAAGGGCCCCTCTGTGGCTTGTTTTTAACCGTGGAGGCTGCTCTCCGTGGAGCCTGCTCTCCATGGAGCCTCCATGATAAAGAGTCGCACTAAAATGACGCCACAGGGAAGGGACTGAGTTGTTCATTCCACAAACGATTCTGAGCACGCTGTGTGCCAGGTGTATTGCTGGGCATAATGGGGACACTCAGACAAGTCAGATGTGGCCTCTGCCCTCCTGAATTCCGTAATCTCCGGAGAAGGGAGAAGTGACAGAAACAGAGAATGACAACACAGAATGATGGGGGGGGGGGGCATTGAGGAGGGGGCTTCCTGGAGGAGGTGTCCTCTGGATTGGGCAAATCCTGCGAAACAGGTTGGAGAGGGGAAGAGGGCTCCTGCCCGGTGGGAGGGGCTCTGGAAGAGCCAGCCCCCCATGGCCTGCACCCGTGTCGCCCCCAGGCTCCCCACACACCCTTCCAAGAAGAGGAAGCACTCGGAATCACCCCCCAACACCCTCAATGCCCAGATGCTGAATGGAATGATCAAACAGGAGCCTGGGACCACAACGACCCTGCCCCCACACCCGGCTCGAGCCCCATCCCCACCCTGGCCTCCCCAGGGCCCACTGTCACCTGGCCCTGGCTCCTTGCCCCTCAGCATCGCGCGGGTCCAGACACCACCTTGGCACCCACCAGGCGCCCCCTCACCAGGTACGTGCTCGGCCCACTGGACCTTGCGGGGAGCCCACCCTTAACATCGGCGAGTGGGTCACAGGGCCCACATGGGCGCTCCCTCCCTCCAGGTCTCCTGCAGGACAATGACAGCCTTAGTGGCTCCTATCTGGATCCCAACTACCAGTCCATCAAGTGGCAGCCGCACCAGCAGAACAAGTGGGCAACACTGTACGATGCCAACTACAAGGAGCTGTGAGTGACCTGAGCCGCTCCCCACCCCTCCTGGTCACCGCGTCCAGGACCCCCACCCCCCTCCGCCCCCAGCCCTGGCTTCACGGTCCTAGAGCAGGGCCTGGGAACACACTGGGTACAGGGTGGTCCTGGTTTACAGAAGAGCCATGGCCTTGGCCATAGCCAGGACTTGAACTTGGGGTGTCTACCAGGGAGGGGCCGCCGGTGGGAGCCAAGTCAGGGAGAAGTGGGTGGACGGGTGTTTTCTGGCTCCTCCTCTCCTCCACCTCCTCCACTCCTCCTGCATTCCAGGAAGGTAGCAGGAAGCTGTGCTGGCCCCGCAGCCCCCTCCATGGAAGGGGGGGGGGTGCCTCGGGGGTGGGGGAGGACTGGCTGGCCGGGCATTCCTAGCTCTCCCTCAGTACCCACCCATGTGGATTCAGCTTCCTGGGACCAGGCCAGGAGCATTCTGGGTCCCCCTTCCCCCCACTGCCTCACTCTTGTCCAAATCCCGTGGGGGTGAGAGCGTCACTCGCCAGCTCCCTGCAGACACTGCCAGGCCTGGGCAGGGTGGCTGAGACCAGTCTCGAGGAGTGGGTACCCCAGGCTATGTGGGATTTGTAGCCGGAAGCCCTCAGGGCTGGGGGTGGGGGTCCAGCTGCTGTAGCGGCCGAAGTATCCCTTGAGGCCCCGCCAAGGTTGGGGGAGGGTTCTTTAGGGGTCCCACCCTTATGACCTGGTGAAGGTCCCTCACTCTTACCACCATGCTTTCTGGGCCAGCCCTGCCACCCCAGGCCTTACGGCCAGGAAGCTGGCAGCTGAGGGCCCCAGAGTAGCCTGGGTACTTCTTGGGTATTCCCCTGGGGCAAGCAGGTGGGCGGAGCCCCAGGCCGTCCGGTAGGTTAGCCAGACTCTTCCCCCAAGTTTGGAAGCATTCTCTTCTCCCATCCTCCTCCAGGCAGACCCTGGGCACCGAGGAGAGGGCACTGCTTGTGCCTGGGGACCTGGGTAAGGACGGGCCAACAATTGCCCCCTTTCCTGCCACCTAGAGGTCCCCCAGAGGATCCTTGCTTGGAATACTTTTCCCAGCAACGGATGGGTAAACTGAGGCCGAGTCCAGGCCACCCAGAGTGCCCCTCACCCCACCTGGGCAGATGGAGGAGTCAGAATGAGGACTTTGGGGGCTTGAGTAAGCCAGTGGGCAGGGGCCGGGCCAGTGCCGAGCCGGCGCCTGGTTCCACCGTTTCCATGGCAACCAGCTGTCAGGCCAGTGAGGCTCTGCAGACGCATGCCCTCTCACCCCACCTCCCACGAGGGAGGGGGCTTCAGGCAGCATTCTGGGAAGGAGCCCAGGGCGATGAGGGCCGTGAAGCCCCCTCCTCAGGATTTCACGCCTGTCTGGTGGGCCTCAGGGGTCTCCCCCTGTCTCGCCTCATCACCAGGGCTGGCTGGCCCCAGCCATGTGAAGAGTATTGACTGAGGCAGACCTGAGCTCACATCCTTCTGGGGACTCAGTCTCCATTTCTGAGAAGTGGGGGCAGCCGCCTGAGTGGTTTGGGGATAGGAGTGGGGGTGGGGGGGATGGGGGGGTTACCAGTTGGGAAGTCGCTTTGGAATGCAGGAGAGTAGGAGGGACGTTCCGGGCCCAGCTCTGGGGGGCCTCCGGTGAGGACCCCCCTCCGCCCCCAGGCCGATGCTCACCTACCGCGTGGACGCTGACAAAGGCTTCAACTTTTCGGTGGGCGACGACGCCTTCGTGTGTCAGAAGAAGAATCACTTCCAGGTGACAGTGTACATCGGCGTCCTGGGGGAGCCCAAGTACGTCAAGACGCCCGAAGGCCTCAAGCCCCTCGACTGCTTCTACCTGAAACTGCACGGAGTGAAGGCAGGTTTGGGGGCTCAGCCGGGGGCGGGCCAGGGGGAGGGGCAGAGGTGAGCCAGGAATGCCTGGGGGGATTGAGAGACCCCCCCCGGCAAAGTGAGTATACCTCCGGCCTGGTTCTTTCTCTATTCTGGGACCCCAAGTCCACACCCCCAGCAGAGCCCCTTCTCCTGAGTCCTCTGTCGGCTGCCTTAGCTCCCCAGCCCCCCAATGAAGTCCCTGCAAACTTACCCCTCGCTCTAGGCTCATGCACTGGGCTTGGCTGTTTTCCAGGGCATCGCCCACCTTGGCCCCCCCTCTTTCTTCTCCCCACGCTTCTCCCTGGACCAGGCCATGTGCCCCCTCACCCTTCTCTGAATGTCCACAGCACCTTCCACTCTGGCGCTCAGCTCATGCTCCCCCTGCGGCACGTGGTGCCCTCCTAGCAAAGAGCTGTGACTTCTAAGCTTAGTCCGCAAAGGCCTTTGCGATCCAGCCTTTCATTCCTGCCCTGCCGTCTGCTGTGCCCCAGACCATCTGTGCCTGGTCGCAGCACCTGCTTTTTCCCGAAGCAGCTCCGTTTCTCTGGGACACCCTGAGAATGCCCAACCCATCCCTTCTCTCCTGGCAGACCGCTCCTTGACCTCCCCATTCACTCTTCTGTGGTCCTTGCTCCCTGGGGATACGCACCCCAAGGCCCCTCCCTTGGGACCCCTCCAGCGCCACCACAGGAGGGGTTGATTTGGAGCCCTTGCACATCATGGGGGGCAGCTGGGTGTGTTTCCCTCAGCACTGGGAGCTGGGCCGGCACCTTGGCCTGGCCCAGCAGGTGCTCACAGAGGGGTTGAAGGGACTGGATGTGGGTGTGGGAGAAGGTCTGGTGAGTGAATGGGCTGGGGTGTGTGTGTGGATGTTGATGGAGGCTGGCTGGGGATATGTGCACGGAGGTGAGGGCAGGTGTGGACGTGGGGCTGTGAGTGGGGAATGCGTGTGTGGGTGAGTGTATGCAGAGGTGGGATGCTGATGTGACTCCCTATGCCCTCACTGAGGGGAGGGCCGTGCCTCATCTTCCTGGGGAGCTCCAGCTGGGCCCGGCCTGGGCTGAGTGGGTAAAGGGAAGCAGGACCAGGGGGCCCCTCGCCCTGATGTGCCCGGGGCTCTGCCTTCTCCCCCAGCTGGAAGCCCTAAACCAGTCCATCAACATTGAGCAGTCACAGTCCGACCGAAGCAAGAGGCCCTTTAACCCTGTCACGTGAGTGCCTGGCCCTGTGGCGGGGGCACCTGGGAGGGCTGGCTCTTGAGCTGACTTGGGAGCTGAGGGGGCCAGGCAGGCACCCATAGTATCTGCCTCCTCACATTCTGACCGGGTCCTCCTTGCTGCCCGCTGAGTACTCCACCCCGCCTCTGCAGGGTCAATCTGCCCCCTGAGCAGGTCACGAAGGTGACTGTGGGGCGCCTGCACTTCAGCGAGACCACTGCCAACAACATGCGCAAGAAGGGCAAACCTAACCCTGACCAGAGGTGAGCGGGCTGGACTCAGCCTTGGCAGGCCCTCCATTTCTGAGGAGGGGCAGGGAGACCTCACCCCGTGTATCAGTGTCCCACAGACTGACCCATTTCACAGATGAGAGACCTGAGACTCATACTTAAGGCTAACTGATGTAAGGATGAGACCAGAAGCCAGGCTTCTGGATAAAGAACAGCTCGCTGGTTTCCTAGCTGTGGGTCCTGGGGAATGTCTGCCCCCTAGTGGAGACTTAGGTGCCTCTTCTGTAGGATGAGCTGCTAATGCCCCCACCCCTCCCGGGGTGCTAGGGGTGCTAGGGACCTCGGCAACTGAACATCAGACTTGGGAAGGGTGGCTGGGGGGCAGGGGCAGGTGGGGCAGGGCCCTGGGTGCCTCTAAACCCCTGTGCGCCCCAGGTACTTCATGCTGGTGGTGGCGCTCCAGGCCCACGCACAGAACCAGAACTACACGTTGGCTGCCCAGATCTCAGAGCGCATCATCGTAAGGGTGAGGGCCATCTCCAGCCAAGGGGTTGGGAGTCCTCCCTAGAGCTGGGAGAAACAGCACCCAGGAGGAATACTGGGGTCCTGGGGGGTCAGGAGCTAGAGTGCTGATCCCACTGGGCATGAGTTGTGTGGCTTTGGGCAAGTTCTCACCTTCTGAGCCACCAAGTAGAAGTGAACAAGACCTGGGTAGCCTCCTAAGATCAAACAAGACACTGAAAAGTGCTGCAGCGGGAGGGACAACTTAAGTTGGGCCTGGTGGGGTGAGGATCCCTGCCTGGAGCTGGAGGGGTGGCTGCAGGGTTGCCCCTCTTCTCAGGGCACTGCAGGTGCCCCATCCCCTAGGACTGATCCAACCCCAACTTGTGCTAGGCCTCCAACCCAGGCCAGTTTGAGAGTGACAGCGACGTGCTGTGGCAGAGGGCGCAGGTGCCCGACACTGTCTTCCACCATGGCCGTGTGGGCATCAACACGGACAGACCCGACGAGGCGTTGGTGGTGCACGGCAATGTCAAGGTCATGGGCTCGCTCATGCACCCCTCCGACCTGCGGGCCAAGGAGCACGTGCAGGAGGTGGGGGCGGGGCTGTGGGCGAGGGGCGGGGCTGTGGGGCGGGGAGAGCCGAGTTACCAGCGGGAGGGGCCAGTGGCAGGGCTGGGCCTCGAGGGGCCGATTGGCGTGTGGGCGGGGCTCGTGGAGGGGCGGGGCCAGGTGGAAGGGCGGGGCCAGGTGGAAGGGCGGGGCAGCGCGGGAAGAAGATGGGGCTGGCCGGCAGTCTCTAGATTTCTCGAGCTCGACCCTGGTGCAGGGTCTCCGCTCCACACTGCAGACCCTGGGCTCTCTCCGTCTTGAGCTCCGGGCCCAGGAAAGGAGGTGTTCAGTCTCGGCCCTGGTTCCGGAGCAGGTGGACACCACAGAGCAGCTGAAGAGGATCTCACGCATGCGGCTGGTGCACTACAGATACAAGCCTGAGTTTGCAGCCACCGCAGGCATTGAGGCCACGGCACCAGAGACGGGTAGGCACCTGTCTGCGCCGACTGGAGCTGGGGTCTCGGAACCTCGGCCTCGGCCTGCGCCGACTGGAGCTGGGGTCTCGGAACCTCGGCCCTCAGTAACCCCGCCCCCCATCCCTGTCCTCTGGCGACTCTGTCCCAGCCCGCTGGAAACCCCACTCCCAGGAACCCCTCTCCTGGATTCCTGGAACTTCTGCCCAGGGAATCCGGCCCTCCAGAGGCCCGCCCCTCGTCCCTGGGTGCCGGGTAGCTCACCCCTTGACACTGGACGTCCGGAAATCGTGGTCCCGGCATCCTCTGCCCCTTAGGTGAATCCTTCCTCTCTCTATGCCCACTTTCCCTGGGATCCTTAGGCCCAGGAATCCGCCTTCCCCCACCCCAGGCCAGAGAACCCCACAACCTGGGACTGCAACCTTTGGAACACTTGTCGGTGGGAGCTCCCTGCTCCAGCCCTCCCGGGATCCCAAATCCCTAGCCCTCAGAATTTCGCCCTCTTCACACGTGGGCCCCTCCTCACATTATAGCTGGTGCTGTGGGCCTTCTCTACCCCACCCCCCTTCCGCCCTCCCCAGGTGTCATCGCCCAGGAGGTGAAGGAGATCCTGCCTGAGGCCGTGAAGGACACTGGAGACGTGGTCTTTGCCAATGGGAAAACGATAGAGAACTTCCTGGTGGTGAACAAGGTCTGCGGGGTGGGGGGATTGAGGGAGCCCAAGGGCAGTGGGTGGGCCAGCTGGAGGGCGTTCTCTCCCGCTTAGAGTCTGGGAGCACTGACGTGAGAGGGGAAAGGCAGCCCAGTCTTCTCTCCTGTTGCCTCCAGAGCCCCCTGTCCGCCCCTGGGGAAGGGGGGTATGCCTTCAAGGGCCAACTGGGGGACTTGGCGACACTATGGTTGTGTGGTCCACTGCAAGAGGAACTCACTGGGGACCATTTTCCTCCCCTTTGAAAGGAGGCTAACGATAGTCCACTGCCAAGACCTTCCCAGGTGGTTATTGTGAGGCTTAAACACATGGCTGGATGTGAGGATGATGCTTGTAACCACCTGGCATGAGGCTGGGCGCCAAGGAGCATGTAGTACTGTGTTCTGGCCTTGGCTCAGCAAGAAGCAGCTGAAGCCCAAGATACCACGTTCATCAGAGGGTGGGAGCCTCTGAGAGACAGGGTTCAGACAGGGGGTGGGTAGGGCTGGCCGGATGGCCACACAAAGGTGCAGAGGTGGGGGTGCTCTTTGCAGGTGGGCACAGAGAGTGGGGGGCTGCTGAGGCTGCCCCAGGTATGGGGGGCTTTGAGGGCTTCCAGGTGGCCATGGGTCCTGCTCCCTGTAGCCCAGGGCTCCCAGGGGCTGACCGTGCCCACCGCCCATGGCAGGAGCGCATCTTCATGGAGAACGTGGGCGCCGTGAAGGAGTTGTGCAAGCTCACGGACAACCTGGAGACGCGCATTGACGAGCTGGAGCGCTGGAGCCACAAGCTGGCCAAACTGCGGCGGCTGGACAGCCTCAAGTCCACTGGCAGCTCGGGGGCCTTCAGGTGGGGGCGGGGCCGGGCGGGGGCAGGACCCCTTTCCCAGACGCACCTCTGACCCTGGCCCTCTTGCTGCAGTCATGCCGGGAGCCAGTTCAGCCGGGCAGGCAGTGTCCCCCACAAGAAGAGGCCCCCCAAGGTGGCCAGCAAGGTGAGGACGGGCACGGGAGGGAGGCAGGGGGAGCCCTCCTCCTCCAAGCTCTCGGACTGTAAGCACTCCGCTCGCTCCCCAGCTCTCCAGCCCTCTGGCCCCGTTTCTCCTCCTCTCCCTCTGCCCCCGCCCCCCGCCCCCGTAGGAACGAGCAGACCTTAGCACCCCCGCCTCCAGCAGAGCCCACACTGAGTGAGACCATGGGCTCCCTCAGTCTGGGCCTTTTCTGTTTCTCCCCCTCAGTCGTCATCTGTGGTCCCAGACCAGGCCTGCATCAGCCAGCGCTTCCTGCAGGGGACCATCATTGCCCTGGTGGTAGTCATGGCCTTCAGGTGACTTGTCCCCCAGGCTCCAGGGGTGGCTGGCTGGGAGGAGTTGGGCTGTCCATGGGCCTGGGCCTGCAGGAAGAGGAAGATGTGGCTGGGAGAGGAGACCTCACGGAGGGACAGAGGGACATCTCGGGGAAGGAAGTGGGCTGCCTCATTCTGTCTCGGGCCCCCGGGGCTGGGGAGACCCATTTGCAGGCAAGCCCAGCCCCCGGAGCCAAGGAGCACAGGCCCTGCCCTAGAGAGAAGGGCAGGGACAGTGGCTCCAGCTACTAACAGTGGCCCTTTTCTGTGGCTCCCAGCGTGGTGTCCATGTCCACACTGTACGTGTTGAGCCTGCGCACCGAGGAGGACCTCGTAGAAACCGATGGGTATGTCCCTGGAGGCCTGGCTGCCGGCCAAGCTGCCAGGACAGGTGGGGCTTTGGCGGACAGCCCAGGGTCCGAGGAGCTGTGGAGGCTGTCTCCCCGGAAGGGGATGGCACCTCAGGCTCTCAGCCTGCCGGAGACTTGCAGGGGTGGCTGGGATGGTCTCCTTGGAGGAGGGGCAGACATCTCCCGGTCCCTGCTGAAGTCCAGGTTTCTCTCAGGCCTGTGCAGTGCTCCTTTAGGTAGCTGGGCCTCTGAGAGTCAGAGGGCCTCTAAGGCCCAGGTTGGAATGGGCGTGGGCAGGGGGAGGGGAAAGGGTCACCGTGAGATCTTGGGCTCAGTTTGCCCACCGTCACCTCAGCTCCTGGGCTCTCTCTGACTGTGTCTTTTCTCTCTTCTCCCCTCCACCTGTCCCACCTCCTTTTCCTCTCTGCTGCCCCTTAGCTCTTTTGCCGTGTCCACTTCCTGTCTTCTGGCCCTGCTCCGGCCCCAGCACCCTGGGGGGAGTGAGGCCATGTGCCCATGGTACGTGTCTGGATCAAGCCCCTGCCCTCCTGCCTCTGGCTCCTGCCATCCTTCTCCCTGCCTCCTTTCCACCGACCCTGTCCACCTCCTCCTGTCCCTCCTGCTCCTCTGGGACCCCCAGGCCTCCCTGTTCAGGCTCTCCTCTGAGCTCAGCCCACCCTTCCCCCCCAGCAGGTCCAGCCAGAGCTTTGGGACCACTCAGCTCCGACAGTCCCCTGTGACCACGGGGCTGCCGGGCACACAGCCCTCTTTGCTGCTGGGTGCGTGCCTGCGGGGGGGTCTGGAGGGTTGGGAGGGGGGAGAGGTGCCCGCGTGCTGGGGCGGCGGGGGAGCGGGGCCCGGCTGCCTGCTGCTCACTCAGCCAGCCTCTGGCTTCCTCAGTTACCACCGGCCTGAGCAGCTCAGCCCCAGGTCGAGTCATGCCCACTTTGGACCTGTGCTCCAGCCACCCTTGTCCAGTTGTCTGCTGCTCCTCCTCCACCCCCAGCCCTGCCGCTGCCTCTAGTCTTGGCTCCAGCTTTAACCCTGGCCATGGCCTCAGCCCCAGTCCCAGCCCCTCCACCAACCGCTCAGGTATGGCTGTTTTGGGCTCTGGTTGAGGGGGGGTTGCTGGGAGTCCAGAGAAAGAGCCCAAAGACTCATTGGAGGGAAGGTGTCCTGGAGCCCAGAGTGAGACTCTGGTAGGTCTCCCTGAGGGGACAAAGAGCCAGATGGGGGTCACCCACAGGCTGGTGAAGTCCTAGAGAAAGCTGGACGGGCAGCAGCCAGCCAGCTCCTCGGTCTCAGCCTGTCCCCGGTTCTGTCCACAGGCCCCAGCCAGATGGCCCTGCTGCCGGTCACCAACATCAGAGCCAAGTCCTGGGGCCTGTCAGCCAACGGTATTGGCCACTCCAAGCATCCAAAGAGCTCAGAGCCTCTGGCCAGCCCCGAAGTCCCCTTCCCTGGAGGGCAGGGCAAAGCCAAGAATAGCCCCGGCCTTGGTCTCCACGGCCGGGCCCGCCGAGGGGTTCCCCAGCCCGGCCTGAGCCCTGCTCCGCCCACTGAGGCCCAGGGCCAGCCAGGTACTTGCCCTCCCCACCCCCCATCTTCTCAGCTCAGCCAGCACGGCCCACTGGCCAGGGCCCATTTCAGCCCAGTCACCTGAACGCCTGGCTCAGGATTGCCAGCCCATAGGCACTTGCTGGGCGCTGTTAAGTGCCAGCCCAGGGGCTGCAGACGAGGCCAGGGGCCTTCCAGGCTTCAGCCAGGTGCCTCTGCCCCAGGTTTTGGGCCTCCTCATCAGCTTTCACTTGACGGGTTTTGCGGCTTAGAGGGAAAAACAAAACCCCGAAAGCTTAGAAACTGTGACTTGCTGAGACTGAAGTTCTAAGCGATAGAGAACACCCACGGGGTAGTGGCGCACCGGGCAGCCACTTCCTGGGCTGCTGCTCTGTACAGGGCACCAGGGGTGCTGAAGATGGGCATGCCCCGGCCCCAGGTCCCTCAGAGACATGAAAACACAGTAGCTTAGGAGCGGGACAGGGCTCTGAGGGGACATGCGGGCAGCTTGGGGACTGCAGAGGGCACTTAATTCAGGCTGAGGTGATCCAGAAGGCCTCCCTGGAGGAGGCAACATTGGAGCAGAGTCTCTGAAGGACTGTAGGAGTTTGCCCAGAAAAGAAATGAGAGGGTACCTTCCGCCTTGTCTGTGTGTGGTGTCCGTGGGCCCACAGCGTGCTGGGGTCCCCGGGTCCCTGGCTGTGCCTCACAGAGCTGAAAGTGTACCAGGTGCAGCAAATGTTCAGTGGCCCCAGCCCTCCCCTTCCCGGGTGGGATGGTCAGGCAGGCAGCTGCCGGCCTGTAGGTGAGCAGAGATGACCTCATCCACCCTCCAGGCCACACTTCCGTCCCGTCGGCGGCACGCTCCCTCACAGAGGGCCACAGGCCAGTGCGGTGCTGGTGGGTGTTTCACAGTTGGCTCTGGGGGGGAAAAAGCCCTGACCTCAGGCTGCCCAGAAGTGGCTATTCACAGTGCTGCCAGGGAGGAGGGTGGTGTGACCCTGGCCATTGTGGGGGTCTGGAAAGAATGACCTGAAACTTATTTACACTAAGGTGTGTGTGGCTGAACGGCAAGTTTGGCAAGGAAAGGCTTGGCTGTTTCTCTCACCCTGGGCACCCTCCTCCCTGCCCCAACAGCCTCTCTCCCCCTCGCAGACCCAGTGCCCTCCCTGACCGCCATCCAGGTGCTGGAGAATTCAATGCCCATCACTTCCCGGTACTGCGCTCCCGAGGACGCCTGCAGGTGGGCCTGGCTCCCTCCCTCCCCTCCCCTCAAGGACAGACTCCCTCTGGGGCACCCGGGTGGCTTAGT
This sequence comes from Proteles cristata cristata, assembly GCA_017311185.1. NCBI lineage: Eukaryota > Metazoa > Chordata > Mammalia > Carnivora > Hyaenidae > Proteles > Proteles cristata. The sequence goes on along the minus strand of JAESUZ010000239.1, from coordinate 857,819 downwards.
CGGGTGGCTTAGTCGGTTAAGCTTCCGACTTTCGCTCAGGTCATGATCTCACGGTTCGTGGGTTCGAGCCCCGCGTCGGGCTCTGTGCTGACTGCCAGCTCAGAGCCTGGAGCCTGTTTCAGAGTCTGTGTCTCCCTCGCTCTCCGACCCTACCCTGCTCACGCTGTCTCTCTCTCTCTCCTAGAAATAAATAAAACATTAAAAAAAATTAAAAAAAAAAAAAAAGGACAGACTCCCTCAGGTGAGGTGAGCCTAGGCAGCACAGGTGTCCAGCACAGGTGTCCCCCCCAAGGTGGCGGAGTCCCCTTCCGTGAGCTCCAGAACAGACGGGGTGGGGGTGGGGGCGGGGGCAGGCAGGGGGCTTCAGCAGGGTAGCCCTGGACTTAAGGAGTCACGTTGCCCTCTCAGGCCTGGAAACTTCACTTACCACATCCCCATCAGCAGCGGCACCCCACTGCACCTCAGCCTGACCCTGCAGATGAAGTGAGTGCTGGCACGGGGGACAGGAGGGACGCGGCCGTCCTCTGAAGAGGGAGGCTAACTCTATTGCTCACTCTGTGCTTGACTGGCCGTGTGACCCTGGCCGTCTCTGGGCCTCAGCTTCTCATGTGTAAATGGCACCGTAGTGCACAGGGGTGTGAGGACCGTGTGGGGCGGTTTGCGGCCGTCTAGGGCCTTGACTTGTGGGCATCGTTTTCAGCCTGTGTAAGGATTCGTGGCTTGTGTCAGCGGGGCAGGGGGGTGGAGGGGAGGGCTGGCTGGGAGGGGACCCACCAGGAGCCCCACCTCCCTGCTAACTGGGCCTTCCCCCAGCTCTTCGTCTCCAGTGTCTGTGGTGCTGTGCAGCCTGATGTCAAAGGAGGAGCCGTGTGAGGAGGGGGGCTTTCCACAGAGCCCGCACACCTACCAGGACACCCAGGTAGGGGTGGCTGGGCAGCCGTGGGCCGGCCGGGCCCCAGAGCTCCCTCTCCCCTGGCACCACTGCGCCCCCAAACAGGTGAAGAGGAGCCGGGGGTCAGAGTGAAGGCCTCTCCACAAAGGACACTTTAGGGCCTGGGGCTCCGGGCCCTGCGACGGGGCACGCATGCCCTCCCTGCTCACTGCTGGGCGCCTCGCGGCCATGTCCTTGCTCTGTCCCATCCCCGGCCCTGCTCTGCCAGAGCCCCTGGGGAGACAGCAAGTCCCACCAGGACTAATCTGGGATTGAACGCCACGGCGGGGGTGGGGAGGGTATTCTGGGAGTCCTTGGCAGGGAGAGCCAGCCTGGTCCGTGCTCAGGGTCGAACGGCCACCCGACAAGTCATGTTTGAGACGAGACCTGAAGGATGATCTGGGGGTCAGCTGGAGAAAGAAGAGAGGACGGTGTCCCCCAGGGGTAGGACAGCCCCCACAGAGGTTTGGAGGCCAGGGAGTGCCTGGCCTTCTGGCAGTGCCGGCCATGTGGCAAGGGCCAGGAGTCGGGACGCGGGAAGGAGCCGGGTCCTCAAGCTCAGGCTGGGCAGCGGCAGGGTCCCAGGCGCCATTTTGGAAGCTCCCTCAGGCTACACTGTGGAGGCCTGCCTCCTGCTCGGGGAACCAAATAGTTGACACCCTTTCCCTGTTCGGCTCCTCCCTGGCCACGTGACCCCTGTGTGACCCCAAGCTGTGACTGTCAGCACAGGTCAAGGGGATTTCTTCTCACCAGTTTGCGTTTATTCAACAAGTATGTGTTGGGGGCCCCTCCGTCCCAGGCCCTGTGCTGGGCTCAGCAGTGCCGAGGCAGGTGGGGTGGCCCCAGGCCCCAGCACCCTCTAGCTGGGGAGAAAAGAGGTGCAGAAAATACCTTGAGTGGAGGAGTGGGTGAGAGCCTCAAAAGAGGCGCAGGCAGAGGAGAGACGCCCGGAAGTAGAGGGGGAAAGCCCTGCCAGCTCCTCTGGCTCAGGCCATGATCCAGGGACCTGGGGGCCAAGCCAAAGCCTCAGGACAGGCAAACGGTCTGAAGCCAGGCCTCCCGCTCCCCTGCAAGGGAGAGCAGGCCAGACCTGCGTGGCAGTCCCAGCTCTGCCACCTGCCACCCTGGATTTTAGGCCATACCTCAGCTGCTTCATCCATAAGCAGCATCACCTTACTGGGCTGTAGGGAGGACAGGGCTAATGACATACTTTGTGCCTGGAGCGTAACGGGTGAGGGGAGGCAGGGACCCAGGGCCGGCGGCTGTGGGCTTCTGGGTACCTGGCACAGAGTCTGCGTAAAGGGCGGCTGCCATTGCTCCCCGAAGCGGAACATGCTCCCTCCCTTCTCTCTCCTCAGCTCTGATTTTACCCTTCACAAGATGTGCCCTGGAGCCCAGGGCTGCAGTGGGGACAGGGGCAGGGGGCTGTTTCTACCCTCCTCTCTTCCCTCTCTCCAGGGCACGTCTCACCAGTGGCCAGTAACCATCCTGTCTTTCCGAGAATTCACCTACCACTTCCGGGTGGCACTGCTGGTGAGCACAGGCACCCCACCTCCCCCCACCCCAGAGGTCCAGGCGCCTGTCGCTCAGCGTGGAGCTTGGGGAAGGGATGCAGGGGTCCACTGAGCGCATGGCAGGGCTTGGGGCGCAGGGTCAGGCGATGTCGGCGCGGGGGAGTGCTTCCGACCCTGCACCCCCAGAGACACTTGACCTGTCCCCCGCCCTCCCCCTGCCCCCACTCCGGTCCTCTCCTCCCGCAGGGTCAGGCCAACTGCAGCGCAGAGGCCCCGGTCCGGCCGGCCACAGACTACTACTTCCACTTCTACCGCCTGTGTGACTGAGCTGTCCCCCCACAAGGCAGCACCTCACCAGGGCCCGGGTCCCCGGGCGCCCCTTCCACACTGGACGCGGTGGTGTTACACTGGAGCCTGCCGCCCGCCAGCTCTCTGCCGTTCACTGGCACCTCGTAGGAGAGACTGAACCGGGCTTGGCCCTCCCCACGACTGGTGAAACTGGAAGTCCTCACACTGGAGTTGCTGTTTCTGCTGGTTGCCCCTCACACGCTGCGTGGCGGGGAGCCAGAGAGACGTCCTGGGGCCAGGACAGGACCCATCCCTATCTGTGCAGTTATGGTGGCTGGAGGGCTGGCCTCAGGTGCCCTGGACGCACGGGTAAGCCTGTGACTGTCCAGAGCCTACCTCCCACCCTCCCCTTTTGAGACTGGGCGCATCCCCGCCTCCTTTTGGAGAGGGCCCCTGCTGCCTTTGGTATCAGCCGGGGACTTGGATGGAGCCCTAAAAGACTCGGCTGGATCCATGGGTCAGTGGAGGGTACACAGCCATCCCCCTCACAGCTGCTCCCAGCGGGGTGGCGAGGTGGTGGACTTCTTGGGGTTTGACTGTTACGCCGGACTTGGGACTTTTAAGCTTTAAGTGTGGCCCCGGAGGTCTCTTCTCCCTGGGGGCACTGGCTCCCGAGAGCTCCCAGGGCAGCTGAAGGCAGCCCTGAACGGGTTCGAGAGACTGACCATGTGCCTTATGTCCACTCCGTGCCTGGCTGAATCAGTGAGGGAGAGGGGTGGTGGGCTATGTAAGCCCTGGACCCTGGAGGATCCTAGAAGGGAAGGTCCCTCCAGACGGTGTTGGGGCTCCATGGCCTGGGTTCCTGGAAGCTTCCAGAGCTTCGCAGCCCTACTGGGGCCCCATCATTCTCTCCAGGCAGAGGGACAGGAGTCCCTGCAAGGCAGCAGGCTGGCCTTGGCCTTGGCTGGTGCGTGGGTGCAAAGAGGTTTTGCCGTTATTAATGAAATAATTGTTAAAATGCACTTAAGCCAGAGCAGGAGTGGAGGAGGGAGATGGAAAGCCTGGAGATGTGCAGAGCCCGGGCGGGGGGCGGGCGGGAGTGACACTTGCAGACAGGACCCTGGCTCTGGTCCATCCCAGGGAGGCGTGAGACACCCAGCCCACTCCCAACCACCAAGGCTCTGGCCTCTCCCTTCGCCCTTGTCTCCTGGTCACCTGGTCTTCCCAGATCAAGGGCTCCCATGGTGGGTTCGGACAGCTGAGCTGGAGGGACCCGGGCTGGGCAGCAGGCCCCGTCTCCCCTCGCTTGCTCCTCCCAGAGGCGGAGCAGTGGGCTTGTGTTAGGAAGAAGTCTGATCTCCAGTGTCAAGGCTAAGTTAACCTTTCTTAGGGGTGCCTGGAGCATTGAGGCCACATCTGGGTTCATGGAAGGATGTGGAAATCACTGAGCCACGTCCACATGGGGTCGGGAAGGGGACCCGGCATTGGGGTCCCTGCCCTGTGGCATTCTGCCACCCCTTGGGGAGCCAGGCCTTACCCCTCTCCGAACTCTCATTCTCGACTTTGAACGGGAGCCCTTCCTGTGGGGAGCTGGACCTTGGAGACTGGGAACTGCGGGCCCGGTTCTGGCATGGGTCTCAAAGCACTTATCCTCGGGGGAACTGGGCGCTGACAGGGCCACCCCGCCTCCCAGCTCCCTCCCCAGTGTGGCTCCACTCCTTCATTCTGACATAGGAGTTCCCCACACCATGCAGGGGCCAGGCCTTCCTTAGGACGACTCTGTTCTCCCTCCCCCAGACTGGGGGTGCCCCTCCTGAAATGCCTTACAACTGCTGAGCCCCACCCTTTGTAAGAGAATCCTGGGGCTTCCTCAGCGAGGGTGCCTGGCCTTGGACTGTGGCCCCTCAGTCCTGAACTGGAACATGACCCTCCACTGCCCCCTGGAGCCCTTCTGGACACAGCATAGCCCCAATCTGGTTAGCAGCTGGCTGTTTCCATGCCTGAGGAGGGGTCCTCAGTGCAAGGATTGGGGCCGCGCTGGGGCTCCGAGCTGCTCGAGGCGGGGGTCAACCTCGGACCAAAGTTGCCTTAAGCCCAATAAGGTAGATGGGCTTCGGGGAAGGGGAGTGGGGCACCTGCTGGAGGCTGACAGCTGCCCGGCTGGCACTGGTAAGTGGGTATCTCGGCTCCATTCCCCACGTGGAGTCCAGCAGGCATCTCCCCCCTTCTCCTCTCCCCTTCGGCATTTATTCCCCTAGCCCCTGGGCTAATCTCCCCTGAGCTTCAAGCTGTACATAGGGCCTCTCGATGCATGAGTCCCTCTGCCCACACTATACCCGCACCCATAAAAGCCTGCATGTGCATAGAGCGCCCCTCCCTCCCAGTTAACTCCCGGTTCCTGTCCCTGAGTGCTGACTCCTATTTATCGTGTACCAGCTCTGACTCTGGAGTGGGTAGAGGGAAGCAGCCATGGGCCTGCTTGCTTCCTGTCCCCGTTCTTTTCTTCCAAGGTAAATATACGTATATAAATAAATGTATAAATATGGCTTTGTATCTGACCTTGCCTCCCCATCTCTTCTTGAGACTGTTCTGGTAAGAGATGGGAGTCGCCTGTGGGGGCGAAGACCAACTGGGATCTCCGGGGTTCCTGAGCCATGGGCACGCTTTGCACCCCATTATCCTCAGCCTCGCGCCAGGCTTGGGAGCAGGCCTCGGGCAGCCCCCTTCCCCGGCCACGCCCAACAGACCCACAGCTGCCCTTCCTGGGTAAAGCGGACCCCCTAGGGAAAGCCCCCCTATGGGGACAAACTGAGCCTTGTGAAGGTCCCCAACCCACAGAAAGGAGAATACTTTCATAGGGTGGGACTGGTCCAGGGCAGACTGGACTGGTGGGGGTTCCCAGAGAAGTCTGGTAAAAACAACCGAAGAGGCTAGAACTGGTCCTTCCCTATCCACAGAGACTTCCGTTCCAAGGACAGACCCCTTCCCTACACCAGCCTCACCCCTCCCAGGTAGAAAGCAGGGCTGCCCAGCGGCAGGGACCATCTGAAAAGGCAGAGGAGAAATGGAAAGGGGTGGGACCGGAGAAGTCACGCAGTGCCAGCGCCGACCCACCGTGGCAAAATGGGCACCAGACAGAGGACAGTCACACATCTGCCTTTATTGTAAGCAGGTGGGACACTTCCGGTGACAGTAAAAAAATTACTTTACAAAAGCAGGAATTCAGCGAAGCAGCCTGGCTGGAACCTGAAAAGAGGAGAGGGGTATCAATGGACGACCCTCCTTCCCGCCTCCTTTCCTCACTGAACCCCTGTGCCCCTGGGGCAAGGGCTGACGGGCATGCTACTCTGGAACTGAGCCACCAAGGTGGATTCTCAGGGACCTGGTTGGTGGATTATCTGCAGCGAGGGTTTCTGGGTTTGTGTAATCACTTAGTCAAGATTTCCTTTAATGACAGAAAACATTCAAACTTATGGCAGTGGCACTCCCTGTAGCAAAGTGCGAGCCCCAGGCTCTGACCCCCTTCAGTGGCATGGGGTGTGTACGAACACGAATGGTATTACGTGGGAAGCCCGCGCCTGCAGCCCCACGGAGTACAGCCCAAAGCCAGATCAAGGCCATGGGCAGTGTGCAGGACTCAGAGTGACAACGGAGGTCACAGATCCCTGCCAGGGACAGGGAAGGAGGCACGGGTGTCTGGTGTCTGTCTGGTGTCCCTATCACTCTGCCGAGTCTGTCTCCATTAACCAAAGGGTCACACAGGCTGGAGGACCCCCCCAGTGTGGACGTGGGAGGGTTCTCCAGGGCCCGCCCCGTCCCAGCTCTTACCCTTGGGAGCTCATACGTAGATGCCGACCCAGAGCAGCAGGAAGAGGACTCCAAAGCCCATGAAGAGTGAGGCCACCAAGGAGATGAGGAGCTCTTTGTAGATATCGCGGGTGTACTTGGTGGAGGTAACCTCATAGCTGGTGGGGTGATCAAGAAGTAAAGGGATGGGACTGCGAAGGACAGGGGGCCTGGCCAGGGCAGCTCTGGGGAAAAGGGATGGGGTAAGGGCTTCCTAGGAGGCTCGCCTGGCTCAGTGCAGCCAGGAAGAGGGGCCCCGGAGGCAACCTGGACTCTGTTGCTTCATACCAGTCCTCAACCACTCATCAAGAAAGTCGGGCCCAGAGGGGCGGGGTCACTTGCCCTGGGTCACACAGCCAGTGAACTGAGCAACTGGCCCTGGCCCTCAGATCTCCTGCCATCTAAGCACACCCCTCCTCTGCCACTCTTCCAACTTCAGATCCCCTATCCCCAACCTCCCGTCCAGCCAGGCCTTCTGTTTGCGGTCCTCAAACTGAGCTCACCTGAACTTGGGAAATAAGGCCACAGCCTGACCCTGGACAGCGACAGCTTTCCTTCCCCCTCTCCCTGCATCAGAACCAAACTGGCAGGGTGCGTGTGCCCAGCATGGGTTCTCCCTTGGCTTTCCACACCACTAAGTCTGGCCCACTGGATGCTCAGTTAAAAGGATACACGAAGAACCAGGCGGTAAAGAACATGCCAATGGCCAACAGCACCACAGTCAGATGGGGGAAGACAGCCGGGTTCACTGGGCTGGTGTATCTGCTCATGGCCTCGAGCTCCTAGGGGAGGACGGGGGGCGGGGGGGTCAGAGCTATTGGAGAATCCCAGGACTTCCCCGTGAGGGGGAGTGTGAGGTCATCCATCGATGGGCCGCATCCTGCAATGACTGTTCAAGGTCAGTTTCGGCCTGGGAAACACAGAAATCCTTCAGAACCAACATCAAGTGACTCCATTTGGAAATGACAACGATTACGTCTTAAACCGACGTGACACTGGGTCTTTTTAAGATGAGACAAGAAGGGCAGCTGAGAGTCAGAAGCTGACACAGAAGGTGATTGGTTAGCTATAGATCGGTGGTCCCTAACATTTTCTGAGGCCAGTGAGGACTATGAAAAAAAAAAAGATGATAAAAGGTATGGACTCTGCCTGGAAAAAAAAAAACACATGCAACAAAAAGTCTGCCTATAATTTTAGGAGCTATACGGACCATGTCCTGGACGTCAGAGCCCAGACCAGTACTCAGATCTCAACTGCTACCTTTGTATTCTTCCCACTACACCATTAAGGAGTCTCGGCATCCACCGGCCAAAGACATTGGTTAATAAACTGGCTCTCCCGAATGAGTCTCTGCAAAGGAGTCATAACACCCCTCACAGGGCTGATGGAGGGTTTCAGAAGGGTGACGAATGTCAAAGCATCTAGCTCACTTCCTGGCACAAAGCGGTTGGCTCCACAGGTGTTTGTTTCCTTCCCGTGGTTTCAGGGAAGATTATGAGATAATGCTAAGGAAGGAGGGGCTGTAAACGTAAAGTTCTGTACAAATGTTAATTCCCATTGTCACTCACCAGCCAACGCTCCTAAAATCCCCAACATAACAACTCTAGAGCAATAAATCGACCCCATTGTTCTAAGAGACACTGGAATTCAATTCAGTAAACATTTATGCCGCCCCTCCCCCCCCAAAATGATAAAGACAATCGCTGCCATTTATGAAGCCTCCAATCGCAGGCCCTGTGTTTGGCGCTGGGAATACAAAGATGAATAGACATCACCCCAGAGCTAACTGCACGTCAGATGGTGGTCACTAGGAGGCGTGGCAGATAACAAAGAAGTCCGTGACATGTGGCAAGATGTCTGTACGTGGGTTGTGGGAGCTCCCAGGAAAGAGAGCGGCCAAGTGCCTGAGAGAGGGAAGTGCTTCACCAAGAAGGGGACATCTGTCGTGGACCTTGTAGGATGAGTACGAGATCCGCAGGAGGGAGAACCTTCCAAACAGAAATAACGGCTTGATCACAGGTAACAGATAAAAGCTCGAGGTGTTAAAAATGCACCGCAAGAGGGTCACCCTTAAAAATCGCGGGATCAAAACCTCAGCCTAACTTAAGAGTCCGTGACAAGAGGCTTCCTTCCCTTCCCGCCCCTCAGCCCAAGCCGGATATAGGAGCCCCCCGCTGTCTGGATCTCGGGCGTCTGAGACCTTCGCGAGAGAAACGGGGGTAGGACAGGCCCCGCGGGGGTCATCATCACAGCCCTGTTCGGAACACCCCTGAACCCTCTCACCATTTTGCCAGCCAGGTACAGGGCAATCCACCGCTCCGCCACAGGAATAACACGTAGGCAGGAGCAGGCGCCTTATTCAGGCGGAAGAGGAAGTGCGCCCGCGCGCATGGCATCGTGGGATTCGTAGTCCTGTGGTTTCCAGGGTAGCGGGAGCCGGGGCCTGTGGGGCCCTGACGTGGAGTTGGGGCAAGCAATGGAGAAGGGTAGGGCAGAACCGCTGGGAAGGTTCGTTCCCCTCCTGGGGGGGACTGTTTGCCACAAGGGAAGCTGGCCGAGGGCGTCCGGGCCTGCACTACGCTTCCCGGGAGGCTGTGCGCGGCGGCGGGTCACGTGACGGGAGCGCGGGCTTTGGAAGGCGGCGGAGCGGGAGTGCATCCGCAGCGGTGCTGAGCAGCTTACGGGGCCGGGCACGGTCCTGGGCGACACCGGACTAAGCGCTAGCTGTCGAGGAGGCCTTGGGCCCTAAAGGCCAGGTAAGACCCCACGGGGAGCACCTCCGAGGGCGGCGGAGTCCTTCCGGCGCTGGGTGCTCGGGGCACCGTCCGCAGCGCGCGGGGCACAGGCCGGAGCGCGGGCCTGCCGCCTTCCAGCTGTGCGACTTGGGCCGGTCGCCGAAGCAACGAGCCACTTACTTCGTTCGTGGAAGGCGGGAAATAGCCGCCTCTTTCTGAGCCCGTCGTGTATTTTAACCGAGATCTTGTCTGAGAAACGTTTTGTAAACTTCACCGGCTGCCACCCCTTTCCCGCCTCCCTGGGTCGGGGGCCGTGGGAGGCTAAGCCAGCAGGCACTGTCCCCTCCATGCGCATTCTGGCAGAGCTGCCGGCCTGAGGCCGGACCACGAGGATTGAATGGCTTGTGTGGGAGGAAGGATTCCGAGCGCCCAGTTATGCCTGGAGCTGGAGGGCGCCGCTGAGCGGCAGTGAGAAAGGGCAAGCCTTATCCCAAGCTTTGTGTGGGCCCCCAGACTGCGAGGGCAGGGCGGGAAGCAGAGCCTGGAAGATCTTGACGCCAGGTGGAGGTGTTTGGACTTGAGCAGAAGGGGGTATGTGACAGCGTCATTTATGCTTTAGAAAGAACCCTTTGAAACGTGGGTACAACTAAAAGGTCTAGTATATTTCTTGGGAGTGTCGGACATGTGCCACCTGTGAGCAGGCAGTGGCTTTAAATGGCACCTCGAAATCCTTTTGAATAGTTATACATTTAACATTAAACTATAACTACTATGACACGGACATTATTGCTTAAGGTGAGCTCACTTTTTCACCTCGGTTCTTAAAACTGGTGGTGTCCATTTAAAGAAAATATTAAGTGAATACAAGTACAGGGTTGGGCTTTTTTTATTTTTTAAATTTTTTTAGCGGTTATTTATTTTGAGAGAGAGAGAGAGGGACACTGCACGAGTTGGGGAGGGGCAGAGACAGAGGAGAGAGAGAATCCCAGGCAGGCTTTTCATACTGTCAGCACAGAGCCCAGTGTGGGGCTCGAAGTCACAAAACTGTAAGATCATGACGTGAGCCAGGATCCAAGAGTTGGACACTTAACCAACTGAGTTACCCAGGCGTTTCCCCGAGTAGAGGTTTTAGAACTGGCAAAAAAATTGTGAGGAGCGGGGGTGGGGGGAGACCTGACCCAAGTTCAGGAAACACTGCCCTAGGAACTATTTGTCAAGGGACCTAGAACCACAGAAGTGCGTTACTGGACAGAGCGACTGCAGCTTGCCAAGCTCCTAGATCAGGACCTGGGGTCAGGTGGGAGCCATGGAGTTCTCGTTCCGGACTCAGTGGTGGAGAGAAAATACAAAGGGAAAGACTTAAACCTCCGTGCAGCATCATGGTGGAAATGGAAACCAGTAGCAGGGCTGAGGGAGACCGAAGGGACCCTCGGAGCAGCAAGTGAGAAAGCCACATACCTCCCTTCAGATATGTTGTTTCAGGGCTGCTCTATCAGTCAGGGTCCACCAGAGAAACAGTAGGATCCAGGGTCTGGACATATATAAAGAGATTTGCTGCAAGGAATTGGCTCAGGTCGTTGGAGAGGTTGGCCAGTTTGAAAATTAGAGGGCTGGCCCGGAAGCTAGAAACTCTTGCAGGAGCTGAAGCCGCAGCCTTCAGGCAGAATTTCTTTGGGAAATCTTCATTTTTGCTCCCAAGGCCTTTCAGTTGATCGAGTGAATGAGGCCTACCCATATCCTGCAGGGTAATCGCTGTTTGTTTTTCCTTTTTCTTCTTCTTTTTTTCTTTTTTTTAACATTTATTTATTTTTGAGAGACAGAATGTAAGTGGGGGAGGGGCAGAGAAAAAGGGAGACACAGAATCCAATGCAGGCTCCAGGCTCTGAGCTGTCAGCACAGAGCCCAACGCAGGGCTTGAACTCGTGAACTAGGAGATCATGACCTGAGCCAAAGGCAGACACTTAACCGACTGAGCCTCCCAGGTGCCCCGGGTAATCTCTGTTTAAAGTCACCCGAATATTGGGCCATTTGGGTGGCTCAGTCAGTTAAGCAGCTGACTTCGGCTCAGGTCATGATTTCGTGGTTTGTGGCTTCAAGCCCCGCGTCAGGCTCTGTGCTGACAGCTCGGAGCCTGGATCCTGCGTCGGATTCTGTGTTTCCCTCTCCCTCTGCCACTCCCTCCCCAACTCGTGCTCTGTCTCTGTCTGTCTCAAAAATAAACATCAGAAAAATAAAGTCACCTGAATATAGATGTTACAAAATGCCTTCACAGCAGCACCTGGATTAATGTTTGAGTAAATAATTGGGTGCTGCAGCCTAGCCACTGTTGACACATGAAACTAACCATCACAGCTGCTAAGAGGAGGGGAGCCAGAGGGACAAGCTGGGGATGGTCAGTGACTGGCATAAAGGTACAGAGGAGGATGGACACTCGTGTTTATTTTACCACCATGTGCACCATGCTTGCCTTTGTCCCTGTCTCATTCATCATCTTCGGTTGGCCAGTCTTCGCCTGTCCTTCAGGTCCTGTCTTTATGACCCATGGACGTCTCGGCCTGGGCCGGGCACTCTCCTCTGGACTTGGAGGGGCCTTGACGTCAGTTGTAGCCCCTACTGCCTGCTAGCCCTTTGCTGCCTTATCCCCGAAACCTTAAGTCCCCGACATCGGCAGTGTCTTAATCTTCCCAACACCCAGTTTTCCTCCTGATACTCAGGAAGCCTTAGTATTAATGGAGTGGCCTCCCTTGCTTGCCTGTAACGTCCCTGAGAATGCTGACTTTGTCCTCTGCCATCTTCTCATCTTCTCTGGGCCCTAAGTGGTGTCCTTTTTTGTTGTGCTCAGTTTGCTCAGTCAGAGGCATGGGAGTTGGTGAGCTGGCACCGGGTCTAACCTCTGCCCCTTCGCCTCCCTGGAATTCCTCCTTTTCTCACTTTACCCCTTTCCTTTTTCTTTTTTCTTTTTTTTTTTTTTCCCAGCCGTCTCTCCTCTCTCTTGCTATGGGGATTCAGGGCCTGGCCAAGCTGATTGCTGACGTGGCCCCCGGTGCCATCCGGGAGAATGACATCAAGAGCTATTTCGGCCGCAAGGTGGCCATCGATGCCTCCATGAGCATTTACCAGTTCCTGATCGCCGTCCGCCAGGGCGGGGACGTGCTGCAGAACGAGGAGGGGGACACCACCAGCCACCTGATGGGCATGTTCTACCGCACCATCCGCATGATGGAGAACGGCATCAAGCCCGTGTACGTCTTTGACGGCAAGCCGCCGCAGCTCAAGTCGGGGGAGCTGGCCAAGCGCAGCGAGCGGCGGGCCGAGGCCGAGAAGCAGCTGCGGCAGGCTCAGGCTGCCGGCGCCGGGGACGAGGTGGAGAAGTTGACCAAGCGCCTGGTGAAGGTCACCAAGCAGCACAACGACGAGTGCAAGCAGCTGCTCAGCCTCATGGGCGTCCCGTACCTGGACGCACCCAGCGAGGCTGAGGCCAGCTGCGCCGCCCTCGCGAAGGCTGGCAAAGTCTACGCCGCCGCCACAGAGGACATGGACTGCCTGACCTTCGGCAGCCCCGTGCTCATGCGGCACCTGACGGCCAGCGAGGCCAAGAAGCTGCCCATCCAGGAGTTCCACCTGAGCCGGATCCTGCAGGAGCTGGGCCTCACCCACGAGCAGTTCGTGGACCTGTGCATCTTGCTGGGCAGCGACTACTGCGAGAGCATCCGGGGCATCGGGCCCAAGCGGGCCGTGGACCTCATCCAGAAGCACAAGAGCATCGAGGAGATCGTGCGGCGCCTTGACCCCAGCAAGTACGCTGTGCCGGAAAACTGGCTCCACAAGGAGGCCCAGCAGCTCTTCCTGGAGCCCGAGGTGCTTGACCCAGCGGCCGTGGAGCTGAAGTGGAGTGAGCCGAAGGAGGAAGAGCTTGTCAAGTTCATGTGTGGCGAGAAGCAGTTCTCTGAGGAGCGAATCCGCAGCGGGATCCGGCGGCTGAGCAAGAGCCGCCAGGGCAACACGCAGGGTCGCCTGGACGACTTCTTCAAGGTGACTGGCTCGCTCTCGTCAGCCAAGCGCAAGGGGCCGGAGCCCAAGGGATCCGCCAAGAAGAAGGCGAAGCCTGGGGCAGCCGGGAAGTTCAAACGGGGAAAATAAAGTTGTTTCCCCTCACACCTCCCGGGCCCCAGAGTGTCGGCCTCTCTGCGTCCTTGAGCGCCCACCCCGGGGAAAGCTCTGTGGGGTTGGGGGCGGGGGGGGGGTCTCGCTCCTTCCCCTTCCCGATAGCGCTTTCCCTTCTCTACTTGATCTTGCGGCTGGAAGGCCACAGAGGTCCTTTGTTTTCTTCTCTTTTAGCTCAGGAAAGTGTGTCAGGCTCCTAACACCTCTCAGGCAACTTAATGGACACTGAGCCTCTTGTTAAATGAAAGGGATAGTAACAGGTTTCGAAGAGGGAGCGGGGGATAAGCTGTCGAGACAGAAGTCTGTAGAAAAGTGATTTCCTGACTGGCCCCACTGGTGGCTGATGGGAAGGGGGGTGGTGGCACCAGACTGTGTTTCTCTCTGGCCCAGCCTTGACCGGCCCTGTAGGACACGCATCCGGAAGCCCCAGTCTTCTCAGATGGGGAGACTTCCTGAGAGGTAGGACAGGTGGGGAGCTGGGGTCCCCAGAGTTGGCCACAAGGGTCCGGCCACTGGCTGCGTGTCCTGGGGTGGGCGGAAACTGAAACCTGCTATGTAACTTGAGTCTTCACAGTGGTCCTTTAGAGGCATAAGATGGCCAAATGCTAATGGCTTCTCTGAGGCAGTCACCCGAGTTGAGACTTGGGGATGAGATGCTTATTTTCATGTGCTGTTTTTGTTTTAAATGTGTGAACAAAAGAGTCAATAAAATTATAAAAGTGGCCAGAATGTCACGTTCTTTTTTTTCTTCTGAGAGAGAGACAGCATGAGCAGGGGAGGGTCAGAGAGAGAGGGAGTTACAGAATCTGAAACAGTCTTCAGGCTCTGAGCCAGCTGTCAGCACAGAGCCGGATGCAGGGCTCAAACCACGAACTGTGAGACCATGACCTGAGCTGAAGTCGGACGCTCAACCGAGCCACCCAGGTGCCCCCAGAATGTCACGTTGTTTAAGAACATTCAAAAACATCTCGAAGGGCACCTGGGTGGCTCGTCGGCTGAGCGTTCAACTTCGACTCAGGTCACGATCTTGCATCTTGTAGGTTCGAGCCTTGCGTCCTCTCTGCCGACAGCATAGAGCCTGGAGCCTGCTTTGGATTCTGTGTCTCCCTCTTCCTCTGCCCCTCCCCCGTTCACACACTGTCTCTCCCTCATAAATAAACATTAAAAAAAAAAAACCAACAACATCTTGAGTGCCCCCAGGCTTCAGGCAGTAGGTAAGTTTCTTTGCACTGCCGGGAAAACATGCAATGTACCAGGTTCCAAGAGGTGTGAGAGTGGCCACTAGATGGCGCCACACTCCACAGAATGACCTAAGTGGCCTTGGCAGTAGGGAAGCCATTTGTAGGTGGACGCCTAGTTTAACATGCTGGGAAAGAAGTTTTAATAAACCGAACGCGTTCCTAGTTCTCCACCTGCCGTGTGAAATGAAAGAGCTTCTCGGAGAAAGCCTCACAACCACCTCACAGCATCCTAGCATCTACCAGTTTATAAATCGTTAAAAACTGCACTTCCGAAGTCACTTCCTCGTCCCTCTTGTGACATCAAGTTCAGGTTGCTGTTTCCGGTAGAGATGGGATGTTTCACAAGTTGTATCATCCTGATGAAACTCGGCAAGGCACTGTCCTGTTTTGAGTCTCCACTTAGCATTCCTGTCACTGCTGGTTAAAGTTAACAGGGACACTTCAGCGATCAGAAATCTAAGCCGCTCGTGTTCCAACAGGTAAAGCAGGGACTGCTGTTTTCAAGATTTCTCACGGAGCAGCATGTTTCTCAAGTGAAGTCTTACATGGGGGGGGTCTCAGGATATGAGCTCTGGTTGAAGCAGGAGCGGGATATACTCTCCCCAGCAGTGTTCTCATAATGCGGGGGGGGGGACCCCGAAAACCACTGGTATAGACAGAAAGTTCTGTTCTGAGGACAGGGATCTTCATTTTAGTCACTGCCATCTCCAGCAGTTGTAATGGATTTTCTCAGATCGGACCACGCCACATAAGTAACAAGAAGGCCGAGTAATTTGATTCTAAGCCCGTGGTTCTGGGGACAGGGCTCCAGAGGCGGAAAGGCGCCTAGGGAGCGACCACCTCAGTTTAGTGGTTAAGGGCTGGTACCCCGTGGCAGTCAGAACATGCAGGGCGGTTTTTCCCCTTGTGTTCCCAGTTTGGCTTCTCTGGTCTTTTCCAGAAGTTTAAGCACCGCACGCTGCAGGGGAAACCAGTTCTACATACTTTTACTCGCATGTTCTAATATTCTTGCTCAGAGAGAGCTGTCACCATAGGATAGAGGTTAGAAAGGCGTTGTGCCTGCAGGGAAAGATTTGGGCAGAAAGGAGACCTTCTAGGGAAGACCCATCCTGAGTCTAGAAAGTTCCAAAGGGCAGAATGCCTGCCTGGTGTGTCCAGCAGCCAAGCACTTGAACACAGGGGGCATGAGAAGGGCTTCCTTGCTGTAGCCCACCCGTGCCCTGTTTTTTCGGAGGATCCTGGTGTTTCTCTGCCCAAAGGCCTTGTGCGAAGGGGGGTCTGGGGACCCCTGGTCAGAAAGAGCCGTACAGGTAGGCAGGAACGTTAAGAGCTCAGGCCTGGGGACTCCCACTCACAGACGCATGAGCGCCTGGTGGATTGCAAGTGAACACAGCCTTCAGTTGGCCAAAATTAACTTTATTTTTCAGTTTTACTTTGAGACGGTGGTAACAAAATTGGCACAAAGGACACAGATGTGGAGCCTAATCAAAGCAACAAGGTGCACACAGAGGGCGGAACTCTAAAACACGGAGTTCAAATGTTAGTTTCTCCACAGTCCACGACTGGAGGTGACTTGTGGCCTTTAAGCCTGTTTTCTCGGGTCGCTGCTTGGACTTGAAATCACTCCTGTTACTGTTGCGAATGGTCTGAGCCTTTGGTCACTGGGGTGTCCCTCTGTGGCCGTGTGACACCACACTGCTCTGGGTTAAGGACGGAAGGCCACGGTGGTTGCAGTGCTTTGAGGGCCCGGCCTTGGCTCAGTAACGTGTCACCGGATTTGCGCAGGTTGGCAGCCAGGCGGCTTGACGGGCTGGTGACCCCGCACTGAAACCCGAGGTAGCAGGGGGCCGGGGGGGCGGCTGGTGGGCCGGGGAGGGGGGAGGGGTCAGCACCTATTCGGAGTGAGGAAGCCAATGAGAGTAGAACGTTTCCATTCTACTTCTCATTTTTCTACCCACGCAATTTTAAACCAGGTTCTGGCCAAATGGAAAAGATCCGAGGGGGCTCTTGAAACCCATCTTCCCCATGTTGTTGTCTCTTTGAGCTTTGTTTTGACAAACCTCTGAGTGATCCCAACAGCCACTGATGGCACCTCAAACCCCATCCCAACTTGCCTTAAGATGATCTTTATTCTCTCCTAAAACTAAACGCGGACTTTCCTGGGGCTTTTTTTCCTTCTACTTCTCTCTATCCACACTGCTCAACGTGCTTAGAGTAGATGCCGTTGGACGGGCATCTAATCCCCTCATCGGCACTGGAAGGTCGCGGGTGGGAGGAGGGAAGAGGTGTGAGTGCGGATTGACAAACCCCGGCAGCTAAGGCAAGACTCCTGAGCACATCCCTCTGTTCAGTCTACAGATGGGTTAACCGGTTAAGAACCAGGAGATTAAAAAATGGTCTTTCAGAATTAGACTGGTGGGCTTTTTAAGAGATTATCCTAAATTCCCACCTGGTCTCCAGCTGGGAAGGTTGCTTCAACAGCCGAGGGTTGGTAGTTCGCAAACTTCTGTGCGTTTTTTTATCTTCCTATCTCTGGTTTAGAACTGGGCAGTGATCCTATTTAACTCACTGTTCCTACTCAGAAGGGATAGTGTAACATAAGTTAGCTTGTAGAGAACGTCTTACAGCCCTTCTGTTCTCTATGACTGCAATCTGTGTTCCTCGATTCCAAGTCTCCCAACGTGGTCAACTTGTGCTAACTCCCATATTAAACTTGGAATTAATTACCGAATAATTCCAAGTTTAATACAGGCAATACAGTTTAATGCAGGTAGGGAGGCAAAGGGAAACCACTGGGGCCCTCCATTTGTTTCTAGGGGGGAGAGGACTCAGTTGCCCCCGTGGTCACTAGCTTGTGGATCAAGAAGTGGATGCTCCGGGGCATCTGGGTGGCTCAGTCGGTTCAGCGTCCGACTTCAGCTCAGGTCATGATCTCACGGTTTGTGGGTTCGAGCCCCGCATCGGGCTCTGTGCTGACAGCTAGCTCGGCGCCTGGAGCCTGTTTCAGATTCTGTGTCTCCCTCTCTCTCTGACCCTCCCCTGTTCACACTGTCTCTATTTAAAAAAAAAAAAAAAGGACGCCCCAACCCAGGAGGGTCCTGTTCCTTGGGTGGCGGTTACATGAGGTGAACCCAAGGTGAAGAAGCCCAGAGACTCTTCCTGCCGTTCTGGTAAGACGTAGGACCTGGATGGAACAGGGGCTCAAAACCGGCAGTGCCACGATCCCCTACAGTCATGTTTCGTTACTACAGTCCTGGCCTTTGCCCTGCCCGCTTCTGGAACTGGGAAAAGTGCTTCTCCAGCTGCCTGAGGCAGACCTAGGTCCACCCTAGCCCTAGAGTTAGCTACGCCAGGCCTCAAATCTAAGCACCAATACTTCCTTCCTAAATCCTGCTCCAGAAGGTTCCACTGCTCTAGCTGCCGCCACCAGCCTGCGAACCTCTGAGGTGTGCATGTACGTGAGAGTGGAGAAGGCACGGAGAAGTGGACTGGTGAGATGGGCTCAGCCCTTTCCTGGCTGCAAATCTGTTTGTTTCTTAATGTTTATTTGTTTCTTTTGAGAGAAAGAGAGAGAGAATCCCAAGCAGGTTCTGTGCTGTTAGCGCAAAGCCCAGTGTGGGGCTCCATCTCATGAACCGTGAGATCATGACCTGACCCAAAATCAAGAGTCTGATGCTTAACCGACTGTGCTCCCCAGGCGCCCCCTGGCTAGAATTTTAATGCTAATTTTCTTCCTGATCTCTGGGCTCAGCATGTGCTCCCTAGTCTTCCAACACCCTCTGCCTCCCTCTTTGCTCACCAACCATCTGTATCTGCCAAACTAGAGAAAAGAAACGAAAACAGTCACATCTCTGCCCCATCAGCCTCACCCCTCCTTCCAGAGGGCACGCTCGGTCCCCTATCCCTTTGGGTCTTAGATCTGTTCCTGGAAGATAAAGGGGAGGGGTTTGAGTCAGCGTCTCCATCTCCTCAAACCCACCCCCTCGGAATATTAGAAGTATAGTGGCATTGTCCCTTAAGCTCCCCTCCGCTCTGGTGCAGGAACACCCCTTCCGGGTGGGCTGGTGTGATCGGTGAAGATGGGCAGCATTTCCAGATGGGGGGAGGGGTGGTGGTTGTTACTGGTGAAGATAGGCATCTAGCCAGAGCTGCCCAGACTCCTTCAGTGAGCTGTGGGGGCAAGTTGGGAACAAGCAGTGAGAGAGAGAGAGGGCAGGGCTAAGCCCAAAAGCCAAACCGCCGTACAGAAGGGGTGTAGTGAGCCGCTTACAGAGGTATGGAGGGCCGATCTCCATGCATGTGGCCCCTTTCTTCCCCTTTGCTTCTATGACAAGGCTAGGGCCATGGCACGGACGGCCAAGGCCTGACTTGGCCAACAAGACCAGCTAGGCACCCTGCCTTTGTCTTGGTGGCCTCCATTCCAGAGGACAGGGGACACCCACCTGTTGCTCCCACCCTACAGCCACCTTCCCAGGCTCAGGTACTCACTAGACGATGTCAGCGAAGGCTGAGAACAAGGGCTTGGACTGGTACTCTATGCCATGCTTGGCACACAGGGACCGCACCAGGGGGGCCACCTTATGGTAATTATGTCGCGGCATCGTGGGGAAAAGGCTTCAGGGAGAACGGGACAGTCAGTGGCTCTAACTCCTCACTTCCCACCTCCCTGCTTGCCCCCCGTAGACCCTCCCAAGGGCCCTGCTTCTCAGGGACCCCTACGTACTGGTGCTCAATCTGGAAGTTGAGATGTCCGCTGAACCAGTCATTGAAGGCAGACTTGTGGACGTTGCATGTCGCCTGGAGCTGGGGGAGGGCAGGGGGGAGCGTGGCTCTGCGGGCCGCACGTGAGGGCCAGCAGAGCAGGCCGAGAGGAGGGGGTGTGGGACTGGCCCTGGCCACTCTGTCCTCCATGTGGCGGCAGGATAGGAGCCTCAAGCTCATGAGGCAGTGCTGTCGGGGGACTTTTGGTGTCGCTGCCCCAGGCCCCTCACGTGCCTCTGTGCCCACCCACCCTTTGGATTAGTTGCGTTATCCCTAGGTCTTCCAAGCGACCGTCCCTTACCTGGGTGGAGACCCAGTCCATGTTCCGGTCGTGATCGATGTGCATGGGGATGTGGTTCATCTGTGTGACCCACACAAACCAGTTGCTCTCCAGGAACCTGGTGGAAATGGCGCTCAGACGAGCACAGTACAAGTCAGGGCCCTTCCTCTCCCCCCAGGCTACCACTCTAGCCTGACCATCTTCCCAGGCCAGCACCTGAAACTCCCCCGGCCTCTTAAAGCCCCAGCACGGCCCCCACACCAGACCCGTGACTCCTCCTTTTCCTTGCCACGCCCCCCCCTTCGCCATCATACTACCTGACCATGAAGAAAAGGACCAGAAGGCCTTTCAGTCCCAACAATGGCATGTAAGTGAGGGATAAGCGGACATAGAAGCTGATCATCCAGGCCAAGTCCTGCGTTGAGAGGCAGAGGGCATTACGAGTGGCACAAAGCACTTCCTCCTCCCCCTTTCGCTTCACCTGTTTGCACGGTCCAGCCGTTCCGCCGGGTGCCCGGACTGGAGCGCCTGTCCGCCGCTCGCAGCTGCCCGGCCCCGCGCCATCTAGTGTCACCCATCCCTCCTCCCGGTCCTGGCGGGCAGCCTCCAGCCCCCCTCCCATTTCCCACACAGCACCAAGGCCCCTCCACCTCCAGCTCCTCCTGACCCACCGAAGTTCTTTATCCCTTCATCATGCTGCCAAATTAATCTTCCGGGACTGACCAGTGCCCACTGATGTCCCCAACACGTCCACTGGCCAAGTTTGCCCCTCCCTTCCCGGCTTCTCCCTGCAGGGTCCATCGTCGCCCCACCCCACCCCCTGCCTGTCCCCCTAGGCCAGCTAGAAGGGACTTCGCGAAGTCTCTTCTGGCGCCTCTCATCCAGCCAGAGGCAGGCAGAGGCCCTTCTGGACTCTCAGAACCTTCCGCTTCTACCTCTTCTCTGGTGTCAATGACATCCGTTTTGTCAGAAATCTCCTGAGAGCAGGTGCTGCCGTTTCTTACTCATCTGCGCCCCCACCCCTGAGCCCCCACCCCTCACCCCCAGCCTGGCCCCGGCTTTCCGCTGAGCTCAAGGACCTCGGGCACTGGGGGTCAGGGTGTCTGCGGAGCCTGGGTCACCCCATCTAGAGCCAAGGAAGGCCTGTACTTGGTCCTATTACTTTGCTCTAAATTAGGCCCAGGACAGATCGCGGTGGGGTCTCCTCTGGGGAACCCCGTCTCCCCCTCTCAGGGCATTGAAGACCAAAAACGTGAGGCTCTGGGGCCATGGATACTCACCACCCACTTCTTCCGCTGGAAAACAAAATAGAAAATATACCACTGGAAGTAGAGAGGCAGCAAGGCTGGAGGCCCAACTGGGGAGGAAACGGAGACAGGGAGGAGGCGTGAGCAGCATGGGGGCGGGTTCAGGGCCAGGGAGGTGGCCTCTGGCGCGGGGCTGCCCCCCGCCGTCCACTCCTGCGGCCCCTTCTGGCCACCTTGGCATTCCTTGTTTGGTCCATTGGCACCGGCCGGCACTGCAGGTAGGCACGAATGCGAGTCTGAAGAAGGCAGCACCTCCCAAGACGATGCCGGGGTGGGGCGGGAGGGGCCGTCCTTTCCAGGGGAAGAAGACAGCTGGGAACAGCTGGATACTGGCCCCGCCTGTCCTCACAGTCAACCGCCCTGTGTTCCTGGCTGCTCTGCGGTGCCGGTGAAGGGACAGGAGCAGGAAAGTCTGTGTGTGTGCTGGGGTAGTTGGGGGGGGGGGGGGCCCTGCCGGTGCTTCCCAGGCCGAAAGCTCACCTCCTGGGACTGGGGACATGCGCCTAACCCTGGTGGTCAGGGGTGGGAGTTGAAGAAGTCCCACCTGCAGGCCCATTCCCTTTTCCATAGCCCTTCTCTGCCGGGCCCCGATGCCTACCCATAACCCCCTGCGTCACAGGGCTCACTCGCGGCTCGTCCGTCCCCATGTCCTTCCCCACGTGCCGTGGATTCTAACATTCGTCTCCAGGAGTGACGGTTACGTAATAGGCAGTTAGGGAAAGTTCTTCTGAACTAAAATGGGATCAACAGAATCCTCCCCTCCCTTCCTTTAAAAAATCTGAATTCTTAGAGGAATTCTAAAACTCCGATTCTAGGCATCAGGGAGATTTGGAAAGCAAAGAACAGAGCAGTCTTCAGAAGGACCTGAAGACGGCCGCAGGAAACATCCTCCTCTTCCTCTCTACGTGCTCCTCTGCTTCCTTTCTGAGTCCCGTCCTCCGTCAGGCCCATCTATCTCTATCCCCCGGGGTGTTGGGCTGTGCCCCACTGAGTCACCTTGACGTAAGTCTGTTTCACAAGGTCTGAGATGCGGTTTAAGGTTTGATCGGGATGGCTGCACCTGACCGCTCAATTCCCTTGCGAAAGCCAGGGTGGGACTGGAGGAACTAGTCTGACCCCGGCACCAATGCCATGTGACCAAACAGTAGCCTGTTGATGCTGCCTCAGGTGAGCAGGGAAGAACCTGCTGGGGACACGGGGCTTCCTCCAGCCGTTACTCAAAATGTCCTAAGCCTTCACAGAGCCGCTTCTTCCCCACATCCCTGCGGCTCCCCGATCCTGAGACAGTCCCCCCACCCGCACCACTGCGCTGGGGGAATGACACTCACTCAGGAAGAAGTATTTGTGCTGGTGGTTGTACGGCATGTACTTTTTCTTTTGTTTCCCAAGCTGGGGAGAAAAGCAAACACAAATCAGCACCCACAGACCAGTCCCCCGTTCTCCTCCCGCCGTGACCTCAGCTTTTCCCTGCTCAGGAGCTCAGGCTCATTCCAGGGGCCTGGAAGGCTCCAGCAGGCCCGGCCTCACCTCCATCCAGCACCTGGCACGTGAAGGCCCGGGATGTGATGAGCCAGGTGCACCACACCACAGCACGCGGCTCGATGGCCTGGGCCCACATAGAGCATGACTGCAACAGTGCCTATGGGCCCTCAGGAGCCCCCACGTTCATCCAAAGACGCCCTGTCATCAGGTGTCCAGGCCCCTTCACGTCCTCCCCATTCTTTTCCTCCATCCGGTACTCCTTTGGCCTCAGGCTCCACAGACAACCATTTATACCCCTACACAGGTCAGTATTCCCTCTGCATGCATGCATGCATCCATCCATCCATCCATCCATCCATCCCCTCTGTGGCTGTCTGGGCTTCAACGTGAACGTTGTAAAACCACCTTGAATGCAAAGGGACGTTGGGCAAATGTTTGCGGGAGGGATACCAAGAACAACTTGGCAAGTCTGAAGGTTCTGGCAAAGCGTTTCTGGGCAGGGGTTATTTTGTTAAGCCTAGCTGTGGCACAGATGCTCTGGTCAGCCTGGCACTGCTCGTGCGGGCACCCAGGATCGTGACAGCCAAGCTCCACCATCTCCCTTAGTGGCTCCTTTTGCCCCTCTTGCCTCAGGTCGTTCTGGCAACCAGATAACTGCCCCTAAGCAGGCCGCCAGCATGTCTTTCTCCCATGCATTCCCCCACTGTTTTGACAATAACGTTTATTCTTTTTTTTTTTTAACGTTTTATTTTTATTTCTAGGAGAGAGAGAGAGACAGCGTGAGCAGGGGAAGGTCAGAGAGAGAGGGAATCACAAACTGAAACAGTGTGACTGAGCTGGCAGTCAGCACAGAGCCCGACGCAGGGCTCGAACCCATGAACCGCGAGATCATGACCTAAGCGAAAGTCGGACGCTTAACCGACTAAGCCACCCAGGCGCCCCACATTTATTCTTATTTCTAGCAAGTTTATTCTGTGCAAGGTGCTTCTGCTAAATGAAACATACTTTGTTAAAAAAATTTTTTTAATGTTTATTTCTTTTAGGTGGGGGGGGGGGGGAAGGGGCAGAGAGAGAGGGAGACAGAATTGGAAGCAGGCTCCAGGCTCTGAGCTGTCGGCACAGAGCCCGATGAGGGGTTCAAACTCACAAACCGCAAGATGATGACCTGAGCCGAAGTCAGAGGCTTAACCAACTGAGCCACCCAGAATATAGAACATTCTTTCTATATTAACTGATTCATTCATCAAGTATTTACTGAGCACCTATTATGTGCCAGGCACTGTTCTAAGTGCTGAAGATTCAGAGGTGAGCAACACAAAGCTCCTACCCTTGTGGGGCTTATAATCTGAGGACAGGAAGCTGGCAGTAAATC
This sequence comes from Proteles cristata cristata, assembly GCA_017311185.1. NCBI lineage: Eukaryota > Metazoa > Chordata > Mammalia > Carnivora > Hyaenidae > Proteles > Proteles cristata. Next base: position 833,898 of record JAESUZ010000239.1, on the reverse strand, counting down.
TGTGAACAGGGCTCAAGGTAATTACATACTAAAACCGGGAAAATACAGGGTGCTTGAGTGGCTCAAAGTTCGTAGGTTTGAGCCCTATGTCAGGCTCCGTGCTGACAGCCTGGAATCTGCTTCAGATACTGTGTCTCCTCCTCTCTCTGCCCCTCCCCCACTCACACTCTGTCTGTCTCTCTCTCTCAAAAATAAACATTAAAAAAAAAGAAAAAGAAAAAGAAAAAGGGCAGCATGGCTGGGAACTGCAAGCAATGGCGAAGAAAGACAGAATGCCAAGCTAGAACACTAGGGATGGACAATTCATGCTGGACCTCAGAAAGCCCCAGTAAGACCTCGGTAACCACCTCAGGTGTTATTCCAGTGGTGATGGTGAACCACTGGAAGGCTCTCAACAGGTGTAGTATCATCGGCTTTGCACTTTAAAAGGCTCTCTCTGCCTGGAGGAGGAAAGGATGAACTGTGGGGGTAGAGACCGTTGCCAGGAGACCAATGAAGAGGCTGTAGTAACCCAGCTCCAAGGTGTGTGTGTGTACGTGTGTGTGATGTGGGGGCGGGGAGGGAGACCCAAAGCAGTGGAGATGGAGAAAAACGGATCTGGGATGTTTTGGAGACTGTCTTAACCAGGTCTGTGGATGAACCGGGTGTTGGGGTGAGGCTCCCCCCGTCCCAGGCGGCATCGCCGAGGGGAGAGCCAGACAAGGAGCACCTGGCCTGTTGGGCAGGGCACGTGGGAAGAACAACGGCTTCCTACGTGGAAACCGCCCCCGAGGCCCTATTGGCTGCTGCTTCCTTGAATGGCCATCAGATGCTGTTCTGATCCTCGGAGGTGCCCTGTTGTGTTTCAACTCTCAGAGCCAGGAAGGTTGCATTTCGGGTGAGGTGTCCCCTGCACTTTCCTGTCCTCTAGGGCAGTCGGGAGGCACCGAGGTGGATGCCACAGGGTCGGCATGGGGATGGGCACTCAGTCGAATGACACCCAGAGGGGCAGAGGCAATTGCCAAGCAGCCTGCGGCCAAGGCATTTGTTAACAGGCTGCCTGTCCTCAGCCTCGTACCTGGACGGAAAAATGTGTCCGGTGGTCCTAGATCATTTTCTATTTCTCGTGTCTGCAAACAGGAGTTTCTTGAAAACCAAGAGGCAATAGAGGCAGTGGTGTGAGAAGGTTCCTTCCACTTAAACTCACACTTTGTTTTTTCTTTTTTGTTAACTCTCTATAGTTACCATAAAAGAGCCACCAAGAGCCACATGTTTGCCTAACCAATAACCCACACTTGCTCTTGAAGTAGCCACTTGAGGCAGGTGGGGCCGGGGCTGAGTCAACATCCGCACACTGGTGACCACAACACAGTGCTGGATGTACAGCAAACCCAGTCCTTGCTTAGAGGGTGGGAAAATTAGGATGTCACGGACAGGCGGGAGCCTCGAACTAGGGGCTCCTGGGGTCAGGACAGCCAGTGTCCTAAGGCCTCTCCACACCGTCCTCCTCATAGCCAGAGGGGGAGGGCAGCCAGGCTACTCGCACTCACTCACTCACTCACTCACTGGTGCCTGGGCTGCAAAGGTGTCGAACAGCTGACTGCTTGGCATGCTGCAATCGCACGCAGAGGGCGAGGGGACCTGGCAACCCGGACCGCGGCCTAGAGCCTCGGCACAAAGTTTCAAAGGAACTTTACAAACCACTCTGCTGGCTGTTCAAAGCCGCCTGCTGCCACTGAGCACTCATCCTTCAGCAACTGCAGTACAGCTTTTGCTCATAACCTCAAGGTGGTAACTCAAACCCAACGCTAACCACCCCGGAAGTCAGGCTGGGGTCAGGTGGGGGGGGGAAGAATCAGTCAGTGGAAGTTCCAGGCACTGGCCATCAAAGAAGACTAAGACAGTCAGGCTAGCCCTGAACAGGGGAAACTGAGGCACAGGAGGATATCAAAGTGCGGGGGGCCCTGGGGGGATGGGGAAGGTGACTGCCTGGAGTAGGAGTGTCCAAAAACACCCGAGAACGACCAGGCGTCACCCTGAAGGATGACCAGAGATTTGTGCAGGTAACCTCCCGGTCATGCTTTGGATCCCCTGCACGATGTGATATCTTTTATGTGATAACCATTTGCAGACGTGAACTCGCCGGGGAGAACAGGGGATTCTGTCCCCGGGCGGCTTATTCACTGCCTGTTGGCTCCCCCGACTGCCAGCCAGCCAGCCAGCCTGGCCCCCGTGCCCTACCCACCCTGAGCACTGCCCCCACAGCCCTCTGTTCTGGCGGCCTCCCAGTTGCGAAGGCCTCTCCACCGCTACTTCCACTCACCTCCACGGAGAGGACCTTCCCCAAGGCAAAAAGGAACGGGTGCATGTTGATGTCTGGGTCTTTGCGGAAACAGTTGGGCTTGGCATGGTGCTGGAAATGCAAGTGGTTCCACCAACTGGCGGGGGCTCCCTGCGGAGAGGGGGGGCCATGAGTCCGAAAGCCTAGTGTTCGCCAAACGCCCCCCCTCCCCAAGAAACCCAGCATCAACTGGCGTTTCAGGCGCCCCTCCCCGCGCCAGTGACCTTCAGATGGCCAATCACGAAATGATGAAACACGTGGTTCCAAGTGGAGGTGCTGAAGACGGACAGGTGGCCGAAATCGTGCTGCAGCCAGCCAGCCTGAGCCTGGGAGAGAGAGGTTAGCGCTGACAGCAAAGCCCGCCGGCCCGGCGTCCCACTTGCTGACCTCGGGCGGCTCCTCTGCATCACCCCTCACCCCTGGGACTGCCCTAAGCGCGTCCCGGAAGGAGTCAGGCTCCTGACTCTGGCTCTGCCGCGAACTCACGTGACAGTGGGGGCAAGCCACTATCCCTGCCCTGCCCTTCAGTCTCCCCAGCTCTGGAGTTCTAGGACTTAGGCTGGGCCGAACCCCCAGACTACGAAAAAGGACAGAGTGACAGACCCAGAGGCGAGGAGAAGGCTCAGCAAAAGGGTTGTGCCCATAGGGCCCGAGCGTTTGGAGCATGCTGGGCCACGTGGTGGGGAGGAGAGGGCCGAGCTTTGCTGAGAAAATCAAAATCTGGGCTCTTGGCATGCTTGGGCTGTGGCAGAACCGGACTAGGAAGTTTCAGAGAAATTCTACAGAAAGAAGGGAGCCCGCGGGGGAGCGGTTGGAGAGGCAGTGCGAAAATGAAGGTGCACACATGGCCAACAAGCAGGCAGGAGCCACGAACGACAAGGTATCTCTTGGCATTAACTCTGCCCCCCATCCTCAGCTCCGCCCGGGCACAGGGCCGGGCTCGTGACCTCCTAAGGCAGACAAGAGCTTTCCCCAGGGACGCGGAGCATGGCCGCGCTCTTGACAACCCAGGTGACGGCTTCTCACCTGAGCCACGCTGAGCAGCACCGCGCACAGGATGAAAGGCACAAAGGACGTCCCAAAGACCCAAAGCGTGAGCCAGCCGGCAACATCCAGCAGCACGATGTGCAGCAGGCACAACAGGAAGAAGACACGGTTGGCCTTCATGAGCCCCATCCGCTCCACGGTGGCCTGCAGCTCCCGGAACTCAGAGATCAGCTCTTTCTGTGGAAGAGCAGAGACGGAGGGGCTGTGGTTCTTCCCAACTGTAACCCGACATTGCTGGAGACCAGGGCCCCTCTTGGGCTCGGGGACCCTCCACCCCCAGATCATCGTGGGAAGTCCACAGCCTGAGGTAAATATACTACGACACCGAGGAAAGAGGCAGGAGAAAGCGCTCTGGCCTCGTGCCGAGGGTTATGCAGTCCGTGGAGTGCAATGCACTTGATTCAAGGGCTGGCCACATTGCTCAACTGCTCTGAGCCTCAGCTTGCTCATCTCTAAGTGTGTGAGGGTTACACGAGGTCACGCCTGACACAGCAAGTGTTCAACAGATAGGTCGCGGTGGTGGTGGCGGCGGCGGCAGTAGCCTTGTGAGGCCTCCAGGGTTCCAAAGCCCTGCCTCCTCGCTTCGGCCTGTATCCCAGCGACCACGCAGGAGGAGCAGGGACCTCAAGTCTTGCAAGAGCTACTGACTGTGGTCACCTAGGAGCCTACTGAGGCCTTCCTTTACTACCCCCTGCCCTGCATGGGACCACAGGTTCTCCGAACGGCAGTCTCACATTTTTTGTGGGCTCGAAGCTGGGCTGCTCTGGAGACAGTTCCCCAATCAGGAGAGAGTTCATATACTTCCTCACGAGGCCCTTGTTGATGTGGAAGGCCACAAAGGGATCCTGCAAGGACAGGGAGAAGACAGACTGGTTAGGAAGCCAGTGCCGGTACCCCCATGGCTGCTGGAGGGGCTCCCGCCAGGGGCCATCCTCCTGATCCAGCAAGGAGGCCATATCCAAGTTCAAGCCACTTCCCTGCAGTCCGCTGGCCCTTTGAGGGTGCTCAGACCTTCCCCAGGCGTCCACAGCTCAGGAACACGGCAGCATGTGTGCCAGTGAGAAGGGCACCACACTAAGGAACGGCAAGGGCAGGTAGGGGGACCCTGCAAAGCCCTCTATGGCTTGGCCTTTCCTCCAGGCGCGTCTAGGGACAGCTTTTGCACCAGAATTCAGATACAGGAGAGAAACGACGAGAAGGGATGGGTGGGGCTACAAGACTTGCTATTTGCTCCCCGACTTTTAAAAAGAGACTCTCTCCGAGGCAAAGGTTCTTCATAAAACGCGCTTAGGAAGATTCCCTAAGCCCGAGCTGGGAACCGTTTGCATTCCTACCCCCTTCTCCCAGAGGCCGCTGTTCCCGGGAGGGTTCCATATTTCCTCTCGGACTCTGATCACTCCACCCCCACCCCCGCCTGGGTCCCAGAGCGGCTAATTTTGGAAACCCTAGGTGGGGTAGGTCAGGCGCACCCAGGCCTTTCTAGGGGAACCGGCACTCGGAGGCGGGAGCCGGGGCGGAGCTGGCCTATGGTGGCACCACACATCTGGACCAATCGCCAACCCTGCTGCCCGGCCATTCAGCCCCGGCCCCAAATCACACTGTAGGAAGACCCTGCGTCGGCGCCTGCTTCATCCACGCATGCGCTGGCCCACGTCTTCGCCTTCCGCCGTTGTCCGGGCTTCCCAAGTGGTCACTCGGGGTGGCCATTGCGGCTCTGGCCTTGCTACCTCCTGGCCGGCCGCGTCACGGGGAGGGGCGGGTCCTCAGCCCAAGACGTCTATGCTCCGCTGCGACAAAACGCCAACTCTGGTGGCCCCGGGCGCCCTCCGGGATGGCAAGGGCGGAGGGTGGGGACAGCGGAAGGGGTCGTACCGCTGAACGCGGGATGGGAAAAGGATGTAGGGGGAGGGCGCGCCGCGAAAAAAAGGCTCCACGGGTCCAACGGGGCGATCACTGGCTCTCCAAATATGGCAGGAGGCGCCAGTTGCCTTAGCTCGGAGAGCAGGTGGTCTAGAAAGGGAAGGGCAGGCCTGGAGCTGGGTGGCGCGCGGACCCCATAGTGGGGCCCGAAGGAGGAAGGATGCGAACCACAGCCTAGGAATGCAATGTGCTGTCCGCCGCCGCGGGGTGGCTGGAGACCCCGCTGGCCTGCGGCCGCGTGACCTCCCCACAGGCTTCGAGGACAGCTCCGAGGGTCCTCGCTAAGTGCATGCTGACACAGCCCCCGTCCCCCACCTTCTGCACGCCACCCCATTACCCCCTGTGCACCAGCAGTCGTCAGTCCCCTCCGGCCGGTGAGGCCCCTCCTTCACTGTGCGGGGGTTCCCAAGGCAGCGGGCGCCCCCAACCCGGCGGACATCAAGTTACTTTCCACCTCGGCCCCATCCCCGAGAGTGCTTTCCTCTCCTGCTCCCGCTCGCAAGCCCGCACGCGCAGTCTAGACGCCGCGGCGCTCCCTTCCCACCCGCCGAGACACGGGTCGAGACTCCCTCTCCCTGCCACCGACCCCTCCTCCCTCGGCCCCCGCAGCACCGCCGTCCGCGGCACCCTGTGCATCCTGGCTCTCTCCCCACCCGTCCCGCTCTGGGCCCTGCCTAAGTCTGGACACCGCAGACGGAACGCACGCAGGGCGGCGCAGTCCTTTGTTTGTGTGGGCACGTTGCCGGCCTCCATCTCCGCTCTCCTGACTCCAGTTTTCACAGCCATTCTCCCGCCCTTGCATCCCGTGCTCGGTCGCGGGCAACGGGTACGCTCGGCGCCTCCTGGCTCTTCCCCGGATTAGTCGGAGTTAGTCCGCGACGCCAAACTTCCTGCCTAGTGCACGGAACCTCCGGGGGCAGGCGCCCGGCCCCGCCTCCTCCCGGGCCCGGGTCCGGCCGCGCTCACCGTAGCATCCTGGCCCGCGTAGTGGCTGATGACCCGGGAGCCCCCCGGGTGCCGGCGGATGAACTCGCTGATGTTGTACACCTTCCGGTCGATCACGAGCCACCGCTCCTTCTCGCGCCCGCAGCGCTGCGCCACCTCGTCCCAGGTGAAGTAGCGCGGGGTCTGCGCCTGGGTAGGGGTCTGGGGGTCCATCCGGGCCGGACGCCGCCGCGCGCCGGCGGGGCCGGGGGTGCGTCAGGCGCGCGCTCGGGGCCCCCGGGGTAGCGCGCGCCGGCCTCGCGTGCTCGGCGAGCGGAACCGCTTGCGCGCGCCGGGTTTTCAGCACCCGCGGCGCGGACCGCCGAGCCCCGCTGCGCGCGCTCCCATTGGTCGAGCCGCGTGGCGCGGGGAGCGAGCCCCCGCCTTCCCGCCGGGCCCCGCGCAAGGCAGGGCAGGGCCCGCCGGGCGCGGTCTCCGTGCAGGGGTGGCCGAGGGGGCCCGACTCCGGCCTCGGGGCTCACAGTGTGTTCGGGTGGGGAGGGGCTGTCCTGGATAGCGGGGTCGGGGCAGGGGTCGGGGGGAGCCCAGGGTTGCCACGGGGGACTGGTCTTTGGGCTCATGGCCACGCAGGTCCATTGGTTGGACGGTCGGAAGGAAGTGCAAGAACCTTCGGCGGCTAGCTTGTGAAAGGCCTCATTAGGGTTTATTGGGTTTATTGAGTGTTAATGATTTATTTTGTCCACAATAACGTTTAAAATGCCCCACAAGTTTTGTAACCCCGTTTACCTTTTTTTGGGGGGGGGAGGGGGGATTTAAATTTTGTTCTATTTTCAATTAACTGGGATCCTTAAATAAAAGCCCTTTGGCATCTCCTGACCTCAAGGAGGTTGTGGGAAGAGGCTGGTCCTCGACCTGAGGAATCTCTGGTTCCGTGTCCAGGAGATACATGGGAGCCATGGCAAGCAAGCCTTTTAAGTAGAGGGACTGGGGCTTAGGGCACTGGGCTTCAAGAAGGAATGAGGAAGCATCCAGAGGCTGGTAGTGCCAGCAAGAAACTGTTGGCAGTAGGAAGATACCCAGAATTTACTGCTCAACTTTCTCTTATTTATAAACCAGGTCCTTTAGAAAACACTAGAGTGTGGGCGCTTTGACGGCACTCTGCAGACAAGGGGAAGAAGGCAGAGCCTTGTCCCAAGCACTGAGCTAGAGTCTGAGCCCCTAGGAGTCAGGAGAAAGTCATATAAACAGACTGGGGAAGATGCCACTGGCAGAAAAAGACCTTAATCCATTCAGTCCAAATTGTGCATTTTACAGAGAATTGAATTTCGGAACTCGGAAGGGACTTCCTGTCTTCCTCAGGTGTCCTGTCTTCCGGTTAAGATTCCAGGCAGTTGCACCTTGTTTAGGAATGAAGGTCCATGCAGCTGCCCCTCTGTATGCCAGTTTTCCTTGGCATAAAACAAAACAAAAGCATAAAAAACCACCCCAAACCTTGCTCAACAACTTAGCCGTTTGTAACCAGAACTATAAAATGATTTGTACTCTTTGATCAAGTAATTTCACTCTTGGAAAAGTGAGGAGTGGGAGATTGCAAAGATGTTTATTGCTAATTTAGTAGCGAAGGCCAGAAGCAGCTCCATATCCTGACACAAAATCAGCACACTCACGGGAAGGTATTAGCACAATGAGGAATTACAGAGTGATTAGAAATGACCAAGATGTGAACTGTATTGGTAGGTAGAAAGTTCTTTGCAGTGAAAAGAGTAGAATTCAAAGTAGTATGTATTCGCTGAGTACAAATATGTAAGAATCCCAGGGGTATTAAATATCAGAAGACAGACTGCCACGGTGAGAACCATTTCACAGTTTAACATTCTTTGTTTTTCTGTAAACGTGCTTCGTCTCATTGAAGAAGAAGAAAGACCTTACTACAACCATTATTCCTGTAGCAAAGTTTCATACTTCTTTCTGGAAAACTAGTTGAGCAACTTTATTTAGAACCTTAAAAATGTTTCCAGTAATTTCATGTTTAGGGACGGCGTCTAAGGAAATCTTCCCCGCCCTTAATGCTGTGACTTTTATTCCTATGCCTTATTCACTCCATAATTGGAAGCCTGTACCTCCCACTCCCCTCACCAATTTTACCCACCACCACCCCCAGCCTCCTCCCCTCTGGCAACCATCAGTTTGTTCTCTGTATTTATAGGTCTGATTCTGCTTTAAGGAAATCTTTTGAGAAAAATATTTATAAACAAAAAATATTCGTTGAAGCAGTATTTATGATAGCAGAAAATGGCAACCATCTAAATGCCCATCGATGGCATATTATGTAGAACATTAAAAATAATGTGAAGAGGGCGGCTGAGTGACTCAGTCAGTTGAGTGTCCGACTTCGGCTTAGATCACCATCTCCCGGTCTGGTAAGTTTGAGCCCTGCGTTGGGGTCTGTGATGACAGCTCAGAGCCTGGAGCCTGCTTCAGATTCTGTGTCTCCCCCTCTCTGCCCCTCCCATGATCATGCTCTGTCTCTCTGTATCTCTCAATCAATGATAAATACATGTTAAAAAAAATTTCAAAAGAGGATAGATGCAGATGACTCCTTTTTTAAATTCTCAACACTTAAGCAGTTTGTGTGACATAAATCTGCATTTGTGTTTCTTTCTTCTGCAAATGTTCTTATGCCAGTGTCATATATTTTGGCCTCCTCCCTAACTAGATTATAATCAGAGGGTAGGGACTATGAATTCTGTTTAGTTCTACCTCATATATTCAAAGCACCCTAGTCTGGGGTTCTGTGTGGAATCAGTAAATTTGTTGAACTAACTGATCGTTTCAACCTGAAAAAAATACAGGTTAGCATCGTTTCAACCTTAAAGAAAATACAGGTTAGCAAGCATATAGGCCACTAGATAAGTCCCCGATTGTCGTCTCATGTCCCTATAGTCCTACATATTTTATTTGGAGAGAGAGAGAGAAAGCATGTACATGTGACTTGGGGAGGTGCAGAAGGGAAGAGAGAATCTTAAGCAGGCTCCATGCTCAGTGAGGAGCCTGGCACGGAGCTCAATCCCATGAACCTTGAGATCATAACCCCAGCTGAAATCCAGAGTCAGACACCTAACCAGCCGAGCCACCCAGGCACCCCACCCCTATGCTCCTATATAAATCATCATGTAGGTTGTAAAAAAGATTTATTTCCAGGCCTGAGTCAGGGCAAATGACTGACTGGGCAAATCCTTTGTTTCCTGGGCTCTGCTGATCCCATGAACTTGCCTTATCCAAGAAATAAATCACATGCTTAAGTGCAGGCTGGGATTTAAGATTACTCCTCACTATTCTGGCTCTGAGGACTAAGGAAACAGAAAGCAATTAGCTTAAGACCCTAATGCCAGCTCTCATCAGATCAGATTTAAGTAACGTAACTACTGTAAACCATTGGAATAACCTGAGATGTGAGTTCAGGTTTTGATCTGCTTTGTCAAGAATCATAAACATTCACAGATAGTGGACTAGATCCTTTACAAAGTCAAGGAGTGTAGGAGGAAAAATATTGCTTGTGCGTAGCCTCCTGCTACAGCCTTTTCTCAACTGATGGTGCCTCAGACCATTAAAGATCAATGGGGCACCCGGGTGGCTCAGTTGGTTGAGGGTCGGACTTCCACTCAGGTCACGATCTCACGGTTCCTGAGTCTGAGCCTCTGCATCCGGTTCGCTGCTGTCAGCGTGGAGCCTGCTTCAAATCCTCTCTCCCCCTCTCTCTGCCCCTCCCCAACTTGTGCTCCCTCTCTCTCTCTCTCTCTCTCTCTCTCTCAAAAAATATATAAACTTTAAAAAAAAAAATCAAAGTCATTTTCCTAGTATCTAAGTTTTCGTGAAATTAGATAATATGTGGGGACACAGTGAACCCAATGCTTTACACACAATAGGTTCTAATCAAGATACTGAGTCAGTCCTTGTTTTAAGAAAAATCGTTTATATGGGGCACCTGGCTGGCTCAGTTGCTAGAGCACGTGCCTCTTGATCTTGGGGTTATAAGTTCAAGCCACACGTCAGGTATAGAGGTTATTTAAAAATAAATTAAATCGGGGCGCCTGGGTGGCTTAGTTGGTTAAGCGTCCGACTTTCACTTTGGTCATGATCTCGCAGTTTGTGGGTTCGAGCCCCACGTCGGGCTCTGTGCTGACTGCCAGCTCAGAGCCTGGAGCCTGTTTCAGTCTGTGACTCCCTCTCTCTCTGACCCTCCCCTGCTCACGCTGTCTCTCTCTCTCTCCTAGAAATAAATAAAACATTAAAAATTTAAAAAAAAATAAATCTTAATTAAAGGAAAGAGCATTTATAATAGCTAAGTTATGTCAAGGATTATTAAAAAAAAATCTGTGATGCCTAGTGCTTGACCTGAGAAGGGTCTCAAGATGACACTTTTATTAGAGGCAAAGGGCTTGCTAGAAACAGTATTCTTTCATTTCACAGTTTACAGAACACAGGAGCTGGGGATCAAGGGGCTCGTGGAGGATGACCTTATAGAATGTTCTCAGTGGGATCTTTTTACTGTCTTGAGGATAAGTACCTTACAAACAAGTATATATTAAACCTGCTGTTTTATAGATAAGGTGACAGATGCAAAGAGCTGGAGCCACACGCACAAAAAAACAGGACATCTGGCAAACCACAAGGGACTCTTACATATAGAGAACAAACTGACGGTTGCTGGAGGGGCGGTGGGTGGGGGGATGGGCTGAACGGGTGAAGGGCATTTAGGAGGGCACTTGTTGGGACGAGCACTGGGTGTTATTTGTAAGTGACGAATCACTAAACTCTACTCCTGAGACCAATACTCCACCATATGGTAACTAACATGAATTTAAATTTAAATATATATATATATGTATGTGGGTATGTATACATACACATATGTATATGTATACACATATATATACATACACACATACATATATATATATGAGCTGGAATTTACCCCTGGGTCCAATGATACCTTTTAGTTCATCTCTGCAGGAGTTCCCGAACGGAGGTTCAGTACATGTGTTTGATATAAGGCCGCCCAGGTTCAAAGAAGAGATGGCACAATCAGCTTCTCTGGGGCACCTTCTTCCTGTGCCAGGCCCTTAAACTTGCCTTTGTATAATGGGAGAAGGCGCTTCAAAACCCGTAGGTCCCAGAGCTTCAGAGTTCCCCAGGAAATTGGTCTGCGGTGCCCCAGGCATCCAGGTCAGTTTTTTGCTTGTCCTTTAACGCAGCATTTGAGAGGACAAAGGGTCTCTATTGAAAATAAAAGAAAGGGGTGCCAGGGTGGCTCAGTTGGTTAATTTAAGGGACAGGTCATGATCTCACTGTTCCCGAGTTCCAGCCCAGCCCCGCCAGGCTCCTTGCTGACAGCTCAGAGCCTGGAGCCTGCTTCTGATTCTGAGTCTCCCGTCTCTGTCTCTGCCCCTCCCTACCACTGGTGCTGAGTCTCTTTCTCTCAAGAAAAAAAAAAAAAAATAAAATAAAAAAAGAAAAAAGAAAAGAAAAAGGCTATGCTTAGAATACGTGCCATTCTGAGATTATTCACGTCACGGTCGCAAGCCACCAAACGCGCATGCCCTAAGATATTTAGTCTTTTCCCTATTGTTGGACATCTGCTTAGAAGATTTTGTTTGTATAAATATTGCAGTGATAAGCTTTTAATTAATTACTTTCCATTTTTTTCATGTTTATTCATTTTTGAGAGATGGGGGAAGGGAGGGGCAGAGAAAGAGAGAGACACAGAATCCAAAGGAGGCTCCAGGCTCTGAGCCGTCAACACAGCGCCGGGGCTCAAACCCACGAACTGTGAGATCATGACCTGAGCCAAAGTCAGACGCTTAAATCGACTGAGCCACCCAGGTGCCCCAGCTTTTCTTTTATTTTGTTTTTAATGTTTGTTTATTTTGAGAAAGAACGTCCAGTGTGCAGGACAAGGTGAGCAGGGGAGGGGCAGAGAGAAAGAGAGAGGGAGAGAGAGAGAATCCCAAGCAGGCTTCACACTCGGCAAGGAACCCAACTCAGGGCTTGATCCCACCACCGTGAGATCATGACCTGAGCCGAAATCAAGAGTCAGATGCTCAACTGACTGAGCCACTGAGGTGCCCACAAATTCTATTCTAAATGCATTTCCAAGTTAGAGAAGAATCCACCAAAGTCCAATAGGATGTAGCCAGGAAGGGAGGCAGCGGCAGAGTGAAAAGAATAAGGATTAGTATTTGAAAGACCTCGGACAGACCTCATCCTGCTCTTCTACCTACTGCTGTGTTACGTTGGACGTCATATGACCCTCTCTGGTCTCAAGATTCCTTGTCTAAAATAAAGAAGCCAGATGCCTTCCAGCACTAGCAGTCTTACGCTTTTTTTGATGAAATTTTTACTCGAGATACCATATCTCTGGTATTCAGCTGAAAATGATGCTTTCGATAATAACTCCATTTCTCTTAGATGGAGTCCCCAACTGTCGTATAAGGCAACTAAATTTGACAGCCTTAGACCGACTCTTAATTTTGGCTCTGGTCATGATCCCAGGGTCGAGGGATTGAGCTGGCATCGAGGCTTAAGATTCTCTCTCTCTCTGCCCCACTTGCACATACTGTCTCTCTCTCTCTCTCTAAAATAAATAAATAAATAAAATAGCTTGGCTTGACTATGTTGCTCATTAAGATAATATGCGTATGGCATTTTTATACACTATGTATCGTCTGATCCTCATTATTAAAAAAAAAAATAAAGATCAGTCAAAACTCCATTTCATCATGAGAAAACCAAGGGTCAGAGAGGCTCTGAGACCCAACAGTCTGCAGTGAAGTGATGGGATCGGAATATTAACTCTGTCTCTGACTACATTTGATTTGTGACTTCCCACAAGAAGGAACAGACAGTTCCCCGAAGCCCAGACCCACTGCTTCTAGACTTGGGGACCTAGGCCCGGCCAACTGCCTTGTTCCTCTGACAACAGTAATTGGCCCAAGGGTTACATGTGTAGCCTGCAGCCTATGAGAGTCATTCCCTGGGATTAATTCATGGACATATTTTCTGCCAGGGATGCTTAGTAGGTCCAGCCGTGTTTTCTGTCACATGAAGACCTTTCTGCAGTAAGAGAGACTCAGGCCAGCAGGGGGAAAGAAAAGCAGAGACATTAGAAAGTGTTGAATTGCTGCTTTGAGAGGCCCTGCTTCCAATGCTGTTTAGTTCTGTGACCTATCTGGCTAGTTTTTCAGGCTAGGTGGGCCCATATATTTCTTTTTTCTCCCATATAGAAGTGAATAGAATAGAATAGAATAGAATAGAACAGAACAGAACAGAACAGAACAGAACAGAATAGAATAGAATAGAATAGAAAAGAAAAGAAATGAACCCAGAGCCTCTGGCTGTCAGGCCAGGGTCCTTTCTTCCAGGGTTAATAATAGCATTGAAGAGTTGAGTCGAGCACTTGAGTTGTGTCGCGTGGTATGCTCGACACTTCATTTATTTACTGTCCCAGAACAGCAGAACAGAAAGAAGTTTCCATCCGGAAAGACTTTGTACGAAAACCCAGAAAAGAGAAACCTCTTTACCAAGGACTGTGGACTCTAAACTATCTTTTTTTTTAAGGACTGACTTAGAGTGTTTATAAAAATGTGGCCAAGTGATTCAGCCCTGGCAGGGGAGATATACCTCTCTGTGGGGCGGGAGGCCTCTTGACTTGCCATTCCCTTCTAGAATGTTGGAGCCAGCCTTTCCCTGCTTCCTTCCTGCTGCTCAAGATTTCCTCTTATCGGCCATTCTTACCCAACGTGCATTGCACTCTTGAGAGAATGGTCCAATATAAGTGCAAGATTTCTTCATTGCTAAACCATTTTTTTAAATTCCTAACTCATTGCACTTTTGAAAATTTTTTTTCTTAAGTTTTATTTATTTTGAGAGAGAGAGCAAGTGCACGAGTCCTCGAGAGCACACACAGGGGAGGGGCGAAGAGAGAGAGAATCCCAAGCAGGCTCTCCACTGTCAGCACAGGGCCCAACTCAGGGTTCGATCTCATGAACTTCAAGATCATGACCTGAGCCGAAATCAAGAATTGGGCGCTTAGCCAACTAAGCCACCCACATTCGCCCCCATTGGTCTGTTTTAAATTGAGGTTTAATTGGCATATAACATTATTATTAGCCTCAGGTGGGTGTTCCATGTAATAACGATATTTGTATGTATTGCAAAATGAGCAGAGGATGTCTAGTTAACAGCTAAACCATTTTAGATTGCAAAACTCTAAACGTTCACACCATTAAACTTAATTGCTTTCAGGCTTCATGCTGGAAACACGAGGAGCATTTCTTGTTAAATTTCTTTTTTTTTATTTAAAAAAATGTTTAATGTTTTTTATTTATTTCTGAGAGAGAGAGAAACAGCGTGAGCAGGGGAGGGTCAGAGAGAGAGGGAGACACAGAATCTGAAACAGGCTCCAGGCTCTGAGCTGTCAGCACAGAGCCCACATGGGGCTCGAACCCACGAACCGTGAGATCATGACCTGAGCTGAAGTCAGATGCTTAACCGACTGAACCGACCAGGTGCCCCCTGGGAGTAATTTTTGAAACTTCACTTCCCCTGTCCTGCCACATTCCTCCAGAAACATCATAAATCTCCTTTTCCTCAGTCTCCAGGGTCTCCACTGTACCCAAGCTATCGTCACTTACTTGGATTCCTGCAATCGTCTCCCAGTGGCCCTTCCTGTCTCCTCCACGTTTGACTCCCTCCCATCCATTCACAGAACAGCGCGGAGTGATCTTTAAGAATTTAAGATGGTGTCGGTCTCCTGCTTAAAACCCAGCATTGCTTTCCGATAGCAGTGGAGATAAAATGCCTGCTCCTGTGGCCCCTGCCTACCTCTGCCGTCTCCTCTGGTGACTCTCTTCCCTCCCAAGTACTCTATAGCTACCTCGGCCTTTCTCTTTCCAAAATATGCTAAGCTCCTTCCTGAATTAGAGCTGTTGAATATGGCTGTTCCCTTGCCTGAAATGTGATTCCCACCCCTTACCCAACCACCCCCTCCCCCGTTCCCCATGCGACGGTCTCCTTCTCAACCATCTGTTCCCAACATCAATTTCATTTCTCCAAATGCTCCTTCCATGACTCCCACTCTTTCTAAGGAAGGTGCTCCCCCATTCTGCCCACTACTGCTTTCTCAGGATTTTAACATCATGTTGTTGTTTTCTCCTAGGATTTGTAATTAGTTTATTCTTTCTTTGCCAGTTTTCTGTCTCCCGGACTGGATGATGAACTTCAAGAGGGAGAGGCTTTGTCTTCTTCTCTGTCGTATCCCTAATGTGTACTCAATACAATTAGTTGGGTGAATGAATAAAATCAGTAAGAAAAAGAGAGGCCAAAATGAGTGACATCGTCAGGAGGTCATAGGAAAAAAAATGGATGGAGAGCCAATGAACATGAAAGGATGCTCAAGCTCAGTCACATAATTAAAAAAGAAGGGGGGTTGGGAAGCCTGGGTGGCTCAGTCAGTTGAACGTCTGACTTGATTTTGGCTGAGGTCACAATCTCACAGTTTGTGAGTTCGAGCCTGGAGTCAGGCTCTGTGCTGACAGCGTGGAGCCTGTTTGAGATTCTCCCTCTCTCCATCTCTCTCTGCCTCTCTCCCCGGCTCTCTCCCTCTTTCATAAGTAAACAAACAAACAAACACATTTTTAAAAGGTAGATTGGACTTTTCATGTATCAGATTGGCAAAATTGGGGGGTTTGACCATGTCTCTTACACCCGGCAAGAGTTTGAAAAAACAGATTGTGAGATGGTAAATTAGTGCAGCGTTTTTAGAAAACATTGGGCAAGATCTGTCAAATCATAAAGGCATATATCCATTGACCTAGAAATAGGAGGGATAGGGGCGCCTGGGTGGCTTAGTCGGTTAAGCGTCTGACTTTCGCTTAAGTCATGATCTCGCGGTTCGTGGGTTCGAGCCCCGCGTCGGGCTCTATGCTGACTGCCAGCTCAGAGCCTGGAGCCTGTTTCAGTCTGTGTCTCCCTCTCTCTCTGACCCTCCCCTGCTCACGCTGTCTCTCTCTCTCTCCTAGAAATAAACAAAAACATTAAAAAATTTTTTAAAAAAATGGAATTTTTGATTTTTTATTCCTACATCTACTCCATTCCCCCATCTTGGTAAATAAATGATATCATTACCATTACCTTTACCATCACTACCTAGTTCTCAAGCCAGAGGCCAGGAACCTTCCTTGATTTCCCTGATTCCTTCATCACCACCACCACCACTTTCCTGGTACATCCAATTCATTCATTGGTCTTGATTCTACTTCCAGAAGATTCTGAATTTATCCACTTCCCTGCGTTGCCAGCACTTCTGCCCTTATTAAAGTCATGTCTATCTTTTGTCTGGAGTTTTACAATAATAGTCTTTTAACGGGGCTCCATGTTTCTAGTCTTGCCCCCTTTAAGATCCATTCTTTACACATAAGCCAAAGTAATCTTTTTTTAATGTTAATTTATTTTGAGAGAGAGAGAGAGAACCAGTGGGAAAGGGGCAGAGAGAGAGGCGGGGTGGGGGAGAGAGAATCCCAAGCAGGCTCTGCATTGCTAGCACAGAGCCTAAGGTGGGGCTCAATCCCACGAACCATGACTTGAGCTGAAAAACCAAGTTGGTTTTTCAACTGACTGAGCCACCCAGGTGACCCAGCCAAAGTAATCTTTAAAAAAAATAAAAAGCCAGATCATTCCTCTCCCCTGCTTAAAACCCCTCTAGTGATTTCTCAGTGCACTTGAAATATAAACACCTTGCCAAGAATTTTAAGATATTTTTAGATTTTTTATTTATTATTTTTGAGAGAGAGAGTGAGAGAGACAGAGTGTGAGCAGAGGAAGGGCAGAGAGAGAGGGAGACACAGAATCTGAAGCAGGTTCCAAGCTCTGAGCTATCAGCACAGAGCCCAATGCAGGGCTCGAACTCACGAGCCATGAGATCATGACCTGAGCCAAAAGTCGGATGCTTAACCGACTGAGCCACCCAGGCACCCTCAAGACTTTTAACATCTTGAGTGATCTGGTCACTGCTTCACTCTCAATCCCCATTTACAACTGGTTGTCACGCAGTCACCATACATTCCAGCCACAGAATTCTTCTAGCAGCTCAGATACTCCACAAAGTCATCACCCTTTTGTTCTCTCTTCTTGGAATGCTCTCCCTCAACATTTTATAAGTCTGGCTCCTTCTCACTCAGTTCTTAACTTAAGTAAATGTGCTTAACTCAAAAAGGCCTTCCTTGCCTTCCTGCAGTGTTCCAGATTAGATGAGAGATCGGCAAAAAGAGAGCACACACACACACACACACACACACACACACACACACACACTCTCCTACTATAAACTCCTAATTTATTTAGGTACCTAATCCTATGGTACCGGATTTGTAGGAAGTGACATAGCTATGGAGTGGAGATGTGCGTCTGTCTCAACTTTTCACTTGCTCCCTGATCCTTCTGCATAAGGAGGGTCCTCCAGAATTGAGAAAGAAGCCAAATTCTTGCCACATCACTACTTTTTTAAACCCACGCTTACACCACCCAGTGGAAAGACTACACTCACAGTCTGTGCTTAAATTTAAGGACATCCTTATACTCCATGGTCTGCTAGCTCTTAACCGTACTCTGTACAAGCAAGACTGCCTCCTCACGTAGGGCATGAACCTCATCTTTGCCTCCAGCTCTAACCCTGCGCGTAACCTGTCTTGCTGTGGCACCCCATCTCTTCCTGCCTTCTGTCAGTTGCTCCCTATTACCTGAGTTTTGTTGCTGCACAGCACGCATTGCTCTCTGAAGTTATTTGTTATCTCTCTGCCCCACTAAAATATAAAGACCATGAGAGCAAGATTTTTTTCTTCCTTGAACACAGCTGTCCTTCCAACATGTAGAACATTGCCTGGCATGTAGTAGGTGTTCAGTAAGTATTTCTGGAATGAATGTGTGCACACCTCCTATGTCCGGCCTTGCCACTCTCCACTTCCCTTTCTTCCATGTCAACCTCATGGCAGTTCACTGCCTTGAGATAAAGCCCAACTCCTTAACATGACTTGCAAGACCCTTTGTGAGCTGGGCCTCCTCATCCCCTCCAGCCTCATCTCTCACTCTTCTTGCCAGAAATTCTCCCTTCCGCTCCTCCAGCCCTTGGCTGTCTCTGTGCCCCAGACATACTGAACTTCTTTCAGATCCTCAAACCTGCCAAGTTCTCTCTCACTTCTGTGCCTTCAGGGGTCTCTTCTTACTTCCAGAAACATTTTGCTCTCACTCCTCAGTCCCTTTTCACCTAATTCCACACAGCCTTCCTGGCTCTCAGGTCACTCTAGAACCTGTATCTCTCCTTAACACTTGGGCTCTAACTCAGTGTCTTGTAACTGTTGTGTAGTGGCTGTGTCTCCTCCATACGGGGATCTCCATGAGGTTAGGGCTATTCCATTTAATTATACATATGTTTACACACACACACACACACACACACACACACACGAATCTTGAAGAATGTTCACAGTGCTAGTAAAGGGAGTTGATTCTGGGTGGACAGGAGAAGCATTTTGTAATGTTTTAAAAACCGTTATCTGTGTTTTCTGATTTTCAAAACGAACATTTCTTGTTATACTAATAAAAAATAATACAATTTCAAGACTTGACGATAAAGCTACAGCAATCATAAGAGTGTAGTATTGACAAAATAATAAATTAGATCAATGGAACAGAATAGAGTCTAGAATTAGATCCACGCAAATATAGTCACTGGGTTTTTTTAAGTTTATTTATTTATTTTGAGAGAGAGAGAGAGAGAGCAGGAGAGGGGTAGACAGAGAGGGAGAGGAAGAATCACAAGCAGGTTCCACTCAACACAAAGCTTGACATGGGGCTCGACCTCATGACCACAAGATCACAACCTGAGCCAATATCAAGAGTCAGACACTTAACCTACTGAGCCACGCGAGTGCCCCACATAGTCACTGGTTTTTGACAGAGAAGCAAAAGCATAAAATGGAGAAAAGATGGTTCTCAGCAAATGGTGTTGACACAACTGGACATCAACCTACAAAAAAATGAATGTAGGCACCGACCTTAGACCCTTCACAAAAATCAACTCAAAATGGAGTATAGACTAAAGTGTGAAATACAAAACTATAAAACTCCTAGAAAATAATATAGGAGAAAATCTAGATGATGTCATGTTTGATAATGGCATTTATATATAAAACCAAAGGCATGATCCGTGAAAGAAATAATTGATACACTGGGCTTTATTCAAATTTAACACTTATGTTCTGTGAAAGGAACTGTGGAGAAAATGAGAAGACAAGCCAGAGACTTGGAAGAAATGTTTACGAAAGACGTTTGTACCAAAGACCCATCTGAAACAGGACTGTTACCTAAAATATACAGAGAACGCTTAAAACTCCAAAATAAAAAATAATCAATGGGAGAAAATATTTGTAAACCACATATATGATAAGGGGTTAATATCTAAAATATGTAAGGGGGCACCTGGGTGGCCCAGTCGGTTAAGCGTCCGACTTCGGCTCAGGTCATGATCTCACGGTTTGTGGGTTCGAGGCCCATGTCGGGCTCTGTGCTGACAGCTAGCTCAGAGCCTGGAGCCTGCTTCATATTCTGTGTCTCCCTCTCTCTCTGACCCTCCCCTGCTCACGCTGTCTCTCTCTCTCTCTCTCTCTCAGAAATAAATAAAACATTAAAAAAAATAAAATAAAACATGTAAGGAACCCATACAACTCAATGGCAAAAGAAACACATAATCCAGTTTTAAAATGGGCAAAGGGCCTGAATAGAGACTTTTTCCAAAGAAGATATACAAGTGGCCAACAGGTACATGAACAGGTGCTCAACATCACCAGTTGTCAGGGAGATACCAGTCAAAGCCACAATGAGATACTACTTCACACCTGGTGGGATGGCTGTTCTCAAAAAGATAAGACATAGCAGCTGTTGGTGAGGATATGGAGAAAGAGGGATCCTTAGGTGCTGTCAGTGGGAATGTTGTTGGTATGGGAACCAATATGGAAGTTTCTCAAAAAATTAAAAATAGAACTACCAAATGATCCAGCAATCCCACTTTGGATTCAGAGGAGATGAAGTCATTATCTTGAAGAGATAATCTACACACCGATGTTCATTACAGCATTATTCACACTAGTCAAGACATGGAAATAACCTAAGTGTATGTTTATGGATGAATGGATAAAAAAATGTGGCATATATAATATAATATTATTAAGCCACAAAAAAAAGTGGGAAATCCTGCCATTTGTGACAACATGGATGGACCCTGAGGGCATTATTCTAAGTGAAATAAGTCAGACAGTAAAAGTGAAATACTGTGTGATCTCACTTCTGTGTGGAGTCTAAAAAAAACAAATTCAGAAAGTAGATTGGTAGGAAGATGAGGAAAATGGGTAATGGTAGTCAAAGGGTACGAAAAATTCATCCAGTTGTAGGATGAGTAAGTTTTGGGGCTCTAGTGTACAGCAGAGTGATTGTAATCAACAATACTATATTGTATATTTGAAAGTTGCTATGAAAGTAGATCTTAAATGTTGTCACCACACACACACACACACCAAGGTAACTGTTAGGTGACAGATGCTAACCAACCCTATTGTGATAATCATTTTGCAATATACATGTCTATCAAATTATCGTGTTGTACATCTTGAACTTGTACAATGCCATATGTCAAACACATCCCATACAGCTGGAAAAAATCAGAAAACAAACAACTCGATTTAAAAATGGGCAAGAGACTTGACCAGACACCAGACAAGATATACAGACAGCAAGTAAGCATATGAAAAGATGCCAACGATGTGGAGCCACAGGAATTCTTATTCCCTGCTTGGTAGAAATGCAGAATGGTACAGCCACCTTGCAAGGCAGTTTGGCAATTTCTTACAAAGCTAAACATAGTCTGACAACATGATCCAGGCATTGCACTCCTAGGTATTTACTCAACCGAGTTGAAAACTTATGTCTGCACAAAAATATGCAACCAATGTTTACAGTGCTAAAACCAATGTTTGGCTTTATTCGTAATGACCAAAAACTGGAAGTAACCAAGATGTCCTTCAGTAAGTGAATGGACAGACAAACAAACTGTGGTCCATCAAGACAACGGACTCTTTTTTTAATGCTAAAAAGAAATGAGGTATCAAGCCACAAAAAGACATGAAGGAAATCTAAATGCATATTGCTAAGTGGAGGAAACTAGTCTTAGTGTACTCAGGCTGATATAACAGAAATACCGCTGGATATCTTTTTAACAACAGAAATTTCTCATGATTCTGGAGGCTGGGAAGTCCAAGAGCAAGGTGCTGACAGAATGGGTGTCTCGTGAAGGGGTCTTCCTTGATGGCTGTCTTTTTGCTTTCACCTCCATGCCTAGAGGGTTGAGAGTTTCTTTTATAAGGGCCCATTCATTTTTCTATCCCA
The DNA here is from genome assembly GCA_017311185.1 of Proteles cristata cristata. Classification (NCBI taxonomy): domain Eukaryota; kingdom Metazoa; phylum Chordata; class Mammalia; order Carnivora; family Hyaenidae; genus Proteles; species Proteles cristata. The sequence goes on along the minus strand of JAESUZ010000239.1, from coordinate 812,174 downwards.
TTCATGAGGGCCTCACCCTAATGACCTACTCACCTTCCAAAGGCACCATCTCCAATACCATCAAATTGGGGATTAGGTCCAACATAATGAATTTTGAGGGAGATACAAATATTCAGCCCATTGCATATTGTATGATACTAATTATATGACATTCTGGAAGAGGCAAAATCATGGAGACAATAAAAGATCGGTGGTTGCTAGGGATTAGTAAGACAGGGAAGGATGAATAGATGGACCACTGAGGGCTTTTAGGGCAGTAAAACTATTCTGTATGATACTGTAATGGTAGGTATATGTCATTATGTGTTTGTCCAAACCCATAGAGTATACCGTCCCAAGAGTGGACCTAAACTATGGACTTTGGGTGATAATGATGTGTCAATATAGGTTAATGAGTTGTAACAAATGTACCACTGGTGGGGGATGTTGAGAGTGAGGGAGGCTGTGTGTGTGTAGGGACAGGGGCTATGTGGGAGCTCTCTGTACTTTCTGCTCAAGTTTGCTGTGAACATAAAATTGCTCTAAAGAATAAAGTCTATTAAAATAAAATAAAACAGACCTGGAAAATGGAAAACTACGTGTTCCATAGCAGAGGTAACCCACCTTGAGCCAGTGCTGGACCATCTGTGTAGTACCTGCTTTCTAACTCCAGGGCTTTGAACAACTCGAAGGGTTGATTTTAGTTCTACTTGAGAATGAAAAGGTGGGCTAGATCCATGGTTCTTGTGCTTTGTGGTTTTTTTCATGAAGAAGTAAATTAAAAATGGGAATTAAGGTGGGGTTATCAGCTTTTCATTTTGTTGAATAAATATATTCGTTAAAACTTCATCTGGGATGAGCAATGGGTGTTATATGTAAACCAACTTGACAAACTATTAAAAAAAAAAAAACCTCCATCTACTGTAACCATTTCATTATAAGCAAACATTTTAGTACAAAACATTAGGAGGTAAGTTTTATTTTTAAGAAACTTTTAGGATGTAATATTTAAATAAATGGTAATTACTTAAATTGAATACCCCAAGTTTTATGGAGAACGCTATATTCTCCCTTATTTTTCTGACTTTTCCATTAACTGCTGCAAACTCTATCCTACCTGACCAGTTTGTGGACCAGCACTTGGGCTGACTAAATATTTTCCAACCCTAATATTCTGAGACATTATGCACAAGTAGCTTTTGTGTTAGTGCAGATCCTAAGCAAGAGAACAAAGAATAATTATCAGCATAGAAGCCCCTACCATATATGCTAGGCATATTATTGCTAATACATCAAACAACCTGATAAGGTAGGAATTAGAGATTACAAAACTGAGACTTAGGAGTACGTACCCGGGTGCCTGGGTGGCTTGGTCAGTTAAGTGTCCAATTCTTGATTTCAGATCCAGTCACAATCTCATAGTCTATGAATTGGAGCCCTGCCTTGGGCTCTGGGCTGACAGCATGGAGCCTGCTTGGGGTTCTCTCTTTCTTCCTCTCTCTCTCTCTCTCTGCCCTTCCCCTGCTCATTCTCTCCCTCTCTCTCAAAATAAATAAATAAACATAAAAAGAAGAAGAAGAAGAAGAAGAAGAAGAAGAAGAAGAAGAAGAAGAAGAAGAAGAAGAAGAAAACTGTTGAGAGTCCTACGGTAGTGGCTGCAACGCTAGGACACAGACCTAGGCTTATCTGGACTCCAAAGCCTGTCTTGTTTCTGCCCTTAGATTCTAGTTGTACACCTAGCACTCTCTTTTCTTTTGGAAGCAACAGACTCCTCTTTTAACAATGGCTCCTTCCATTATTCTAACACATGGATTATCTGAGCTCCATCTTCAGGCCATAGTTGATCCAAGGAGGGCATGGTAGCCAGAGCCCTTCCTCATCCATGTGAGTTTACACCTCATAGTCCAGTGCAGCAAGCCATAAGATCTAAGACCCAGTGATCTTCAGAGGTCTATCCACTAAAAACTGGTAGGCAGGGAGAGAGAATGACGTGACGTTAACAAGAAACAGAAGGGGGGAACTTGGAGCCTTCAAGTCCTTAGATCCACCTGTTCCCAGCCCCCCTTCCATCTCCACTTTTCCATGGTTCTACCTTTCCTTGAATTTAGTGAGGCAACACATTCCTCCTTTTTCCCCTTGAGCCAATTCAAGTGTTGTCACACACAATCAATCTAGTGTAGGTTCCAGAGCTCTCATCCTTCTGCTCCAAGAAGGAGGCAGCACTATATTATAGTGGAAAGAATGTGGACTTCAGAGAAAGATCCTTGGCAAGATGAAGACAAAACAATGCTTCATGCTGTGAGAGCTTTGGAAGCTGTCAGATGCACTTGTATTAAAGCCACCATGGAAAGGACAAGAGACTGGGCTGTTGTCTCAAACACCAGATAGTACATTTAGGCTGTTGTGCTAGAGGACAAAGGTCTTAGATCAATTTCAGAAAGGAAAACAGAACAACAAGCCCCCTATGTTCATTTTCAGTTCAGTTACTTTTGAAGTAATAACAAAAAGTACATTTTATGAACTGATACGCTCTTTTCCAGCAATCATGCTTTATAGTTTTCACATTTTACAATTGCATTTGTTTTTTCAGAATATAGTATGTATGTTCATATGGTTCAAAATTCAAAAGGTCCCCAAAGAAATACAGTGAAATTCTTCCTCTCATCCCTGCCCCTGACCCAGTCCTCCCTACCAACTGATCAACCAGTGTAACCAGTAAAAAAAATCTTTCCAGAGATACCTTCCACATGCTTATGTTGACTTTTGCTGCGTATACAGCAAAATGGTCACTCCAAAACTTAATAGCTTAAAACAACAAGCATCTGTATTCACTCAAGATTATGAACCAGCTGGGCAATTCTCGCCCAGGCTTGCTCAGTGGGGTGGATGGTCTAGAATGGCCCTGATCACATGTCTCACAGTTGGCAGGCTGTTTGGATGAGGGAATCTTCATATCTCTGGAAGTTGGCTCACTGTCAGCTGGCATGACAGCCACATACCTCCCATCACGCAGGCACCAATGTGCCTTTCATTGCTCCCAGCAATTAAAGAGGATATGCTCCAATGCACAAGCACTTTTCAGGCCTCTGCCTCCATCTCATTTGTTAATGGCTGATGAGACTTCAACTAAAGTGAATTAAATAAAAGAAAATGGCCAAGTCTGGATTTCAGAGATCTGAAAAAGTAGATGCCACATCCTGGAGGAAAGAGCTGTAAAGTAACATTGCAAATGGACGTACATGCTGGTATGAGAAGAGTTAGTGGCAATTTTTGCAGTGCGCCATAGCATATGTTTGTGAATATGAGTGTGTGTGTATACTTTTTACTGTTTTTTTACATAAATGGTGGTATACCGTTTTATGGATTTTTATAAATATTTAAAACCTATTGTACAAACCTTGCTGTCTATCAAGACAAAAATTTATATTTTAGATGGTAAAGCCAGACTGTAGTCAAACAATTTGATAACAAGGGCAGCTGAGTGGCTCAGTCGGAAGAGCATGTGACTTGATCTCGGGATCATGAGTTTGAGTCCTAGGTTGGGTGTAGAGATTACTTAAATAAACAGACAAACTTAAAAAAAATTTTGATAGGAGAGTTATCTCATTATGTCAAATGGTAGGAAGCTCAAATCTACAGAAGAGGACAGAATAGATTGAAATGTAATTTTACAAGTCACTTTTGCCTGAGTTGATTCATCTGCTAATCATTATCATCTGATAATCCGGTATCATTCTCTGAGATTGGAAAGTCACCTTCTCACAGAAGTTCCCACACAGTGTCTGAATAATCAAAGTACATTTTAGTCCAAGGTTTTCCTTCATCGTCTCCAGTTCATTAGAGTCGATTGCCTCTTAAAAGAAAACTCATTATTTACTTCTCCTTTTTTTTTTTAATTTAAAAAAAGTGTATTTATCTTGGGAGAGTGAGAGAGCATGAGCAGGGGAGGAGCAGAGAGAGAAAAAGAGAGAGGGAGAGAGAGAATCCCAAGCAGGCTCTGTGCTGTCAGTGTAGAGCCTAACTTGCAGCGTGAACTTGTGAAACGTGAGATCATGACCTGAGCCAAAACCAAGAGTTAGACACTTAACCAACTGAGCCACCCAGGCACCTTCATTGCCTTTCCAAGCCCCGATAGCCTCATATTTAAGAGGGAAGTTTTGGGGCACCTGGTGGCTCAGTAGGTTAAGCATCCAGCTTTGGCTCAGCTCATGATCTCATGGCTTGTGAGTCTGAGTCCCGAGTTGGGCTCTGTGCTGACAGCTCAGTCTGCTTCACATTCTGTGTCTCCCTCTCTCTGCCCCTCCCCTGCTCAAGCACATGTGCACTCTCTCTCTCTCTCTCTCAAAAATAAAAAAAAATATATTAAAAAAAAAACAATAAAAAACCAAAACAACAAAAAAATAAACGAATTTTTTTAAGATGTATGTTTTTAGGGGTGTCTAAGTGGCTCAGTCAGTTAAGCATCTGACTTCAGCTAAGGTCTCACAGTTGTGGAGTTTGAGCCCTATATCAGGCTCTGTGCTGACAACACAGAGCCCACTTCAGGTCCTCTTCAACCTCCCCCCACCCCCACTCATTCGCTTACATGCTCTCTCTCTCTCTCTCTCAAAAATAAATAAACATTAAAAAAACAAGGTGGAGGGGCGCCTGGGTGGCTTAGTCGGTTGAGCGTCTGACTTTCGCTTAGGTCATGATCTCGCAGTTCGTGGGTTCGAGCCCCGCGTCGGGCTCTGTGCTGACTGCTCAGCTCGGAGCCTGGAGCCTATTTCAGAGTCTGTATCTCCCTCTCTCTCTGACCCTCCCCTGCTCACACTGTCTCTCTCTCTCCTAGAAATAAATAAAAATATTAAAAAATAATAATAATTAAAAAAAAAAAACAAGGTGGAAGCTTTTAGTACGTCCATCATTAGATTTCCATGTGGACTAAGCAAGTTCTGTATGGCCAACACTTCATGAATATTGACATCTGGACAGACCTTCATGGCTCTGCCAATCAGAAGGTGTGCTCACAGCCTTCACAAACACAGGACATAAATGTTTATAACAGTTAATAGTACCTCTCTTGGGACATTTGAACTTTGATGGATCCACACCTTGTAAAAAGAAGAAAGCTTACCTTTAAAAAAAATTTTTTTAATGTTTTATTTATTTCTGAGAGAGAGAGAGAGAGAGAGAGAGAGAGACAGCGTGAGCAGGGGAGAGTCAGAGAGAGAGGGAGACACAGAATCTGAAACAGGCTCTGAGCTGGCTGTGAGCACAGAGCCCAATGTGGGGCTTGAACCCATGAACCATGAGATCATGACCTGAACCAAAGTTGGACACTCAACCAACTGAGCCACCCAGGTGCCCCGAAAGCTCACCTTTTCTTTCTTTTCTTTTTTTTTAATTTTTTAAATATTTTATTTATTTCTAGGAAAGAGAGAGAGAGAGAGAGCGTGAGCAGGGGAGGGTCAGAGAGAGAGGGAGTCACAGACTCTGAAACAGGCTCCAGGCTCTGAGCTGGCAGTCATCACAGAGCCCGACGCGGGTCTCGAACCCATGAACCATGAGATCATGACCTAAGCGAAAGTCGGACGCTTAACCGACTAAGCCACCCAGGCGCCCTGAAAGCTCACCTTTTCTGAGGTTGATCTGGACTTCCCATGCAGCATAGCAAATTGAACACATATGCTGGCCTCCACACACCTCTTGTCCCCATCCTGATACTCCATTAAAATTAGAGAAGTAAACAGAAAGCTAAAGTCATAAAACTGAGGGGAATAGGATGGACTTTCGGGAGACAAAGAATTTCCGTGAATTTCTGGAAGATATAACGTAGCTAGAAATGTCTTGATGGATGAAATAGAGCCAAGTATAAGCAATGGGGGACATGGTCACACTGCTAAGCAGAATCCGGGGGAGTTAGGGAACCTCCACACAGAGGGAGGGAGCGAGACAGGAAGGCCACATCAGAGATTAACAAAATCCCATGAGCTCCTCACACTCCCGAGCTCTCTCCCTCCACCCCCATTCCTGTGTCAGTAGATGGCCAGCCATTTAGCCATATCCCAAAAGTCCAGCGAGGATATTCTGCAAAGAATGTGAATGAACTGCGGCGCAAGTGAGTGCTGGAGCCCAGAAGAGAACCTCTCCATGCCGCCATTTTAGGTTTCCCATAACCCAGAGCTTAATCATTCCTTGCAGAGGAATACATGCCAACCAACAGCCCTACTGAGGTACATGGTAGACTGGTCAGGAGAGAGGCATTGTGGGGGGAGAGGAAATGCCCACTGGACTGTAGAATAATCAACCTTGCCTTCATTAATGAATGTAAAATATCAACCAAGGATGAAGACCAGGAGCACGGGAAGGAAAGACAAACTGTTCTAGTAAGAGAGCCAGACTGAGTCGTTCACTCAGTCCTGGGACAGACTTCTCAGAAGAGGAAGAAAGGACAGACAACAGGAAAAGAGGAAATAAAGGAAAGAGAGGAAACATCTGTGAAGCACATATATCTTCTCTCAGGAGTAGGCACAGAAATGAGTAAGATCAACCCCTCCTTCATGCTTAGATTGGGGGAGTGCTTCCCAGAGGGTGTGTTTGAAGGGTTCTTAGATGGTTAATTTTATGTGTCAACTTGGCCAGATATTTGTTGAAATGCTATTCTGGAGGATGATTTATTTGCCAACTTTGCTATGCCATGGTGCCTAGATATTTGCTTAAACACTATTGTGTTTCTGTGAGGCTTTTGTGAGGTTTCTGTGAGGGTGTTTCTGTGAGACTTTTGGGGGGATGAGATTAACATTTAAATCAGTGAACTTGAAGTGATGCACATTACCCTCCATCATCTGGGTGGGCCTCATCCAATCAGCTGAAGGCCTTAATAAAACAAAAGACTGATTTCCCCCGAGTAAAAGGGGCCCTTCTGCTAGCAGATGGCCTGCAGACCTGAACTGCAACATTGGCTCTCCTGTGGGTCGCCAGCCTGCCCACCACACAGATTTCAGAGTTGCCGGCCTCTGTTATCCTTTGTTACAATTCTTTTAAATAATCTCTTTCTATATATGTATATATACACACATCCTATTCTGTTTCTTCAGAGAGCTCTGACTAATCCAGTGGCTATCTCTGGCTCTCTCCAAGGGCTTTCCTGGCCCATTTACTCATAGAAAAGATGGATACTTGCTAGATACTAGGGGACACCATGGACTAAGTTGAGACAGTTTTTCTGTGTCAAGAAGGCAGCAGTCAGGCCTGGGGATTACCTGTCACAACAGAGAGAGTTTGAGAACAAGATGAATGCAGGGAGCAAAGCCTCATCTCTGCCACTTTCTAGCAGACAGGCTCAGACACTAGCCTGAGCACTAGGAACGTCATGACGAGCAACACTCTCAGGAAAAAGACATTAAAGAATCGTAGCTGATTCTTCTTAAGTGTGCAAAAGGCTGCCGAGGAGCAGTGTGCGTACTAAGAATGCTGAGGCCTGTGTCTGGTTGGGAGGTCAGGGAGGGTTTCTCTGAGGATGTGATGCTCAGCTAAGATCCAAAGGAGAGGCGAGAGTCAGTGAGGGTGGGGGAAAGCTTTCTGGGTAGAGAGAACAGCATGTGGAAAAGCCCAGGTTGGGAGAAAGTTTGCAGAGCTGAGTAGTCCAGCATGGCTGGAAGGAAGTGGGTGAAGCAGAGGTTGATGGAGCTAACATTGGAGAGGTGAGCAGGGCAGGTGGGTTACATAAGGAATGTGGGCACTATTTTAAGGTAGGTGGAAAATTATCATCCAGTGTTCCCTGGGAAAAGGGCCTGATTGTTATGTCTTCAGCTACCTTTTCTATCTCTCCTTCAGCAACTCCAATAACATATGTGAGAGTGGTCGATATTTCCACAGGTCATAGGTGCTTGGCTCATTTTTTTGTCAGTCTTTTTTCTCTCCATTCCTCATTTTGGACAGTTTCTATGGCTATGTCTTCAAGTTCACTGATCTTGTTTCTATGGCTGTGTCTTCAAGTTCACTGATCTTTTCTTCCATGGTGTTCAATCAACTGTTTATTCCATACAGTGTAGTTTTTGACCTAAATATTGTCGTTGTCATCTCCAGATGGGTCTTGTTTTTTTATGTCTTCCGTTTCTCTCCTAATCTTTATCCTGTTCTAGCTTCCTGAGCATATGGAATTTATGAGAGTTCTTTCATATCCATGTCAGCTAATTCCATGATCTCTGTCAATACTGGATCTGTGTTCCTCCAGGATATGGGCCATATATGCTGCTTTTTTGCATGCATAGTAATTAATATCTGATTGCCTCCAGACATTGTCAAGTTTGCAGGGATGGATGATGGATTTTGTTGCATTTATGTAGTGCTGAGTTGTGCCCACACATGCAGGTAGTTAGTTGGAATCAGTTTGATTCATTTTTTAAAATATGTTTATTGGGGCACCCGGGTGGCTCAGTTGGTTAAGCATCTGACTTCCGCTCAGGTCATGATATCATGGTTCGTGGGTTCGAGCCCTGCATCGGGCTCTGTGCTGATGGCTCAGAGCCTGGAGCCTGCTTCAGATTCTGTCTCCCTCTCTCTCTGCCCCTCCCTTGCTCATGCTTTCTCTCTCTCTCCCTCTCAAAAACAAATAAACATTAAAAAATGTTTATTTAAAAATAAATTTATTAAAAAATCAACATTAAGAAATGTCTATTTATTTTGAGAGGGAGAGAGAGAGCACGAGCAAGGGAGGAGCAGAGAGAGAGAGAGAGAGAATCCCAAGCAGGCTCTGCACTGACACCAGAGGCTGATCTCACGAACTGCAAGATCACGACCTGAGCCAACAGCAAGAGTCAGACGCCCAACCGACTGAGCCACCCACATGACCTCATCAGTTCGATCTTTTTGAGGCCTGCTTTTAAGCTTTGTTGGGGCAAGTCCATAGCAGCCTTTAATCTAGGGCTAATTCATTTCCACTACTAAGGTGCTGCCCTGGATGTAGTGAGGTCTCCCCCTGTCAGGTTCTGAAGCTTGAGGCCAATCTGGTTCTTGATCCTTGATGCAGCCAAACTGATGGTGGCTCTGGGGCCCCCTTGGCAAGGGAGCAACTTTACAGAAGGTCTAGCAGCTCAGCCGTAACAAGCTTCAGAATCCCAAGGTGGATTCAGAACTCTTTGAGGCCCTCCTGGGCACAGCCAAGCCAAGCCAGGGGCTGAGGGCCCCTTGAACTCACAGCAGTGACCGGGTCTGGCTTCGTGCATCCAGACCACTGGTCAGACAGAACCTGACCTGCTTGAAGCTAGCTTTACCAAAAGAGGGTGTCCCAGGAGTTGAGCTCAGTTGTAGCCTCTTTCTGTAGTGCCGATGAAGAAACCACATGTGGATTTCTGGGGTCTAGAGAAGTCTGGGGGATCAGGAAGCCATGACTTATTCAGAAGACATGATTTGCTGGATGTCAGAGGCGCTAGAACAGGCATGGGTTTCATACGGGTGGAGGGGGAGGGGGTGACAGGCTTGGCTGGATCCAGGGTGAGAGCATTTCCACTGTGAGTTTTGGAGTTCTCCTCTTATTAGAGTTCCCTCAAAGTTTCAATAATAACCTCCTTGCTATTTTCTGGCGGTGAGCCATGGCCCATAAGGCATGGCCATCAGTTTTCCTGAAAGGCATTTTTGCAGAAGGTGGATGTCATCAGCGACTGTGGAGACCCTTCCCAAGCCTTTGGCCAGACTCTGGAGGCCATGTCTGGAAGGAAAGGAGGAAAGGGGAGTCAGGAGCCCTGATCACCAACAGGCCTTGGTTCACCCACTTGTGTGAAAAAATGGCCCTAGACCCTCTGCTAGTGAGGAGGACTTGTTCCTCTCTCTCTCCCTCTCCCTCCTCTTGCCCTCTGTCTCCCCCTCTCCCTCCTCCCTTCCCTCTCCCCTTCCCCCTCCTCCTCTCTCTCCCCCTCCTCCTCCTCACTCTCCCTCTCTTCCTCCTCCTCCCTGTCCCTCTCTCTCTCCTTCTCTTTCCCTCCACCCTGTCAATGGACTTCTGGAGAAAAGTCATCCAGGGATGGGTCAGCCTTAACATTTGTTCTAGTAGTTTCCCTTGCAGGTTTGTGTAATGAGATCCAGCTTCTGGGAGGAGCAGGCACAAGAAGGCGGTGAAGGAAGGCCCACTGTACCTCCACGTGGGTGGGAGAAGAGGAGGACACCTAAGACCTTAGGAATGAAGGCTGCCCAGTCTGGGACAGGACATTCAGTAAAAATGGCCAGAGGCAAAATGGGAGCGATAAGAAAGAAGCCAGTCTTCCCCTGGTTTGTAAACTCTGGCTGGATTTGGACGTTTTTCTAATGGAAGTGAGAAATCGGGAACAATTTTAAGTAGCAGAGGGTCATGCTCGGACCTGCCCCGGACGACCCCTCTGGCTGCAGTGTGAGAATGGCTGGTGGTCCGGATGGGGTGACAGAGGGGGATGAAATGGATGAACAGGTCTCAGTGTTGGCTGAACATGGCAAGGCGGAGAGAAGCCAACGGTGGCTTTTTGTCGTGGGCAAACAGTGGTGCCTTTGGCCGGCAGAAGGCCGCCAGGGGTGCAGAAGCAGGTAGAGGGACTATGACGAGTTTGGATCTGGCTATTCTGGGTCTAAGAAACGTCCTGACACCCAGGCAAGGATGTCTGGTGAGCAACCGGGGAGGGAGGTCTGGTTAGAGACCAGAGGCCAGGCAAGCCAAGGAGGAGCTGAGCTGCGCATGGGAGAGCGCACAGCGAGGAGGAGACAAAGCCCTCGGGAAGGTCCACAGTGTGGCGCTGGGCAGAGGAAGGGGAGCTGGCGGAGGAGGCTGAGTAGGCGCGTTTGGGGTGGAAGGAGGAAAGGCAAGGTCATGCCCAGGCTCCTGGCAGCCAGGGGAACAGCCCATTTCCCAAAGCAGAAAGCCAGCAACGGTATTAGACACTTCCAAGAGGCTGGGAATACTCTGTTAGATTTTGCAACCACGATGGTCTTAGAACGATGGCTTGGTACAGATGGACGCAGATGTAGTGAGCTGGGAGGTAAGGATCGGAAGAAAACAAAGAGGACCCTTTGGGAGCTTTGTCGGCGAAATGGAGGCAACAGGGTTTCACCTGGGGTCATGGAGTTGAGGGGGCAGAGTGCAGACACGAAGGATGTCAGCATGTTTGTATCCTCATGGAAAGGGCCAAAGAGAAAGCAGTTTCCACGGAGGACCTTTGAGTGTTTCCACTGTGCTCCGATAGCAGAACGGACAGCCCTGAGCGCACATTCTTGTGCATCTGACCCGTTGTGTCTTTAGAGTAAAATCTTAGAAGGGGAGCTACTAGGTCAAAACCAGCACGTGGGTGGCTTAGTTGGTTGAGTGTCTGCTTCTTGGTTTCAGCTTGGGTCATGATCTCAGTCATGAGATCGAGCCCGGCTTCAGAGCCTGCTTCGGATCCTCTCTCTAATAATAAACAAATTTGTAAAAATCTATATACATTAAAAATTTTTTAATGTTTATTTATTTTTGAGAGAGAGAGAGAGAGAGCAAGGGAGGGGCAGAGAGAGAGGGAGACACAGAATCTGCAGCAGGCTCCGGGCTGAGCTGTCAACACAGAGCCCCATGCGGGGATCGAATCCATGAACTGTGAGATCGTGACCTGAGCCAAAGTCAGATGCTTAACCAACTGAGTCACCCAGGCACCCCATATACGTTTTACTTTATGTTTTTATATTGTTTATTTATTTATTTTGTACAAGCAAGGGAGGGGCAGAGAGAGAGGGAGACACAGAATCCAAAGCAGGCTCCAGGCTTGAGCTGTGAGCACAGAGCCTGACATGGGGCTAGAATTCACAAACTCTGAGATCATGACCTGAGCTGAAATCGGATGCTTAACTGACTGAGCCACCCAGGCGCTCAGCCATATGCATTTTAAATTTAGTTATAGATTATCAAATTGCCCTCCCCAAACGGAACCAACTTGGGCAGCTATTTATTGGTAATGACATTCTCACAAACTTCGAATATTATCTATTTTTGAGATCTTTGTCAGTATGATTGACCAAAAATACTTTTCGCTGCTATTTTATATTGCCCTTCTTTGGCTACTAATGAGGTTGAACAGCTTTTCCTTTGTCATTGACAGTTTTTAGTTCTCGAATTACCTGTTCATATCCATTGTCCATTTTTCTACTGGGATGATAGTCCTTTTTTCCTTTCATTCATTTGTAAGAACTCTCTACTAGGGATATTAATTGTAACATAGTTTTACCTGTAAATTTGTTGGATGTCAGTTAACTCTACTTACACTTCTCCATGCCAAAGTTGGAAATCTTTTTGTGGGCAGCTCTTTGGTCTAGACAGTTCTTGCTCAGCCCAGTCTCGCAGTGTCTTGGCAACCTCTTCTGGCCAGCAGGAGTTTCACCATACTTCATTTTTTTTTTCCTCTTCTCTTGTCTTCCTTCTAAGCCTCACTGAAGTCCACAGTTTTTGCAGATAGGAAAATGCCAATTTTCCTTTGTGCCCTTCGTGCCCTTCCCTTTGGAGTCTTTGAACCTTTTGTGGGGTGAGTAGGCAGATGGTGAATTTGCTTTCGTTTGACTTGGCAGGACAGGTCCTTGGTAGACAGGCAGTAATCAGGCGAGGTCAGTCACCAGGGCGAGGTCCCAGCAGCAAAGTTCCTGAGTTCGGTTAAACCCCAACCTGTGCTCAACAGCACTGGGGAGGCCCGCCATCTTGGTCCCTGCCTCCTCCCTAGCTTGGGGAAAAGAGCATGATGAACCCTAAGATATGCAAGATTGTTTTCATTCTCCCAAGACTCAATAGGTGATGGGTGTCACCTGTCTTTCCTTCCTGTCTTGCTGTCTTTCCCTGTGCCCTTTCATGACCGCAGCGCTTGAATTACAAACTGAGATTAGATGTTATCAGAAAATGTGATCAAATATGTAGGTGGGGGAAGGTGTCAGAGATTAGCATGTGGAAGAAGAGGGAAAGAATAGTCCACCTACTGTTTATGACAAAAACATTTCAAGCCCATACAGTGGGAGAGACAATAAGATAATGAATGAACCCTTGAGGACATCTCCCCACCGTCACCAAGTCCCGCCCCAGCCAGCTTTATTTCATCCTACAGATGTCTCCACGGTATTTTGAAGAAAATCCCAGACATCGAAGGTATCGCCTTATGCAAATATTTTGGTATGTATCTCACAAAAACCAAGATCGTTATCGCACCTAAATAAACATTAACAGTGAGAAGTGACAGTGCTGAAGTGGATAGAACATAGAATAAGGAGTAAGAAGATCTGGGCTTTTTGTTTTGTTTTCTTTTATTTTAATTCTAATTTGCCACACAAGACCTCAAACAAGACGGTTAGCTTTCCCATCCCCAGTAGCTACTGACGAGTAGAAAGAGGAGAATTTGCTTCAAATTCAGAGCATTGGTCGTAGTTACAGCAGGGTTTTCTTTGCTAAAAAAATTTTTCTTAACTTTTTTGTAATGTTTATTTGTTGTTGAGAGAGACAGACAGACAGAGAGTGAGTGGGGGAGGAATAGAGAGAAAGAGAGGGGGGGGGTGTGAGTGGGGGAGGAACGGGGGGAGGGAGCCAAAGTAACTTTATCTCGCATTTTCTTTATCTGTATAACTAAGGTAGGGCAAAGAAAGGGTTACTTTTCAGATAGAGAAACTGAGGACCAAAATGGTTGAGCCCCTTGGTCTAGGAAGTCGGAGGAGGGCCAGAGTTAGAAGTGGCTCTCATGGGAAGGAGGGCGTCAAAAGTGACACCCCAGTCCTCGTCTCTGAGTGCACCCTCCTCCCCGGGGAGAACAGGACAGGCAGGGGCAGCCCTCTGGAGGCATCGCCTACAGTGCCCTCTGCTGACCAGACGGGCAGCGTGGGCTCACCGTGTTTCCCGGGGCAAAGACTCTGAGCCACCCACACCTCCCATGCTTCGGAGGTTTGGCACATGATCAATAACACTGATGGAACAGAAATTTCAACAGCCACAACAACAAAAGAGGCGAACGAGATGGAGGAGGAGCACCCTTGACAGTTGGCGGAAAGGTGAAGCTTGGAGGTCAGAAAGTCCCCACTCCCTTCGCAGTTAAGGAAACGGAGTTCTAGAGGGAAGAAGGGACGTGGCCAAAGTGCATGGTGAGCCAGGCCTGACAAGGCGTCCCCACTGAGCCTCTCCAGCCTCTGCCCCAGCGGATCCTCTCTGGGCCGCTAGAGGTGATTTGAAGTCACAGAGAAGGATGGGAAGAGATCTCTTCAGTGACTACTTGCCCAGAAGTTGGTAAGATGCCAACGCAATCATCTGTGGCTCAGGGGCATGGAAAGGACACTGTCTGTCCTAGCCACTCGAGTGAACCGGGTCCCTGGCAGCACTGTCTGAAGCCTTTCCAGCAGACCGCCCCCAGATCCTTCCCTCTCCCAAAAGCTCTGAGGGGCAGAGAGGTGAGTTTTCAGTACATTCGAAAACGACCGTGTCTCTGACATTGAATGAGAGTTTCTGCTTTGTCTGATATTAAAATTGCGTTTTTCATTTTGCATTTGCCACCTCACTAGTTTCTTTTTTTTTTTAATGTTTATTTTTAAGAGAGAAAGAGCTAGTGGGGGAGGGGCAGAGAGAGAGGGAGACACAGGATCTGAAGCAGGCTCCACACAGTGAGCCCAATGCAGGGCTCGAACTCAGGAACCGTGAGATCATGACCTGAGATGAAGTTGGACGCTTAACCGACCAAGCCACCTAGGCGCCCCCCACCATCCCGCTATTTTTTAATTTAACCTTTTGGAACCATTTTGCTTTAGGTGAGTCTCCCGATAGTTTGACTCTCATTTTTACTCCATTTGGAGCCTTTATCTTTTTATTAGGGGAGCTTAAATCATGGATAATTATTGCCAGAGCTGATTTATATGCGGTCTACCTCCCTAAAAATCCATAGCCCCAGTCTCATCATGAGAAGACCATCAGATAAATCCCAAGTGAAGGACAGTCTACAAACTATCTGACCAGTTCTCAAAACTGTCAAAGTCATCAAAAACAAGAAAAGTCTGCAAAACCATCACAGAAGAGCCTCAGGACCATGACGAACAAACGTAGTGTGGTGTGCTGGATAAGATTCTCACACAGAAAAAGGGCAGTAGGTTAAAACCAAGGAATTCTGGGGCGCCTGGGTGGTTCAGTCAGTTAAGTGTCCGACTTCAGCTCAGGTCATGATCTCACAGTTTGTGGGTTCAAGCCCCGTGTCAGGCTCTGTGCTGACAGCTCAGAGCCTAGAGCCTGTTTTGGATTATGTGTCTCCCTCACTCCCTGCCCCTCCCCCGCTTGCACTCAGTCTCTCTCTCTCTGTCTCTGTCTCTGTCTCTCTCTCTCTCAAAAATAAATATAAACAAACAAAAAAACATAAAAATAAAATTAAAAATATTTTTTCGGGGCTCCAGATGGCTCAGTCAGTCAAGGGTCCAATTCTTGATTTCAGCTCTGGTCATGATCTCGCAGTGTGTGAATTTGAGCCCCACATCGGGCTCTGCACTGACAGCAGGGAGCCTGCTTGGGATTCTCTCTCTTTCCCTCTCTCTCTGTCCCCCCGCCACTCACCCTCTCTCTCTCAAAATAAATAATAAACTTGAAAAATTTTTCAAAACGAAAATATTTTGTTTTCAAATAACACTGATGATAAAATGAGAGTTTGTGGAACCACAGACTGAGGGAAAATATTCATACGGCATCTATCCATACACATAATATGGGAAGAACTCTCAGGACTCACTTATAAGAAGACAAAAACCCCATAAAAAGGTGGCAAGTAAGACACTTCACCAAAGGTCATGGATCTGTGGCAGATGGCACCACTACACATTGGGAAGATGCAAGTTAAAACCACGGTGCGATGCACCCACTAAGATAGCTAAAATTTAAGACGGAAAGTTCAAGTGTCGGCCAGATGCAGAGCAACCGTCCTCTTGTGCACCTGCAGGTGGGAGTGAAAAATGGTCCAGCCACTTCGGAAAACAGTTTGGAGGATCTTACAAGATGGAGCTGTGGAGTCAGTATGCAATTCAGCAATTGCATTCCAGGCGATTTGCCCAAACAGGGAAGAGAGTATTTGTCTGGGGGCGCCTGGCTGGCTCAGGTAGTTAAGCGTCCGACTTCGGCTTAGGTCATGATCTCACCATTTCATGAGTTCAAGCCCTGCATCAGACTCTGTGCTGACAGCTCAGGGCCTGGAGCCTGCTTCAGACTCTGTGTCTCCCTCTCACTCTGGACCTCCCCTGTTTGTGCTCTTTCTCTCTCTCGCTCTCTCTCAAATAAACATTAATTAAAAAAAAAAAAAGAAAGTATTTGTCTGTGTAAGAACTTATATAGAAGGTTCATAGTGGTATTGTTTTTCTTTAATGCTTATTTATTTATTTTGAGAGAGAGAAAAAGAAAGCATAAGGAGAGGGGCAGAGAGAGAGAGGGAGAGAGAGAATCCCAAGAAGGCTCTGTGCTGTCAGCAAAGAGCCCAACACGGGGCTTGATCTCACAAACCGTGAGATTATGACCTCAAGGGAAATCAAGAGGCTGATGCTTGGGGCGCCTGGGTGGCTCAGTCCATTGAGCATCCAACTTCGGCTCAGGTCATGATCTTGCGGTTTGTGAGTTCAAGCCCCACCCCGGGCTCTCTGCTGTCGGCACAGAGTCTGCTTCAGATTCTCTGTCCACCCCCCATCTCAAAAATAAACATTAAAAAATTTCAGGGGCACCTGGGTGGCTCAGTCCATTGAGCATCCAACTTCGGCTCAGGTCATCATCTTGCAGTTTGTGAGTTCCAGCCCCACATCAGGCTCTGTGCTAACAGCTCGGAGCCTGGAGCCTGCTTCAGATTCTGTATCTCCCTCTCACTCTGCCCCTCCCGTTTGTGCTCTTTCTCTCTGTCTCGCCCTCTCAAAAATAAAATAAACATTAAAAAGAAAAAAAAATTTAAAGTCTGATGCTTAACCAACGAAGTCACCCAGGTGCCCCACGTGTTATTGATAATAGCCCCCAACCGAAAACAACCCGAAAGTCCAGTGCCTGGCAGATGGAGAAACTAAGTGAGATGTATCCATATAATGGAATACTGCTCAGCAGCCAGAAGGAACAAACTACTGCGACAGGCAACAGAATGGATGAATCTTGAAAGCTTGACACTAAATGAAAGAAGTCAGACAGAAAAAACTACATACTGTATGATTCCTTGTATAGGAAACCCCAGGAAAGGCATAGAAAGTAAGATAGGAAAAGGAAAGTGATAGAAAGTATACAGTGTTGCCAGGGGTCGGGGGTAGGAGGAGAGATTTGACTCCAAAGGGACACGGGGAAACTGAAATGTTTTGTAATATGATCATGGTAGTGGTTACATTATTATCTATATTTGTCAAAATATATAATTGTTCCCTAGAAGGTAGGGAATTTTATCGTGTGTAAATTTTAGCTCAGTGATGCCGACACAGGAAACTGGGCAAAGTGTTCTCAAATGCACTTAGTGGATTACGTGGGGCCGAATATTTCCTTGCCCTTGGTGTATAGTATACGTTCTATATCTTTGTGATGAATGGGGGCAGTTAGTGCCATTGGGATGGGGTCTTATTTTCTTGCTTGTCTATTGGATCCCAAAGTGATCAGGAACAAACCATAGCTTGCAGTTTAATGGGACTCTTGCTGACTCCTAGTAAGTGTTCTCCTTCCGGGAACCAGAACTTCTAAACCCATATTGCTCAGAGTTCGAGGATTTGGACCCACGAACTCCCCCATCAGTTGAGTCACCGGGACTGATGGTAAACAAGGCTTCTCATACTTCTGCCTCTTGATTCTTGGACCCCTGTGTTCTGCCTGTTGGGAACACAGCACCTTATAAAGGGTATCGATTTAGGGTGTATGCCGCATCCTGGAGAATGGCATCCCATCTCTATAGGGTATTGTCTACAAGGTGATAACTCGACTCTACCTTCCAAAAGCTATTCCATCACTCTGTCAGGTCACCAGCTTCTAGGTGTTGTCCTGTCTGATCGGGCCAGTGTGCCCCATGTGATCATGTGCCCACAGCTATACCCTGTTTGCTCTAATGTATATGTTCCTTAGTCCCATGCTAGATGGTGTGGGGTCTTGTGGTAGTGAGCTGGACCTATCAGCCCTCAGATAATACTGTTAGGTGAGGCCCTGTTGACAGAAAAGGCCCTGTTACATGTGTCAATTTCAAGATAAATTGCTGCCCATTTCCAGGTGGAAAAAGTCCGGTGTAACCAACTAGCTCCAAGGGGCTGGTTGGTGTCTTCAAGGGCTAGTACTGTATCAGGGGCTCGGCTTTGGTCTCTATTGACTAGTATGCTGGGTAAATATTTAAAAGCCTGAGCAGGTGCCATGGGGGGAGGGGATCCTGCCTTGCAGCATCTGCTGATTTCTCTAGTCCTTGTAAGTACCCCCACCGTGGCCAGTCCCAAGCTGCCAACATGATGTCAGCTGATTCACAAAACTCGTGAAAGGTGAACAGTTGGCTGTCCCAAAGCTTCATAGTCTGGCTCTAACACACCAGTGTGTCTGCTCCCAGGTTGGATAGTCAACGGTGACATCAGAGGGTTGAACTCCCGTGTAATCTTGGCCACCATGGTGACTCCATTCACCCACAGTGGTCTCAGCACCAGAATGGCCGATGACAGGGGCTGGCTGACATGAACTGACCCGGTGGCTCTGACCACAAGTGCTTGGTGCCTCTTCCATAGCGGATGCTTTCTGGTAGGGGATACCATGTGATACAAAGATACTCACCTTTGGACTGACTACCACGGGATTTCCCACATGCCTCTTTGTCCCCGATCTTCCAATATTTCTACCCTCCAGACCCCATGACTAACTAGCCAAGCCGTTGGCCACTGTCCATGACTGCACGTACATTCCTAACCACGGCCACTTCTCTTTCCACACAACACCAAGTTCTGCCCATTGGGAGGATTTCCCCTTAACCACCGTCTGGAGCAGTTGTACAAGTCCATTTTTGCTTTGCACTCGCATATCGGGTTGACCTATATGTGAACCAAGCTGGCCATTTTCCTTCTCCGTCAGCTGGTCATAAAGGACTGAGCAGGTAGCCATAGATGTGAGCTAAGGAGAGATACTGGTACCATAGTTCCAGATGACATGGGAATCTGGGCAATTGGCTCCCTCAGCCAATTCTATCCTCTGGTCTGTCCCACAAGGCATTGCTCCTGCTAATTATTTGTTATCCCATGGTCAGTTACTCTATCTCTGCCAAAAACCAAAGCATGCTGGGAGCTGGCTTTTGAATTCTTTGCTGCAGACGGCTTGGCCTTGTTTCAGAGCTCTGGGGTTTATGATGTGATTCTCCTTTTGGGATTTGATACAAGCTCCATGTATCTTTTCAGAGCATGAAAACAGAGCATGGTAGAAATCTGCCTGTTTTATGATCCAAGCGGTAAAGCTTCCTGCACTTCAGCCTGGACCTATTACAGAAAACTTTCCCTCTACCGAACCCCACTTAAAACTAGCCATCCTTCTATGTCGCACAGCAAACGGGTCAGAGTAGTTTTCCCAAGTGTCGAATGTGCAGCTTCCAGACCCTTAAGAGTCCTGCCAGGCACCGTGCTTTCTGCTTCGTGGTGAGAGATGCAATTTATCATTTACTTTGTCTTTTACTTTGAAAAGGATGTCCTGGGGCGCCTGGGTGGCTCAATTGGCTTTGGCTCAGGTCATGATCTCACAATTCGTGGGTTCCAGCCCTGCATCGGGCTCTCTGCTGTCAGTGTGGAGCCCACTTCAGATCCTCTGTCCCCCTCTCTCTGCCCCTCCCCTGCTTGTTCTCTCTCTCTCAGAAATAAATAAAATGTTTATTTCTGAGAGAGAGAGAGCAAGTGGAGGAGGGGCAGATAGAGAGGGAGGCACAGAATCTGAAGCAGGCTTCAGGCTCTGAGCTGTCAGCACAGAACCCAATGCGGGACTTGAACTCATGAACCATGATATCATGATCTGAGCCAAAGTTAGACGCTCAACCAAACGAGCCACACAGCGCCCTTAAAATAAATAAACATTCTAAAAAATATTTTTTAAAATATTTGCTAGAAGAACATTTTTTGTTTTGTTTTTTGAATTTTTTTCTTAGTTTATTGTCATCTAAAAAATATTTTTAAAATATGATGTCCTAAATGCTCCAGGACCCCTAAAAATTTCACTGATGTGGTGGGCCTTTGACTTTCTTAAAAAATAGACTCTATTTTTTTGGAGAAGTTTCAGGTTCACAGCAAAAGTAAGCAGAAAGTACAACGATTTTCCAGGAAGCCCCTGACCCACACATGTACAGCCTCTCCCATTATCAACATCCCCCACCAGAGTGGTACATTTGTAACAATTGAGGAACCTGTATTGATATATGATAATCACCCAAAGTCCATGGTTTATAGTAGGGTCCACTCTCTCAACATACAGTGTTGTACATTCTGTAGGTTTGGACAAATGTATAATGGCACGTCTCTACCATTATCATACAGAGTCATTTCCTGCCGTGAAAATCCTCTGTGCTCCACGTGTTCATCACTCCCTTCCCAACAAACCCTGGAAACCACTCATCTTTTCACCATCTCCATACTTTTCCCTCTTCCAGATGTCCGATAGCTGGAATCACACAGTACAGAGCCTTTTCAGATTGGCCTCCTTCACTTAGTGCATTTGATCTTCCTCCGTGGTTTTTCCTGGCTTAATATGTCATTTCTTTTTAGCACTGAGGACTATTCCATCATCTGGGTGTTTATTTATCCACTCACCTACCAAAGGACATCACCTACCAAGCTGGACATCCAACTTGCTTCCAAGTTTGGGCAATTATGAAATAAGTTGCTATGAATATCTGTGTTCCTGAATGTGGTCATACATCTTTAACTGGGCCTTTGACTCTTCATAAGATTTATCTTCTGTCCTTTGAAACAACCCTGTCTTATCAAGACTCCAATACGCTTTCCACTTTTGTTCGTTGATGTAACAAATCAACAAGATATTCCACAGAATGTCCAGATGGTCCAAGTCCTTTCAGTCAATTCTATGACAGAGGAAAGAGAGTTAACGTGGCCTTTTGGATGCCGTTGTGAATGTGGACAGCTTCCTGTCATCTTTCCAGATAGGATAGAAGAGGGCTTATCTGCTATCTCAATGGCCACATACCACGTACCTGAACTGGAATGACTTCTTTTTGGTTTTGGTTTTGTTTTTTAGAGAGAGAAAGTGTGTGTGCAAGCAGGGGAGAGGGGCAGAGGGAGAGAGAGAAAGAGAAAGAGAATGTTAAGCAGGCTTCATGCTCCACAAGGCCAGTACAGGGCTTGATCTCACAAACCGCGAGATCGTGGCCTGAGCTGAAATCAAGAGTTGGACACTTAACCGACTGAGCCCTCCAGGTGCCCCCGGAATGACTTCTTAAGGTTGACCTGAAGCAGAAGAACTGAGCCTTCCTTGGTGGGCTACCTCAGCCAGTCACTTGAGTGGGTGAGGCAGCTTCCTGCAGCCGAGGGCGAGCCCTGGGGAAGGTCATCTATGAGCAAGCAACACTCCCTACAGCTGCAGGAATGAGTGCCTTGGGCCTGAAGGGGGAAAATCCAGCCTGCACCCAACAGCACCCACTACAGATATTGATCAACCAAGAGGAGGTGCTGAGTAGGCAGATGGAGTTGTGAGAGCTGGGGCTGCACGTAGGCAGGTAGGACTCTGTCCTACACATGTTGTCTACAGCCAGCTGTGAAACAGGATGAGATCACTCAGAGAGCGAAAATAGATCAATGCAAGAGAAAGCCAACCAAGGACTAAGCCCTGGGGCCCACGGACACTAAAAAGGAATCCCTGAGGGCAGGGGTCTTCATTCTTTTGTTCAAGGACAGATCCTAAGAGCTTAGAACCCAGGAAGTGCTCCATAAATGTTTGTTGATTAAACCAAATAAAGTTCAGGGGGGAAAAGTGTCCAGGATGGAGAAAGGATTCGTAATTATGTCCTGTATCTGGGAGGGATATGTCTGCGTGTGAGAGACTTAACGTGTGCATCCGCCCCTGCCCCCCGCCCCAAGTCATATGTTGAAGCCTCCAATGGTATTTGTAATGAGGTTTTGGGGAGGGAATTAGGTAATGAGGGTGGGG
This sequence comes from Proteles cristata cristata, assembly GCA_017311185.1. Taxonomy (NCBI): domain Eukaryota; kingdom Metazoa; phylum Chordata; class Mammalia; order Carnivora; family Hyaenidae; genus Proteles; species Proteles cristata. Next base: position 790,117 of record JAESUZ010000239.1, on the reverse strand, counting down.
CTCTGGTCTGATGGGATTAGTGCCCTTGTAAAAGGAGATGCCAGAGAGCTTGAACTCCCTCTCGCTCTGCTCCCCGGAAATACCATATATATACATATACATATACATATACATATACATATACATATACATATACATATACATATACATATACATATACATATACATACATGACATGGCAAGAAGGAAGTCCCATCTGCAAGCCAGGTAGAAATTCCTCACTAGAATCCCACTGCTGGCACCCTAATCTTAGGCTTCCAGTCTCTGAAATTTTGAGAAAACACATTTCTGATGGTTAAGCCATTGGGTCCATGGTGTTTTGTTATGGTGGCCTGAGCTAACATATTATGTATCCTGACAGAAAATCTCAGTTGGAAAAACAAACAAAATTATCAGCAACCAAGAGCATTCAACTGTAATTCCAGGCCAGGTCATGTACAAAACAAGTTACAAAGAGCAAGACACAGGTAACCAGAGGTCCCAATGACCAGCCCTGGCCTGCCGTAAGGTAGTTATGTAACCTTGGGCCAAACACTCCCACCTCTGCCCGTACCTTCACTGCTGAGATGGTTGGACTATATGAGTGTTGTGAATATGTGTTATTATTATTTTTAAACATAGAGAAAATTCATGTTCATTCAAAAAGTTCGATCAGGGGCACCTGGGTGACTCAGTCGGTTAAGGGTCCGACTGCGGCTCAGGTCACAATCTCACGGTGTGTGAGTTCGAGCCCCAAGTCGGGCTTTGTGCTGTCAGCTCAGAGCCTGGATCCTGCTTCAGATTCTGTGTCTCCCTCTCTCTCTCTGCCCCTCCCCTGCTCACACTCTGTCTCTATCTCTCTCTCAAAAATAAATAAACATTTTTTAAAAATTAAAAACTTCAACTATTACAGAAATATGTAGAGTAAAACATGAACATTCCCTTTGCCTTTCTCTCTGCAGAGTTAACCACAGTTACCTGCGTAGAACAGATACTCTTAGACATTTTTCTGCTATGGCCCTGGTCAGATGCTCACTCCTTCTTGCAGCCTTCCCATGTTCTGGGCCCTGTATCTTCCTGCTCTTCTCTCCTTTGGCACTTTATGTGGGAAGACAAGAAGAGAGCAAGGGGATTGAAGGCAGAGAAGAGCCTGTGTCTCTGTGCGCCGGTCATGGAGGAGGCAGCAGTTCAGAGCAGGAGACGTCTGAAAAGGCATTTAGGGAATCGTCCAACCCAGCATGCAGCTGACAAAGAGAGCGAGTGTGACCAGGATGCTTCCATTCATGGGAAAAGAGCCAGAATGCACACCTTAGAGGACAAATTTTGAATGTATTTGGTCATTTTATTGTTTTATTCATTCACTCATCCATTCGTTCATTCATTCATTCATTCATTCATTCATTTTGAGAGAGAGGGTGTGAGAGCAGAGCCTGATGTGGGGCTCGAACTCATGAACCTTGAGGTCGTTGGTCTTTTAATTGCTTTAATTGAGGCATAACATACATATAGTAAAGTACACAAATCTTAAGCATACAGCTTGAAGGTAGCACACACACGCAGCTACCACCCAGACAAGAAACATTTCCAGTGCCCTGGGCGATCGCCCCACCCCCAGCCGTGTGAGGAAACCACTCTTCTAACTGGTATCACCATCTCTTCACTTTGGCTCTTCTTGGGGCTCATCTACACGGAATCCGCAGCATGTTGTATTGTGTGTCTGCCTTCCTTTGATCATCCCTATGTCTGTGAAGTTTCTCCAGGTCGTTGCATGGAAGCAATAGCAATTCTTCATATTGCCAAGTGCTGTCCCACTGTGGGACCATATCATGATTTGTTTACGCTTCTTGCCGTCGAGGGATGTTTGTCAGTGTTTCCGGTTTGGGGCTATTGCGAATAAAGTTGCCCTGATTGTTCTGTGCTTGGTTTTGTGATGGGCCACCCACTCGTGTCTCTGGTGGATCTGTCTAGGAGCAGGATTGCTCGCTGGCTCATGATTTGTCCCTTAGGGAAACGTTCAGAAGGATTTTGCAGGGATTTGCCCCTGGCCATGAATGCCGAGGCCACAAAGCTGTAGGAAGACTGTGGAAGAGTGAGAAAGGGTCATACCCCTTCTGGAAGGGGCAGCATCCAGAGGCTGAGCTAAAGAGCCCCCCACCAAGACTGCAGAGGGGTTCTCTCACCCGGCCCCCACCCAGGGAAACGAGGTTGAGCGGCTGTTCCAAGGCCGGCGTTCCACAGATTTTCCTGGCTGTTTATCTCCCCCTTGAGACTCCCAGTAAGTGAGCTGGGGAAGTGCGTTCACATCCTCAGAGCTGCAGACAGGCAGCTCAGGCCACGGTCCGTTCCTGCCTACAGAAGGACTTTGAGTTTTCAGGAATTAGCCCCGATCAGCAGGAAGCCAGGGAACAACAAATCAGCAGCCAGGGTCACAGCGGGACTGGAGCTCCCGAGGCGTTCGGCTTGTGGTGCCACCAGGAGCAGCAAATCAGAGGCTGAGAGCAAAGGAGGCAGTAACCTCCCCAGAAAGCAGATGGGGACAGCCTTCCACGCCCAGCGCCTCCCAGCTGCCTGGGCTCAGACAGGGACACTGGAGGCTGTCCACTGCACCTGGAGCCTCTCTGGTCAACATGACGCACCATGGCGTCACCCGAGGCTGCCTGGAAATGATCTCAGAGACCATTTCACTTAGGGTTGTCAGTCTGATGGCCCCCGGGGCGGGCTGGTGTTGCTACAAAAGCAGAGGGAAGAAATGGGAGACAACAGTCACTATGGAGCCTGAGCCCTAGCCCTACCAGTGACTTCTAGATGACTCCACAAGTCACTTTCCCCCTGGAACCAGAATTTGTTTATGGGTACGATGGACTCCCACTGGGTACATTGCTATGTAAGCCCAGAGTTACTTCGAGAATCACCTAAACATTGTTGTTCGCCAGAGAAGAGAGCATATGGCTCTATAAATATAAAATATGGTCTCAGTAACTGTTTACCGCCAGAGGGAGAGGATGACCTGTGAAGGGCGTCGGCGGGCTGCCCAGCCAGGACAAGCCCTTCCCTCGGGCCTCATTGTCCCCCACCCCCTGCCCAGCCAGTGAGGCACAGCCTCTGCCCATGAGGGTGGGGACGTGGCCCTGAGCACAGGTGTGATCAGAGCTGTGGTGAACCAGACACAAAGGCATGTCCCCTTCAGGGCCATTGAGTCAGTGGGTGGGTTACCCGATCCATAGTTATTATTCGTTTGCAGGTGAAAAAGCTGATATGCAGAGGTTAAGAAATGAAATCAAGGGGCACCTGGGTGGCTCAGTCAGTTCAGCATCTGACCCTTGATTTTGGCTCAGGTCATCATCTCCATGATTCGTAAGTTCGAGCCCTGCATTGGGCTCTCTGAGCCGACAGTGCAGAACCTGCTTGGGATTCTCTCTCTTGCTCTCTTTCTCTGTCCATACCCCGATTACCCATGTTCTCTCTCTCTCTCTCTCTCTCTCTCTCAAAATAAATATAAAAAAGAAAGGAAATCAGGATCGCACAGCCGTCAACAGTGCTGGGGTCAGGCCCCCACTGCAAGGTCCACCTCTTTCCGTGGCCTGTCCTTAGCAGCATCAACCCCGATAAAGACTGGCTCAGGCAGGGGGCCACACGAGGCTTTGGGAACGGGGTCAGAGATCCCCAAGCCCTTCATTACCCACTGGAAGAGATTCTCAGCTGGCATGCTGGTCCCCACTCCGTTCCAGCTCCGTGCCACTTGCCCAGCCTTCTGCTGACTGGTAGCAGCCCCCGACACTAGCCAGCCTTCTCAACCTTCCAGGCCGTTATCAAATGCTGCCACCTCCAAGAAGCCTTTCCTGATCTCCCTCGCAATTTGAATCACCCTCTTTTTTAATTTCTTACAGTTTTTGTTCTGTTTTTAAGGAAAGAACGTACATCAGAGATTTATTTAACTCCTTCGGGAGAGCCAAGATGGCTCCTGGGAGAATTTGAAGACCAAGGTATTTATAGGAATTGCTAAAATAGGACTGATAGATCTGATACAGAACTGGTATTGCCTTCCAGGGATAGATCGTTAAGATCTTTAAGCTTTGGAAGGATCTTTTCTACCTGAGGGAAATTGTTTGCACTCTGCCTGACAAGAGGCTACAAGTCAACATGGACGTTCACTGGGGGGCCCGGGTGGCTCAGTCGGTTAAGCACCTGACTCTTGATCTTGGATCTGGTCATGATCTCCTGGCTTGTGAGTTTGATCTCCGGGTCAAGCTCTGTGCTGACAGCTTGGAGCCTGGAGCCTGCTTCGGATTCTGTGTCTCTCTGTGCCCCTCCCCTGCTTATGCTCTGTCCCTCTTTCTCAAAAATAACCATTAAATTTTTTTTTTTTTAAAAAGACATAGAATCTCACAAACCTAGAGCCTGTGATCAGTGCTCAAGGGCAAGTCAGGATACAGGTGTGGATGCCTAGGTCAGCAAACTACAGCCCATGGGTGAGTCTGGCTTGCATTTAGTTTTGTAAATAAACTTTCAATAGAAGCTGTCCATGCTTATCTGTATAGTCATTATCTGTGGTTGCCTCTGTGCCAAACTGGTAGAGCTGAGTAGTTGTATAGTTGTGACAGAGATCGTATGATCTGGAAAGCTGAAAATATTTACCATCTGGCCCTTTACAAGAAATGTTTATGGGGTCGCCTGGGTGGCTCAGTTGGTTAAGCATCCGACTTCGGCTCAGGTCACAATCTCATGGTTTGTGGGTTCGGGCCCCACATCAGGCTTTGTGCTGACAGCTAGCTCAGAGCCTGGAGCCTGCTTCAGATTCTGTATCTCCCTCTCTCTCTGACCCTCCCCTACCCACACTGTCTCTCTCTGTCTCAGAAATAAATAAAACATTAAAAAATTTTAAAAAATAATAAAAAGAGAAATGTTTGCTGACCCCTAATGTCTCGGGTTTTTCTTCTCTTTTTCAAAATTTTATGGTGGTAAAATACATACAACATAAAATTTATCATCTTAACCATTTTATATATATATATATTTTTAATATTTTTTATTTATTTCTAGGAGAGAGAGAGAGAGAGAGACAGTGTGAGCAGGGGAGGGCCAGAGAGAGAGGGAGTCACAGACTGAAACAGGCTCCAGGCTCCGAGCTGGCAGTCAGCACAGAGCCTGACGCGGGGCTCGAACTCACGAACCGCGAGATCATTACCTAAGCGAAAGTCGGACGCTCAACCAACTAAGCCACCCAGGCGCCTCTATATATATATTTTTTTAATGCTTATTTTTTGAGAGAGAGAGACAGAGCATGAGTGGGGGAGGAGCAGAGTGAGAGGGAGAAACAGAATCTGAAGCAGGCTCCAGGCTCCGAGCTGTCAGCACAGAGCCCAACGTGGGGCTCCTTCCTACTCACAGACTACAAGATCATGACCTGAGCTGAAGTTGGACGCTTAACCAACTGAGCAACCCAGAGGTGCCCTATCATCTTAACTATGTTTTAGTGAATATAATTTATTGTCAAATTGGCTTACATTCGACACCCAGTGCTCATTCCAATAAGTGTCCTCCTCAATTCCCATCACCCATTTCCCCCCCTCCCACATCCTCTTCTCCTCGGTTTGTTTTCTCTCTCTCAATTTTTTAAATGTTTGTTTAGTTTTCAGAGAGAGAGAGTATGAGCAGGGAGGGGCAGAGAGAGAGGGAGACACAGAATCTGAAGCAGGCTCCGGGCTCTGAGCTAGCTGTCAGCACAGAGCCCAACACGGGGCTCAAACCCATGAACTGTGAGATCATGACCTGAGCCGAAGTCTAACGTTTAACCCGCTGAGCCACCCAGGCACCCCTCTCCTCTATATTTAAGAGTTTCTTGTGGTTTGCCTCCCTCCCTCTCTGTTTGTAACTATTTTTTCCCCTTCCCTTGCCCCATGGTCTTCTGTTAAGTTTCTTAAGATCCACATATGAGTGACAACATATGATATGTCTTCCTCTGACTGACTTATTTCACTTAGTGTGACACCCCCTAGCTCCATCCACGTTGCTGCAAATGGCAGGATTTCATTCTTTCTCATTGCCAAGGAGTATTCCATTGTATAGATAAACCACATCTTCTTGATCCATCATCAGTTAATGGACATTTGGGCTCTTTCCTTAATTTGGCTATTAACCATTTTTAATTATCTGGTGGTGTGGTGTTAGATACATACTGTCCACCTTTCCACTTTCTGTCTCTATTGACTTGACTATTCTAGTAACCTCACATAAGTGGAATCACACAGTATTTATCTTTTTGTGACCAGCTTCTTTCGCTTAGCATGGTACTTCTCAAGGTCCATCTGCGTGGAGGCATGTGTTAGCTTTTCCTCCCTTGTTAAGGCTGAATAATATTCCATAGTGTGTAGAGACCACATTTTCGTTTATTCAGTCATCTGTCAGTAGACATTTGTGTGCTTCCGCGTTATAGCCATCGTGAAAAATGCTGCTATGAACATGGCTATAAAATATATCTTTGACACCCTGCTTTCAGTTCTTTTGGATATTAGCCCAGAAGCGGGATTGCCAGGTCACATGGTGTTCTATTTGTAGGGTTTTGAGAATTGCTGTGTTACTTGTCACAGTAATGACACCGTTTTACATTCCCACCGACAAGTATTTCAATTTTTCTACATCTTTGCCAACACTTGTCATTTTCTTTTCTTCTTCTTTTTTTTAATGTGTGTTTTTGAGAGAGAGAAAGAGAGACAGAGCGGGAGTGGAAGGAAGTAGAGAGAGAGAGGGAGACACAGAATCTGAAGCAGGCTCTACACTCTGAGCTGCCAGCACAGAGCCCAACGTGGGGCTCAAACCCGTAAACCGCGAGATCATGACCTGAGCCCAAGTCGGACGCTTAACCTACTGAGCCACCCAGGGGCCCCAACACTGTTACTTTCTGTTTTGTTTTTGGTTTTGGATAGCAGTGATCCTAATCTCCTAGGTGTTTGTACCTACTACCCGCCGCACCTACCCCTGACACTCTGCCCCAAGTCACTTGTGTCCTCCGGCCGAGAGAGTCACATCCTCTGGGCACAGACAATCATTTCTGTATCCTCTTCAGTGCCCAGCACACTTTTCATCTGGGAGGATCTCGGTTTCCAGAAGACTACACTCTGCAGGGGGAAGTAAAACATGTACATCTTGCGGAAAGACCAGGTTGGGCGTGGCTGGAACTACCTCAGGGCTACCAGCAGGGGGTGGCCGCAGTTAGGCTCCCTCCTTCTGGCCTCTTCATTTCCTCACTGCTGAGAAATAGACTTCTTAGAAGGTGGGCACAAGGACTGACCCACCCCACAGCCCCAGCCTGGGCGCCTGGAAACCCCTTCCTGCCCCGCCGCCCACTCCCATCTCAGGGCCTCGAACACCCGTGTTTCTCTGTGCCATCCTGGCTTTTAAGGCCCAGCTCAGGCACCTCCCCAGCACCCTTCCCCCAGCTGGAAGTCCTCACACTCTCCTCCCAGCTCCCACGGCCCCACCCAACCTTTCTGCTGCAGTGCAGAGAGAACATGGAACGGAAATCTGAAGCTCTGAGTCTGATCCAGGCTCTCTCTCCAGCTGGCTTTTCGTCTTGGGCCACTCACCGCTCCTCTTGTTTCTGCAAGTTTAGAAAAAAGGAAATTGGTCCAGGTCATCTGGAAGTTTCCATCTATAGCCAAAGCTCCATAATTGTCCATTATTGTTATTTTCCTTATTTCCCCACCAGACTGGATGTCCTTTGGGGCGGAGACTGAGACTGAGTGCCCCCTGGTTGCCCACAGCACCCACCTTAGAGCTTTCCATGTAGTGCAGCTCAGGATACAGTTCATGGATGAGGGAAATCGTTTCGGGGGTGGGGGTTCACATGTTTTCCCTTAGTCCGGCTCCTGAGCACGGACAGCTTTGGGGCCTGCGTTGTCTGCCTCGCGCATGGCGCACCCACTGTCTAGACCACCCTCTGTCCTTCCGTCTTAATAGTTGACAAATTCCTCCTCAAACAGCCAACTCAAATGCCATCACCTCTGATGCCTCTCACTCTCCCAGCCTCCCCCCGAGCCCCGGCGGCTCCGGGGCGCTATCTCAATGGACCCAGACTCAGCGGCTTATTATCTTCTCCGCTAGACTGTGGGTCCCAAGGAGCACAGTCACCACCTCCTCCTCCTCCTCTGTGACACTCCAGCGCACCTGCCAGCTGTTTGCCGACAGCAGAGGGTGAAGCCAGCGGGACTGAGCACAAGGAGAGCATTGTGTGGATGGGATGTTCAGGATGTTCCTCTGTTCCTGCATTGCAGCATCTGAGGACATAGTGTCCCAGAGCCCCGGCCCAGCACCCGCAGCAGTGGAGCACCCTTGACTCTTATCTCCATTGGCCATGGCCCTCCCAGACCCTGGGGGTTCCCAGGTGGTGGCTGCACACAGCTGCTCCTGCTAGCACTAAGCAGGGAGGGGAAGGGAGGCCAACCTGCCAATGGACCTCCTGAGTGAGCTAATACCGAGATGAACCCCCCCCACTCTAGAAGCTTCTTGACCCAGCTGGGGGTAAGGGAGGCCAGGATCGCAGCCTGATGCATGCTCTACCACCAGACATGTGGGCAAACAGACAAAATGAAGCATTTTCCCCACTGAAGGATCCCAGGATTCAGAAATGGGGACGCGGAAGGGGCTGCGGGGGCAGTGAGACACTTGAGAAGGCACAGGTAATAGAAATTAGCGCTGTGCCATGAGAGAGAGAGGCTGGGAGAGAACGGCAGACTTGAGCAATTTCCCAAAACTGCCTGGGCATCAGAATCACCTGGAGGCTTTTATGAGTCTTGTTATGAAAGAGTTTACTTTCTTTCTGTAGAACCATAACTGAAAGAGGTGGATAGTAACACACACACACACACACACACACACACACACACACACACACACACACACACACCTGAGAGGGTTTATCAATCTACCCGAGGGCCCTGTGAGCTTGGAGCCGGCTAAGCGTGTGCAGTACCGGCAGAGGCCAGGAGCAAAGGTTGAAAGTGTCTTTGGCAGCTCGAGACCCCAGGGGCCAGCAGTGGAAGATGTGAGACTCTACCACTTGGGATGGAAGTCGGCACAGACAGGAAGTCCCCATGGGTAATGGTCAAAGGTGGGGGCTGAGGAGGATATGCGGAACCAGTTTCCAAGTCATCATCCAAGAGGAAGAGAGGAGAGGGGCACCTGGGTGGCTTAGTCGGTTAAACGTCCGACTTCGGCTCAGATCACAGTCTCATGGTTTGTGGGTTCGGGCCCTGCGTCGGGCTCCGTGCTGGCAGCTCAGAGCCTGGAGCCTGTTTCGGATTCTGTGTCTCTCCCTCCCTCTGCCCCTCCCCTACTCATGCTCTGTCTCTCTCTGTCTCTCAATAATAAATAAACATTAAAAAACTTAAAAAGAGTAGAGGAGAGAAGCCTTCTGGTTGTTAGTTTGAAGTGCAGACTCCCGTGTTCTTGAATCAGCATCTCCGGGAGCGAGGCCGTTGGTTTCCACCTGGCACAGGTCCAAGGACAGGTGTTGTCAGCCACTGGGATGGACAAGGAACACTTACAGGAGGTAAAGCGCTAAGCCATGGACCCAGATCTCCCAAGGAGGACCTGGGTGATCTCCAGCTACTTATTTCTGACTCCTCTTCATCCCCACTTCTTCATGTGATCAAAGCGAGAGACAGTAACACTTCTCCTACAGCTTGGATGGAGGGATTACATGAGATCATGTAGATGTTGGTTTCTGTTGGCCCACTAATCTTGGCATGTGGAGGCAGGGAGCTAGAGACACATGGCCTGTGCTAATCATCAAGTCTCAGGAGGAGATCTGTGTGTGTTTATGATTTGTAAGGGGCATGGTGAGGTGGGAGTGGATTGGCAGCCCAGGCTTTGATCCCAGATGCCCACGCCCTCTCAGATGACACTGGTAAAGTCCACCTGGTTTGGGTCCCCCAGGCCGTGGGTAACATGTCTACTCCCCTACCATGGTGGTCCTGCCTAGAAAAACGTAGAGGTATGAATGCCCGGACTTGGGCACATTCCTGTGAGGGTCCCAGATGCTGATATACTTACTTCCCAGGCCTCTGAGCCTGGCGGATGGCCCAAAGAGGGCTCTTTTTGAAACATAGGAGCTGGGAGATTCTAGAAGCGAAGGGAATCTTAGGGACCCCATTGCTCAAATAGGACCTGGAAGTTCTTAGAAGGAAAGGCTTGCTTAAGGTCACACGGCAGGTTAGTGTCAAGGCCTTGGCCACAGGAGACCACCCCCACGCGGCTGAGGGTCAGCACAAGTTAGGGGTTGGGGAGAGGTGAGTCTTCTGAGTCTTCTTTCCCGGAGGCTGTGTGCTCCACCACAGGGGGGAAATGGGCCCTATATCTAACGGGGGGAGGGAGGAGGAGGAGTCTGTACCCTTTCACCAAATGAAACCATGAGCATTCACCTCTGATCCCTTTGGCACCACAAGGTAAATTTAAGGAGCTTTCAGACAGGAAAACAGTGGGCGTGGGTGGCATTCTTTCCAGACCAGCGTTTTCTGTGCCAGGTAAAGGGAGGGAGGAAGGCCCAGCCGCAGGGCCAGCTCTGGGGCTAGGTGATGGTTCAGAAGGAACAGCTCAGGAAGCCTTTGTGCCCAGAGGATTTTGACATCTTGTCTTTCTGAGGCCGAGGACAGCCATGTTCACCTAGGAAACTCCCAGAACTCAAGGTGCTCATTCCTCCTACCCATCCACCACCACCCAGGCATTATTAGCAAACGCTCTTTGGGCGACAAGGGTTTTTCCCCTTCGGGGGAGTTGGGAGGGGTCACCAGGAGGCATTGGAACACAGTCAACAGGAGAAAGATCTCGGAACCCAGGAGTCCAGAGACCTGGGTCCTAATCCTTGCTAGATGACCTTGAAACAAAGGGCTCATCTTGTAAAATGAGGAGGGCGCCAGTGGGCCCGGCTACCCCACAGGTGGTTGTGAAGTCAGTGGAGATGTGTTAGAAGGTGGGAGGCGCTCTCCAAATAGCAGGGAACACCACTGCCCTCACCTCTGGCTTGTTGCCAGCCACGCCCTACCCACCCCTGCCCTGACACCTCTGCCAGTCCCCTTGGGCCTTAGCCCCGTGGCTCCTCCACATGGAGCACTGGACAACACTGTGACAGTAAGTGACGCGAACAGGGCTCTTTACTATGTCAACACTGAGCTCGTGCTTCTGTCCTGATTCTGAGGCCTCTTGAGGCTTCTCCACCCGATGAACAGAATCTCCATCAAGACAGCCACACTGAACCAGCAACCTGGACATCCATTCTAGTAGATTCCGAGGCGGCCATGGCTTACTTTTCCCTCCACTGGGCCAGCAGAAAGTGAGCTGAGCAGAGAGTCAAAGCCGGGCTTGTTGGGGGAAAGGGGAGGAAGAAGAGGGAGGAGGGGGAGGAGGGCCCATGTGACATCCTCTAAGGTCCAGGCAATAAGGAATAAAGGAGCAAGGAGAGCAGATGGGAGGGATGGTCCCCCCACCCCACCCCCAACCTGAACCCTACAGCAAACCTTCAGGGTTTGGTGTGGGGAGGACAGGGAGCCAATATGTGGAACTGGTAGAGAAATGGCAAACATCCCCTTCGGTGTACTGATTGCCCATGGGCGCTAGCCGCGCAGTCCTGCAAACCACAGATCCCCGCACGGTGCACCTTGCCTGGCCCCTGCCAACCTCGCCAGCGCCATCCAGAGTGGGCTGTGCCCCCCACCCCAGCCTGGCTTCATCTGGCTCAGTGCCTTTGTCCAGAGTGAGCCCTCTACCCCTGGCCCCCCTCCTCACCGGCGATCTCATTCACAGGACATGCTGTCAACAGCTGTAAAGCATGCCGTTTAATGTCATTTAGCACACCTGCAATGTTGGGCAACTGAGCGGCTCAGGCATTAAGCTACTGACCTCGGCTTAGGTCAGGATCTCAAAGTTCGTGAGTTCGAGTCCCACATCAGGTGAGCTCGAGCCCCGCTTCAGGTGAAAACATAAGCCCCACTTCTCTCCCTTTTTCTCTCTCTCTCTCACCCCCTCTGCACCTCTTGGGATTCCCTCTCCCTCTCTGTGCCTCTCACTCACGTGTGCCCCCCCACCAAAGGAACATTTACAATGTCTTGCCGGCATTGCCTCTCTCTAGTTCCAAAACATTTTCGTCTCCCCAGAAGGAAACCCTGTACCCCTTTAGCAGTTATTCCCCATTTCTGCTTCCGGGAGTCTGCTTTCTGCTTCTATGTATTCTCTTTTCTGGCCATTTCATATAAGCAGAATCATGCAATACGTGACCTTTTGAGTCTGGCTTCTTTCGCTTAGCATAACATTTTTGAGGTCCATCCACTGGTAGCATACTTCAGAACTCGTTCCTTTTTATGGCTGAATAATACCCCATTGTGTGGACGTGCCGCACTGTGTTGTCCATTCGTGGACATTTGGGTCATTTCCACCTTTCACTGCTGTGAACATTCACATACGAGTATTTGTCCGAATACTTATTTTCAGTTCTTTCGGGCATATACCCTAGGAGTGAATTGCTGGGTCATGAGGTCATTTGAGGCTTAATTTTCTGAAGAATCATTAGTTTCTGATGCCTTCCCTACCCCCTAGATGTCTGCACCTGTGCTGTTCAACACCGTAGCCACCTGCCCTGTGTGGCTGTTTCCATTTAAACTGGTGACGATTAAATTAAAGGAAAGATTTGGATCTTCAGTCCCACTCATCGTGTTTCAATGGCTCAGGAGCTGTCTGTGACTAGTGGCCACCATAATCCCATCATCCCGGAAGGTGGGATGGCGCTGGTCTACACTGTGAGGTCCCCCCTGAGGGCAGGACTAACTCTGCCTGGCTCACCTGAAGGTACCCAATGCCTGGGAAAGTGCCTGGCATGTACGATTGTTATTTTAAGGAGGGAGGGAAAGAAGGGGTGCTTACAGAATCATTTCTTTATTTGAGCGTCTTAGAAAAGCTCTACAGGAGGCAGAAAAAGAATGACTTTTCTGTTTTTGAAATAAGAGCCTCAAGGAGTTCAGTAGCAAGCCCAGGATCACAGAGCTGGTATGGATGGTGGCCCTCCACCCTCCCCATCCCTCCACAGCTAGACCTTTAGTGACTCACAAGGCATTTAGACACCATAGTGGTGGGCAGCCCAAGGGCTGGAAAATACCAGAGGTGGCCGACACAGCAGTCAGGCTCCAGAGGCATTAGGGCATTTTTTAGTGTGTGTGTGTGTGTGTGTGTGTGTGTGTGTGTTTTGAGAGAGAGTGCCAAGGCAGGGAAGGGCAGAGAGAGAGAGAGGGAGACACAGAATCCGAAGCAGGCTCCCGGCTCTGTCAGAGCCCGACACCGGGCTCGAGCCCGCAAACCCTGAGATCACGTCCTGAGCAGAAGTTGGATGCTTAACTGACTGAGCCACGCAGGTGCCCCGAGATGTTAGGGTATTTGGGATCTGAAAAGGACTTTGAGCAGAACCTTATCCAGTCTCTGTATTTTATTGATGAGGAAACAAGCCACAAGAGGTTGTGTGTCCACAGGATTAGTTAAGAGGCAAAAAGGCTGGGTTGGGACCAATCCTTGCGGGGCTTGGAGGGCAAGGCCATAGCTTTGGGAGAGTCACTGAAGGGTGGAGACCAGGTGTGTTGCCTCCTGAGCCCCATCTGGTAATATCTGCAGGCTGGACCAGGCAGACAGAGGCTATGGGAGATACTTGCAGCTGATTGGGGTGGTGGGGCGGGGATGGGAATCAGTGAAATCTGAATGACATGAGAAAAAGAATATTGGGGGAGGGGGAGATAGTGAGGGCAATGGGGTTCTTGAGTTTTCATGACTTGGAGCCAGGAAGTAAGATAACCGCAGTCAAGAAGAGAATTCAGGAAAGGAGCTGGTGAGTCCATAAAGGTTAAAGTGAGTCTTAGACACAATGAGTGTCTCAATGAGTCACTCATAGAGCCTCTGAGCTAGGATGGACTTGTAGATGATATACAGTTCTGCCTCTTTGTTTCACTCACCCAGCAAGGCCGAAGGGAGGCCTGAGAGGCACACGGTGTGTGGACAATGAGGCCGGAGCTGGCATTTAAGTCCAACGAAACTCCCCTAACCTCACTTCACCACCCAGTGTGCATTTGCTGGCTGAGAAATAGATGTTATTTCCCTTTAGTAACATTGAATTCTGTCGAGCGAACGCTTACCCAATCAAGGATTACATAGTGAGGGTCTAAGTTTAAGTCAGATACAAATCTTTTATCATATACCCTTAGGGCTAAAAAACCCACAGCCTGTTCTGATGAAGAACTCGTTATGGCCTTTCGGTTGATACCTTGGAGGGTTTAATTATTGAAGCCTGCAGGTATGCCAGACCTTCTTTTAGGAGATGAGATGTAGTCTCATCTCATTTGCAGTGGGCAAATCCTGGTCCCTGCCCTCAGCAAGTTTCCAGTCTAGTGGGAAAAAAGACAATAACCCAGTAAACAAAATGTCACAACTTCTGAAACCAAACTGAACGGTAGAGGATAAGGGTAGCCGGGGGCAGCCACGGAAAACTGCTCTGAAGGTTTCTGGTTTTTTGAACCGGACGAAGGCAGGGAGGGAGGAGGAACATTTTTAGGCAAAGCCAGAAGTTTGGCCATGACACAGGAAAGAGCTGGACTTTTCAAAACCAGAAAACAGTCACGAAGTGAGGCATGCGGGCTATTCTAAGTACCATGGGAAAGGTTTTAAGCAGGGAAGTACCAGGATCCAATGAATATTTTAAGATCACTCAGGCTGAATGGGGCGGGAGAGTCCAGAGGCTCAGTGCAGGGAGGGAGAGGAAGTATGGAAATCGCGCTGTGCAGAGGGACTCTCTGTGGGGTGGGAGACAGGCAGAGGAGGGAAGAGCTCCCCATTCGGCCATCGTGTCGTGTCCTGAGCAGCCACAGGCTTGTGCACCATTCTGGAAACTGGTATAAAAGCAGGTGCTTGGCTCTTAAAGCTAACCAGTCTACACCATATGTCCAAAGCTGTCAATTTCTTGAGACCACCAAGGAGGCACATGGGGATGGATCAGGGCTTCAGAAGAGAGCAGCGTGGTGCTGATGAGTGGTAGGCACTAAAGGGCTGCAGGTGCCTGTGAGGTCCCCATTTGCTGGGGAACTTGGAGTTTGGTGTTACTAATAACGCAACCAGGCTGTGAGAGGCTGTCTCTGTCTTACTGCATCTTTCTACACAAGGACATCGGACTCCCGGGGGTGAATGTGCCCAAACCCTTTCTTCATTATTGTACCCCTTGAGAGCCAGGTTAGACATTTACCACCCCCAATCATGACCCCTCTTAAAAGTTGAATGCCACACAGAGCTGTTTACATGCATTGCATGCATATTTGTGTTTATATATAGAAAGAGCAAAATGCTTTTCGCACCCCCAAGAAGCAATTTTGGCTCTGTTGGGGGTGATCCTGCCCCACTGAGAATGCAAGCTGGAAATCTGAGTCTCCCCCAGTTCTTTCGGGGCCCTCGGGGGGCATCTTATGTGTCTGACCAACATGTCTACTTTGGCTTCCTGGAAGAAGTGAATTTGCTGCCCGACCCGACCCCACCAGTGCCGCAGGAAACCATGTGCTTCCCAAGGTCACCTTCCCATCCTCCCCAGAAGCCTCTAGGAGCTGAACCCATGGGGTTCCCTGCACGGCTCCCCGCCGCTACCCCTGCTAGTGTCCCAGAAAGGCTGGACATGCCCATTCCTCTCTCCGTGTCCTGCTGTGTCTCAGGTCCAGTGGCACATGTGCCCTTAGTTTCACAGACATCTCATGAAGACAGCCAAGTGAACCAAGAGGCCACCGTTTCTCCAGCTCCGTGTCTGCCTCAGGACTCCCCAGATGTGCTCCTCCAGGAGCCCTTTCCCCCAACAGGGCAGCAGCCACAGCTGAACCCAGCTTGGGTCACACCGGCCTTCCCCACACTGTGGAGACTTCTTCGTGACATGCCCACACTGACAGGAGGCGCCTTACTGTCCCGACAGCACCCTGTTTCACAGATGAGATGCCAGGACCCGGAGAGGGCGGGCTGGAAGCAAGGTCACGGTGCAAGTGGTCCCCAGGACGGTTTGCTTCGTTCCACACCAGAAGAGCAAGGAGCCTGAGCAGCAATGTGGGACGCGTCAGGGCCCCGCTGTCACACCCCGGGTCTCTGAGGCGTGACAGACCTCCTGAGAGTGAGGTCCCAGGTCAGCACCTGTTTGCTACTGATAGGGCGTGGAAGTTGAGAGTTGAGAGTGAACATTTAGAAATGTTTATAGTGGCTTCATGGAGAAAGTTTCTCTTTTTTTAACTTTTCTTTAATGTTTTTATAAAGATTTTTTTATGTTTATTTTTGAGAGAGAGAGAGACCTAGTGTGAGCAAGGGAGGGGCAGAGAGAGAGAGGGAGACACAGACTCCGAAGCAGGCTCCAGGCTCTCAGCTGTTAGCACAGAGCCCGACGCGGGGCCCAAACCCACGAATAGGGAGATCATGACCTGAGCCAAAGTCAGATGCTTACCGGATGCCCCAACTTTTCTTTAATGTTTATTTTTGAGAGAGAGAGAGAATGAGAGAACATGAGCAAGGGAGGGGCAGAGAGAAGTGGGAACAGAGAATCTGAATGGGGCTCTGGGCTGACAGCAAAGACCCCCATGCGGGGCTCAAACTCACAAACAATGAGATCATGACCTGAGCCGAAGTCAGACGCTCAACTAACTGAGCCCCCTGGACACTCCCCGTGGAGAAGTTTTCTACCTACTAACTCTACTCATAAAAAAATTTTGGCCTTGGTTATCATGTTATATTTGTGTGTGTGTGTGTGTGTGTGTGTGTGTGCGCGCACGCTTGCGCTTTAATTCTTCTGCTGGTTCATTTTTATTGCATTGCACAAAAGTGTCGATCTGCGATGGATGGAAATTTTTTTTTAAAACTGGTCCTTTGCCACCAGTAGTTTGAGAAGCACCATATAGAGGCTGTGTGCCTCCTGCCTCCCACACACGGCGTGGAAGGTCTTTGACCTCAGGATTAAAGAAAGAAAAATAACATGTGGCTGTTTGGCTGGGCTCACAGAGCCCAAAGGTCTCTGCTTTCAGCCCTGAGCAGACACACCTCAAGGTCACCAAAGCCTGGCTCCTGGGGAGCGCCTTGATGCACTGAGCCCGTCTCAGGGGAATGGCTCCCTAAATCCGTAGGGTTTGCACCAGGTGGGGACTTGTCCCGTGTGGGCGGGACTGCTCTCCACCACCTTCAGAGCAGAACAAGACAGCTGTACTTGTACTTACATCTTCCAAATCTTGCATGCGTTTCTCCTGTGGCCCGTGCTAACCTAGGACCCCAGAGAAAAGGGAGCTCTGAGAAATGCAGTTTGGCTTAGCTCAGGTGACACAGTATAAAAGTCACCACCATGCCTACACCTGTGTAATGAGAATAAAAATAAAGGGACCGGTCCAAGGGCACGCTGCAAACAGTTGAGATGCAGAGCGGGAAAGTGACCAGCGGCCTTCTAGCCCAAAGGTGTGGCTTTCTGCTGCCCCACGCATTTAATTCTGGGGAGGACCTCGGCGCTCAGCTCAGTGACGGGACCACAAGGCAGGACACCTCGCTGCTCGCCTGGACATCTCCTTTCCTCAAAGTTCTCCCCGGAGTTTGCACAAAAGTGCCTGGAGCATGTGCAGTGTGCCCAGGCCCAGGGGTCAGCTCTGAGCCAGCCCCTTCTTACGGGAGTCTATGGGTCCCCGGGTGGAGGTAGATGTAAAGATTATGTTGGTGCCATGGATACAAGAAGTGCTTTGGGAGCACAGAGCAGGGAGCTATTGACTTGGCCACGGTGGAGGCGGCTCAAAAACTGAATCCTGAGGTCCAGGAGGCGTTGCAGGCAGATGCGGTGAGCAAAAGTGCTCTGGCTAGGAGGAGAGCATGGACCAAGTCCAAGCTGCAAGGCAGGACACCTGGAGGGCAGAGAGGACCTAGGAAAGCCAGGCAGGCCCCAGATCCCGCTGTGCCTTACGTCCCGTGCCGTGTGCAGAACCCCAGCAGAAAGACAAGATGACTAAACTTGGGCAGTGCCTCCGGGAGGAAAGAGAAAGTTCGCTCTAGAGATAATTAGAGGTGGGGCTGAGCTTGCTGACCTGATCTCTTCCAGCAGGCGAGAGGGCTTGAATTTGGTGGCTTGGAGCGACAGGCACAAGAATGAGGAAGCCTCTCCCCGAGCCACACATGTTGTCATAGCCCAGGTCAGGGGGTGAGGAGAGGTGGGACCCATCACTTCTTTTGCTTCAGGGTCCAGCCCTGCTAGGGATGCATAGGCCCGCAGTGTTGGCCAGTCAGCCAGAACCAGTCTAGACAGGGCCCTGAGATGACTCAGAAATCTGGCAGGCAGTTCTGCCCAGCAGCCAGCTCCAGATTCAGGCCGGCCCCTTGCTCATATGGTCCCACTGCTCAGCTACCTTGAAACAAGGGAATGCGGGGCCTTGAACTCGTAGCAACTCATTGCTCATGGAGAAAGTAGAATCACAGAATCTGTGATTTAGAGAGAATTTAGACATGACCTACTCAAAACCGTCTTCTCGATAAGAAAGGAGGGAACTGAGAGGTGCAACGAACCTGGGTCTATTCTGCCCCCATTTGGTGTTCTTACTACAGCACACCAGCCATCTGGTTGTCCCCTGCCTTACGTGGCCTCCAGATAGAGATGCTGAGGGCATTAAAATGTGATGCCGGGGCAGGGTGTCACCTCCCCATGGTCGTGACCATGACTCTGTATGAGAGATGTGGCTCCATCAGCCCAAGGATGGCTCATCCACGGGACTGACCAGCCTTTGAGTGAATCTCACTGAGTGTGGACCCAGGTGATTTGACAGCCCTTATTAGAAACAGGAAGCTCTGAGATTTCCTAACTGCTGGGTGATTTGGGGCGAGCCGATCTCTGGGCCTCAGTTTCTCAGTCTCCAAGGTGAGAACAGATCATTGTGAGGCTCCTCTCCTCCCCAAGTGACGGCACCCCCGTGACCCTGTACCTCCTTGGCCTCCACCTTGGGCTGCATGCCCCAACGGGGCTCTGCCTGAGCACTCATGCCTGTACTCTTCCTGTGCTTCGGCTCTGCTCCTCGATACCCTCCTTGGCTGCTTTTCCTGGCAGTGCTGCTTTGGCAGTGCTGAGCCCCTCCCAGCTGGTTACGCACGAGCTGATCTCCGAGGACATCTGTCCTGCCTGACAGTGCACGCCGGTGGGGAGCCGCGGAAACATGGTGGCAGCGTTTCCGCCCAGTCCCGCTGACCCCTGAAGGCTCCCTGGTAACAGAGACCTGAAATAGAAACCAAAAGACAAAAACTCTCCGTCCTGGACCAGCGACCACCCATGACAGTATCGCATGACTAGATCCGACGCTCCAACATTAGAGATGCATGTAAATGTTATATCTATATAAAGAGGTACACCTGCATTGGTTCACCTATATCTATAACAATTTCGAAGCGGTTCTCTCTTTTTTTTTTTAAGTTTATTTAAATTTTTAAGAGCACTCATGCACATGAGTTGGGGAGGGGCATAAGTGGGGGGACAGAGAGAATCCCAAGCAGGCTCCGCGCTATCAGCGCAGAGCTCCACTCGGGGCTCAGACTTGAGAACCGTGAGACACGACCTGAGCCGCAATCAAGAGTCAGACGCTTACCTGACTGAGCCACCCAGGTGCCCCAGTGTGCTTGCCTAGCCATCATATCAAGTGATTGTCACCACAGCCTTCTGAGGTCTGCAGGGTGTGTGTCTTTTTTTAACAAACGGGGAAACTGAGGATCAAAAGGGTTAAACATGTTGCCCGAGGTAATGCGGATTTGGAAAGCCCGTTTGTACTTTGGAATTCGCCCTGAAGGTCAAATCCCAGATATGCCAGTTACTTAACTTCACTGAGCTTCAATTTCCTCAATGGCGAAATAGGGACAGTAAGGTCACACCCCTTTCCCTGCATGCTCCCTCCTTTAAATCACCCGATGTTTGTGCACTGACAGTAAGAGCCAGCTGCGCAGTGAATCTGGGGCTGGGGTTGGGGCCTGCAAACTAGTCTGCTGAGGCCCCACAAAACCCCACCCCAACCTGATTGGCGCCTTCAACCCTAGATCTCTGCAAGGTGAGAGAGAACCGAGAGACAGCAAAGGGTGAGGGCAGGAGGAGCCTTCGGGGTCCAGGCTCAGACACTCTTTACAGCTCCTCCTAGACTCCATATGCATCATGCTCAAATGCATGTGTATGATTTGTAGGGGTGAATCAGGACTTGCCGCACGTATTTGTCTTAGTTGTTAGTTACACCAATAATGAGATCATACACGAAAGGCACTGACCTTTGAGTCCGAAAACTTGAACTTCTAATCCTTGTTCGACCACTGATTTGCTATGTGGCCATGGTCAAGGCCCCCGCCCTTTCTGGGCCTTACTAGTCTTGTTGGTATAATGAGGTCCTTTCAGCATGTAAAATGTATGACATTATGAATTGAGCAATTATGCACTTGAACTTACTAACTCAGAAGCAGAACCTAAAGTTTCTAGGGCCGTTTTTCCTTCTGGAGGACTTCTTGACACCCTGACGCTGCTTGCCTTGTTGACTCTGAGCCTCGACATGAGTGGGAGCTCAAGAAATAGCTTTTGCATGAATGAATCGATGGATTTAGGTTTTGCCCTTTGCCACCTGGACACCTACTCTCATCCAGGCAGTGCGACTGGGTGGAAAGGGTGAGAGCCACAGAGTCAGACAAATTCCATCTCTGCTTTTTTTTTTTTTTTTTTAATGTTTTTATTTATTTTTAGGAGAGAGAGAGAGAGAGAGACAGCGACACCGTGAGCAGGGGAGGGTCAGAGAGAGAGGGAGTCACAGACTGAAACAGGCTCCAGGCTCTGAGCTGGCAGTCAGCACAGAGCCCGATGCGGGGCCCGAACCCACGTACCGCGAGATCATGACCTAAGCGAAAGTCGGACGCTTAACCGACTAAGCCACCCAGGCGCCCCTCCATCTCTGCTTTTAATCTATGGGACCCTGAGCAAACTGCTTAACCTCTCTGAGCCTTAGTGTCTTCAGCAGTGCTTGCAGGATTGTTATGAAAATTAAAACAGATAAGGAAGGTAAAGGTGTTAATGCAGTGCTTAGCGCATAGTCAGTGCTCAAGAAATGTTCATTATCAGCATGTGGTAGCCAGAGAAACAAACAGTGGCACCCAAATCCGGCCCCTTCTGATAGAATAACCGCAGTCAAGAATAAATCCCTTGTGTTGGGTGTATTACTTTGACAAACTTTCAAGTGGTTTTCCACACCGTCAGCCTAGAGTCCGATGCGGGGCTCGAACTCACAAACCGTGAGATCATGACCTGAGCCGAAATCAAGAGTCAGACGCCTAACTGACTGAGCCCCCCAGGCTCCCCTT
Source organism: Proteles cristata cristata (assembly GCA_017311185.1). Classification (NCBI taxonomy): domain Eukaryota; kingdom Metazoa; phylum Chordata; class Mammalia; order Carnivora; family Hyaenidae; genus Proteles; species Proteles cristata. The sequence goes on along the minus strand of JAESUZ010000239.1, from coordinate 768,763 downwards.
CAGGGAACATTATTAATATTTACACGTGCTCCTTCCTCACTCCAATCCCTGCTTAATTCACTAGGCAACAAGAACCCATGGGCAGAAGCCTCATTGAGAGCTGGGCTCTGCAAAATGACATTGCTGCGGGCACGATGGCCCAGCTTCAGGGACCCTCCTCCTGGACAGTGCCAGTGGCAACGGAATAAAAGGGGCGGATGGGAAACACTGTCTGGACACAAGGACTTTTCTTTGCAAAGGTGAGAGGCGAGAGAAGAGAAGTAAAAGACATTCTGAACTTCGGAGACTGACCGTGGGGAAGAAAAGCGGTGTCATGAATAGAAATGAGGAAGTTAAAAGGAAGGGCTGACTTCGGGGAGGGAAAATGACAAATTCACTTTTGCAGCAAAAGCAGTGAAGGTGAGACCTGGCTGGACGCAAAGGACTATCTGCTAACACCGATTTCTTGACTCGGGAGGTGAGGCTGAGTCTGTCGGGCTAGTGGGACATTGAGCTTTGCCTGTGTAGGGAGTTAAGTGGGTGTAGATTTGAGACCCAGAGTCACCCCTCATGTGGTCACCTCCCAAACGTGGACCCTGAAGGAGAAAATATTGAGTAAGCCAAGGGCTAACAACATTTAGGGGGCAGGAGGAGGAAGACACAGAAACTGAGATGAAAAAAGAGGTGGTCCTAGGGGCATCTGGGTGGCTCAGTCAGTTAAGCATCTGACTCAAGTTCGTGGGTTCAAGCCCCACATCGGGCTCTGTGCTGAGAGCGCTAAGCCTGCTTCGGATTCTCTCCCTCTCCCTCTGCCCCTCCCCTGCTTTCGTGTTCTCTCTCTCTCTCTCTCTCTCTCTCTCCCTCTCTCAAAAATAGATAATCATTAATAAAAGAGGGGGGGTTGTCCAACAGTAGAATCCGATAGTGTATTGTCATAGAATCAAAGGAGCAGGGCATGGCAAGAGAAAAGGTTGCCCGCCTTCCAGAAGTCTCTGAGAGGTCCGAGAAGGCCGATTGGACTGGCTGGTGACCTCTCGGAGAACATTCTAGAAGGCTTGATGGGATTTTCATTCTAGGACCCAGTCTACTATCTGCTGGTTGAGGGGTCAGACCTGTCATCACCTTGAGTGCCAGTGTCCTCAGGAAGTAAGAGTACCCACTTCGGGTTTTGCTGTAAAGAATGAGATCTGGAGGAAGAGGGAAAAGAACCACCTTGTTTAAAAATTTTTAATGTTTATTTATTTTTTTAAATTTTTTTAAAATTTTTATTTCTGAGAGAGAGAGAGAGAGACAGTGTGGAACAGGGGAGGGTCAGAGAGAGAGGGGGACACAGAATCCAAAACAGGCTCCAGGCTCTGAGCTGGCTGTCAGCACAGAGCCCCACGCGGGTCTCAGACCCACAAACTGTGAGATCATGACCTGAGCCGAAGTCTACACTTAACCAGCTGAGCCACCCAGGTGCCCCAATGTTTATTTATTTTTGAGAGAGAGAGAGATTGACAGCGCGAGCAGGGGAGGGACAGGGAGAGAGGGAGACACAGAATCCGAAGCAGGCTCCAGGCTCCGAGCTGTCAGCACAGAGCCTGACACGGGGCTCAAACCCATGTCCCATGAGATCATGACCTGAGCCCACCGACTGAGCCCCCCAGGTGCCCCATGACAAGAACCACTTTGAATGGGAGCTGTGGCTTGACAGAAAGTCACCTCTGAAGATCTTTTAAAGATTAGTGGTCCCTTGGCCATTTTTGTCAATCAAGGAAAGGAAAAGCCAGAAGGGGCCAGAGCAGCTTCGGCCACTGGTCCTCTGCCTGTGGCGGGGGGGGGGGGAGGGGGGGCGGGGGGCGGGGAGGCAGTGGAGGGTGGGGAGGAGGACTCTGTGTCAGAACCCTGTTCCCTCTCCTCACCCCCAGGGCTCTTCCCTGGAAGGTGCTGGGTGACCCCGTCCATCCACCAGCAGACCTCAGAACCCTTGTGAGCCCAGATGGCCGCATGGGCTGCAGCCCCCAGGGCCGTGTCTCCTAACCGCCCCCCATACTCTGCCCAGCCTTTCACCCAGTTGGCTGGCAGGGAGGACCTGGGCTCCAAGCCACCCAAGCTCTTCTCTTTTGTTCCTGATAAAGTGCAATGACCAGGCTGAGGTCCTGGCAAGGTTCCCGGGGAAGCTGCCGTGCTCGGGAGGAGGGATTCTGCAGGGCAGGGAGAAACCATGGGAACTGAGAGACCGGCTCTGAGATCACCCCTTTTCCTCAGTGACTCTGGGGTCAGCTGGGTACTATGGGGTTTTCTCTAAAGGAACAGACTCACCAGCTCCTTCGAGTAGTGACAGCAATAAATAATAGAGCAGCAGAAGGGCAGTTGGGGGCAAGGCAGCATTTGCCATGGGCTCCAGCCTTCTAAGGTTCCAGCTCACTTCAGCCCCTCCTCCACTGTGTCCTGGAGTGCTCCCCTCCGCCCTGCCCCCACCCCCACCCCCCCGCCTGGCCAAGTGCCCTCAACCCTAACTCGGCACCCGAGGTCTCTCTGCACCATGGATCTGGGGACAGCACACTCCTGCTTTATGAATTTCCCCACCTCCCCCTCCATCCTTGGCAAAGCCTGCGAGGCTTTTCCCAGTTTGAACCTTGCCCATGGTAGAATTGTCACCAGAGCCATTTCTCTCTGTTCTTTCTTTCTTGTAAGTTTGTATTTATTTATTTACTTAGAGAGCAAGTGAGCAGGAGCGGAGGAGGGGCAGAGAGTGAAGGAGAGAGAATCCCAAGCAGGCTCCGCGCTGTCAGTGCAGAGCCCAACGCGGGGCTCCATCTCACAAACGGTGAGATGTGACCTGAGCCCGTACCAAGGATGCTTAACCCCGTGAGCCACCCAGGCGCCCCTCCTCCCTGTTCTTTCCTTCGCGCACGTGTGCATTCATTCATCTTTTCCGCAAATGTCTTTCAGGGGCTCCTGGGGTGGCTCCATGCGGGGACCTGCTGGGCACCCCGCACCCAAGCTGGTCCCTGCTTCGGGCCCATCCTCCGCTGCACTCACCGCCTTTTTTAGACCTTGGTGCCTTCTCTGGTGTCCTGTTCTCAGCCTTCAAGCCTCCTCCAGGAGATAATCCGAGCTCTCCCTTTCAGAGGATCACTCCTTCCTCTGAGCTCCGTGACCTTTTAAGCATTTTTCATGAAAGTTATCTCTATATTGCGTTAATCTCCTTTTTGAAAAAACTCAGTCTTGATTGCTGTTTCAGTGCACCTTTAACAGACAAAAACGGCCGTGTACTCGACCTCAGTGCCTGCCTCATCCTCTCTTATCCTGTGAGCCAGGCGTTTGGGGTTGGGTGTCTATTGCCGCCCTTGAAAGCCAGAGAGGCCTTATTCTCTGCCTGTCGGGAGTTTGTGACTTGAATGAAGGACGCTCAGGACTGACACCAGATGGACACAGAGGAGGCTGGTCACTGTGGCAATGGCATGAATGGCATGAAGGGGACCCTGTGTGGCCTCCACTACCCCACCTGCTGGCTAGAGTGAGCTTCCTACCCCCCACCCCCACCCTGCATCAGATTGTTCTTCAGCAAAGTTTCTACAATGGCTCCTTTCCACTGACCTCACTAGAGAGAGGCAGGGTGATGTCTGGAAGGTGCCCATCTATGTTACTTGATAGCTGCAAACATCTGTCTAAAAATTTTTTAATGTTTATTTATTTTTGAAGGAGAGAGAGGCATAGTTTGAGCAGGGAAGGGGCAGAGAGAGAGAGAGAGGGAGACACAGAACCCGAAACAGGCTCCAGACTCTGAGCTGTCAGCACAGAGCCCGATGTGGGGCTCGAACCCACGAACTGTGAGATCATGACTTGAGCCAAAGTCAGATGCTTAGCCAAACTGAGCCACCCAGGTGCCCCAAGAAAAGGAACTTTATTTACGAATGCCAGCTAACCAAGAAAATGATGGACTAATGTCCTGAAAAGCCATCTTCCTACCTCAGTGCAGCCAGGGGCTTTTAAAGGGGGAGGGAAGCAGAAAAAAAAGAAACCAGCTACAGTTGCCACCGGACTTAAGCAATCAATCAATCAGAAGTCTTTAATTAACATAGGCCAGGTTTGGGGCACCTGGGTGGCTCAGTTGGTTCAGCGCCCAACTTTGGTTCAGGTCATGATCTCCCGGTGCGTGGGTTCGATGCCTGCGTCAGGTACTGTTGATAGCTCAGAGCCTGGAGCCTGCTTCAGATTCTGTGTCTCCCTCTCTCTCTACCCCTCCCCCACTCATTCTCTTTCTCCCTCTCTCAAAATAGACATTAAAAAAACATAGGCTACATTCAATGTTCCTTAGAAACTTCATTTTTTAAAATGTTTTATTTATTTTTGAAAGACAGAGCAAGAGCAGGGGAGGGGCAGAGGGAGAGGGAGACACAGAATCTGCAGCATACTCCAGGCTCCGGGTTGTCAGCTCAGAGCCCCAAGCAGGGCTGGAAGCCATGAACTGTGAGATCATGACCTGAGCTGAAGTCCGATGCTTAACTTGCTTAACCAACTGAACCACCCAGGTGCCCCTACCCAAGAGACTTTAAACAATTGATTATTGTAAGCTTATCGCGTGCTTATGCAGTGACAGGCAAGAATGTTCTTTACTTTGTGCAATGTGTTCTGTCTTAATTCAGTACTCCTATTAAAATCCTAAGGTCAACGAGTTTCCCAAGGGCTTACAGTGCCAGACAGGTCTAGCGTGGATTAACAACAAGCCAGGGAGTAGTGTTCAAGGCAAAAATGAATTCCTGACAGAGTTTTGCTACATGTTCACCTCACAGGGCTGGGATGAGAAGCTAATGAGTAGAATGTGCCAGCACTCAGGGCCCTAGAAATCAGCCTGTTGAAATACGACTACCCCTTATTTACTCCTGATTCCCAAAGCTGTCCTCGACCCCTATCTCGCCCCCCCACCCCCACCCTCCACATTCTTCCTTACATTTCACTTATCCTCAGCCCACCATTAGGATCCAGGGCTCCAGGGGGGACCTGTCGCTCTGGACACGGATCCTAAGCAAAGTGCATCCAGCTGGCGCCTGGCGGCCTGCCTCTCCACCCATCCTTTGATGCCTCCATCTTAATTCCTCAGAGTCTGTATACAAACAACACTACTGTCTGGTGACTCGTGAGTGATCCAGCATTGCTTCCCTGCTCCGGCTCCCAACGACGGTGCGCTTCGAGAGGGGCCAGGGCCGTCGGTTCATCGTCGTCGTCACTCACTCACACACACACACACACACACACACACACACACACACACACACACACACACCCATGGCGCCTCGCACAAAGAGGCAGAGCAGAGCCGAGTTCGTCGTCACACACACACACACACACACACACACACACACACACCCATGGCGCCTCGCACAAAGAGGCAGAGCAGAGCCGAGTTCGTCGTCACACACACACACACACACACACACACACACACACACACACACACACACACACACCCATGGCGCCTCGCACAAAGAGGCAGAGCAGAGCCGAGGTTCCGCAATCCTTTTCGGAGATCTTCGCCTTACCAGGGTTCCGAGCCTCGGACGCGGCCGAGGCCCGCGGGTTTCTCCGCGGAGGCTGTAGGACGGCGCCAATGCGGAGAGCCGGACCTCCCCATTCCCCGCCGCGGGGTCCTGATTCCGGCGCGGGGGCAGGGCGTCCCCTAGCCGGGCAGCTCCGGGAGGGTGCCGGCATCAGGTGCAAACCCGGGGGGGGGGGGTGCGCGGGGTCCCGCCCCCGCTGCGCCGCGCGGCTCCCCTGGGACCTCCTCCGACGCCCCCGGGCTGGAGCCGGGCAGGGGGGCGGGGGGGGGAGGGAGGAGGTCGGACACGTAGCGGCCTAGCTGCAGGCGGGCGGCCGGGCGGGCTGGCAGTCGGGCGGGGGAGCCGGGGACCGCCGCTCCAGCCCGCTGGCCTTCGAAAGATCCTCCTGGGCCAATGGCAGGCGGGGCGACGCGCCCGGATTGGTGCAGGCGCTCTGCTGATCACTGTGGAAACCCGGGCGGCGGAGAACGCGGGAGGATGCGGAGCCGCGGGCGGGGGGAGCCGGAGGGGCGGATGGAGGAGGCGTCCCGGTCCTGAGCTCCCCGGGAGTTTTTTACTGGAGGCGAAAGTCCACGGCGGGCTGGAGGGCGGAGGGAGGGGCGGAGGAAAGGGACCGAGCGGGGGGCACTGGGAAGCCGGGGAGGCTCGGGAGGGAAGGCCGGGATACTTCGGGGCGCGGGCGTGGAGGCTGGGGGGAGGGGGCGCGGCGGGAGGAGGAGGAGGAGAAGACAAAAGCCGAAAGCGAGCCGGGCCCGGGCCGCACACTCCCGGCTGCCGGCGTGGGAGGCCGCAGTGCACCGGGCGTCCCGGGCGGCAGGGAGCATGGGGAAGGGGGGCAACCAGGGCGAGGGGGCCACCGAGCGCGAGGCGCCGATGCCCACCTTCAGCTGGGAGGAGATTCAGAAGCACAACGGGCGCACGGACAAGTGGCTCGTCATCGACCGCAAGGTCTACAACATCACCAAGTGGTCCAGCCGGCACCCGGGGGGCCACCGGGTCATCGGACACTACGCGGGGGAAGATGCTACGGTAAGGGGTCTGGCGGGGGCAGGGGGGCTCTCCCGTCACCTTTCACGGCTGCAGGCGGGAGTCAGGAGCCACGGGACCCGGGGCTGCAAACAAGATCTCCCGCGCTGAATGGAGCATGGGGCGTCCGGGAGGAAAGGAAAAGGGTGCCTCCCGCGCTCTCCCTCCGCCCCAAGTCCTCATCCTTTAGGACGGCCTGGCCACCTGGCTGTTGGGCGGATGGGCTTTTGCAGCCCTGGAGGAGGCGCCGCCTGGGCCGTGGAGATCCAGGCGGTGAGAACCGTACGGGGTCCACCGCACGCGCTAGGACCCACGCGTCCGCTGCTCCCGGGTTCGCACGGAGCTAGGGAATCCCCAAAGGGGCCAGTCCGGCTTTAGGGGGTTGGCACCCACCCCCCCGCGCGGAAGATGGCCGCTCATGGGCGCCGCTGAACGGAGCGGGCGAGGGGCCAGGTGTGGGACTCGGCGCGCGTCCCTCACTCTCCAGCCAGACAAGGGGGCGGGTTAGGAAAAAGCTCGTCCCGGGCCGGGGATAGCTCCTGCTCGAAGCCTTGACTCCGAAGGCCCGCCATGGCCGCCACCAAGAGACCTCCGGGAGGACCTCCTGTTTCCCAAGCCCTCGAGGACCCCCCCCGGGAGTCGGTTCTTGGGCACCGGGGTGGGGAACTGGAAGGAGAGTTTGCAAAGCCCAGGTCGAGAGGGGCCTTGAACTGCGGACATTCAGCAGCACTAGGCTGGCTTGGCAACAGGTCCCAACTGCACCAAGGTTACTACTCAATGGTCCTCTGTGTCTGAATCCTGCCAGGAATGCCCTTCCCTCATCTGCACGCCTAAAGGTATTAGGGCAGTGGGGCCTCAGCAGGAGCCATGGGCTGCCCATCTTACCCACACCAAAGGTGAGGCTCTGCCCCTTGGGCACCTCCCATGCCCCCCCAAGTCTGAAATGCTTGCATTTCTTTAAGAGCCCAGTGGACTCAGATAGGAGAGAGGGAAACGAAGAGAGCCAAGGAGGGAAGAAAGCTTTTCTTGGTGATAGTGAGCTGGAAGCCACTTGGGAAGGGTGAATAGGGGAGAAGCCATGGGAGGTATACCTAGATCATTGCACCCGGACGTTCACTGACTAGTTGGAGGCTTTTGCTGTCCTGGCTGCAGGGGCCCCTGGTAGTCGGTGGAACTTTTGATTTCTCTGTCTTCTCTTTCAAGGCTCCTTGGGGCAGGCCTAGTCAAGGTGGGGGGTGGGGGCAGACCAGGCAGCTATAATCTCCAGCTGTTAATGGCTGCTTTGGTGAGCAGGGTCCGATCCCCTCCCAGGAGGGTTGACAATAGATGGCATCTACAGCTTTGGGACCCATCCGGTTTTACCTGCTGGAGAACACTGCTTCAGCCCTGGGGGCTGTGATGCTAATCATAACTTAGTGGACATGAGGTTTTCAGATCGTCTGTGTTGTGCCTTGTGGACCTTCCCACAAACTGTTTGGGGAAGTTGGGTAAGGGCGATTCTCAAGTAAAAGACCTGACTGCGGGCTGGGGTCTTTTCCACTATTAAATATGTTTTCTTACGTGGAAAACATCCGTACTGGGTGGCAAAGCACTTCGTAAGCTGTAAACGCTAAGAAAATGCCATGGGGCGCTATCAGACAAATTGGAAATAGATGAAGATTGTGTAAAGTGAGTAACAAGGTGGGGAGGGTGGGGGCGCCTGGGTGGGTGGCTCAGTGGGCTGAGCATCTGACTCTTGAATTTGACTCGGGTCGTAATCCCAGGGTCATGGGATGGAGCCCCGTGTTGGGCTCTGCGCTGAGTGTGGAGCCTGCTTGAGATTCTCTCTCTCTCTGCCTCTCCCCTGCTTGTGCTCTTTCTCTCTCCCTCTCTCTCTAAAATCAAATTTTAAAAAAGTAAGCAATAAGGAACTGGGAGGAGAGAACTTTGAATCTATGTCAGTTTTATTTGGAGTAGCAGTGCGTAAACACCACCCTTTCCCCCAAAGCTTACAACTTTCTAAGATGAAGCTTTTAGGGAACAGCACGCGCTAAAGGGGGTATAGTTAAGTAACAGTGGAGTGAGGGATTGGATTCTCCCTCTCTCTCCCTCTCTCTCTTTCTCTCTCTCTCTCTCTGTTATCTGGGACCAGGCTAGCGAGGCCATGGGAAGCCTCCCTAGCCTGAAGGAGGACTTGGAGAGGCAGGAATAGGCTAGGAATCAAGAGACCCTTGGTTTTAAGCTATTGAACAGGCGGCTTTGCACCTTAGAGCATGGACTTCTTAGAGTTTGGAGAGAGACAGAGTATGTGGGCCATGCAAGGGACTGAGCAGCAGGTAGGGACCGCAGCCTCCAGAGCACTTCAATGCAACTGTTCCGAGCCCATCACAGTATAGGAACATCCCCCTATGAGTCTGCAAGTCAAGGAATCCATTCTTGAGACAATTTGGGACCCCAAGAAGGGATTATCCTGTTCCCGAAGGAAAGCCTTCAGATGTCAGGAATGCCTGACCGTTGCTCTTTGGCACTTCAGGAGAAGTTAGAACTTGACCTTGCTTGAACTTAATTTTTGCAACTCACGAGCACATTCCTGCACATTAGCTCAGCCTCGCAGGTATCTCTCATCGCTCTTGGGTTTAAAGACCTCGCTCAAGTTTAAAAGCTTTGCTCAAGTGGTAGCGCTCAGCCCTAAGCTGAGGATTTCCGAATCTTGCCACCTTCCCTCCTCCAGGCACTCTCCCCACCTCTGGCACTACTCTGCCCTTCACCTTGCTGGGGGCAAAAGGAACCGTCCCAAGGATGTCTGCTCTTCAAGGCACAGTCCCGCCACTGCAGAACTTTCCCGACTTGGGACTTTTCGTCTTCAGCTTATGTGTCTCCGTGGCTCTGAGCTGGGCCCTGAGCATAAAGATGGATAATTCAGGGGTGCCTGGGTGGCTCAGTCAGTGAAGCATCCGGCCCTTGGTTTTGGCTCAAGTCATGATCTCGTGGTGCATGGGGTTGAGCCCCACGTCGGGCTCTGTGCCCATAGCAAGGAGCTTGCTTGGGATTCTCTTTCTCTTTCTGACCCTGCCCCTCCCCTATTCGCACGTGCGCTCTCTTCTTCTCTTTCTCAAAATAATAAACTTCAAAAAAAAAAAGATGAATAATTCAGACAGTGACTGCGTCTATTGGGTTTGCTTCCCTCCTTCCTCAAGCTCCCTCCTTCTAGGCACCAAGGCCCCTATTCCCACCTTGTCTCCAACTTGTCCTGCCTTACCTGCGCAGGTCTGCTCCTGGAACTGAGGGAAGGTGAGAAGAGATCAGGAATCCGTCCATGCATGAACCTGCTCCCACACTGTTCTCAAAAAGGCACCAGATTGGGGCACCTGGGTGGCTTAGTCGGTTAAGCGTCCGACTTTCGCTTAGGTCATGATCTCATGGTTCATGGGTTCGAGACCCGCGTCGGGCTCTGTGCTGACTGCCAGCTCAGAGTCTGGAGCCTGTTTCAGTCTGTGACTCCCTCTCTCTCTGACCCTCCCCTGCTCACGCTGTCTCCCTCTCTCTCTCCTAGAAATAAATAAAACATTAAAAAAAAGGCACCAGATTGAGAATGGAACGAGTCTCTCACCTCCCGCAGATAGAGCAAGAGGGCCGCCGTATTCAGTCAGAGGACCTCGAATGGCATCCTAGCTTTATAAGTTCCATGGCTGTGAACTTTGCTTTCCAGGTCTGTGAAAGCGGGAGGGTTTTGCCAGGCCCCAATGGGCTGCGCATTTGTTCACCCTTTGAACTTGAGGATGCGCTACCAGCATGAGGGACCGGTGCTGTGTCCCCCTTCGCCTCCCGTGCGCAGGTGGACACGTGTGGGCTTGTCCCCAGCACCCCTGGCAGGGAGTTCAGTGAATAGGAAAGAGCATGAAGAAGAGAAACTTTAGCGGCCCCATTTTTGCCAAAGGCGTTTACTGCGCGTGAAATCCGTCTTCTGGTTGTCGCTGGAGGGCAGCTGGAGCTCCTAGGGCTGGATGGGGACCGAGCAGTCCCATGCCCGCCGACTGTGGTCTCAGGGAGGATACTGTCCCCACCCCAGCATCCTCCTCCCACGTCTTATCATCCGTGAGAATCCCTTGCCTTTTGCAAGTGCCGGCTTCCTGCGCACCTGCACCCTTCCCTCCCCCGGGGCATTGCGTGTGCCAGGCATCAGCTGGCGTGCCCGCATCGCGGCCCGCTGGCTGCCTACAGCCTCCGCTGCTGCCCCTTTCCCTTGGCCCGGGGGCTCTGCTGTGGAAAGGAAGCCAGTGACCCTGTCTCTAGCCTTGAACTCAGGGTCCCTTCTCTGCGTCTCCCTCTTTAACCGCTCTTGTTCCACAGAATGCCCGGAATGCCCTGATTTTGCTCCTCTACTTCCCCGGTCCTGGGTTAAGGGCCCAGATGTACAAAGCCGGACCAGAGACTAGCTTTGCTCTGCAGAGGAGGGGGACGCGGCCCGAAACAGACCGTGGCACCCAACCTTCGGTGTGGTTCGAAGAGCGGCCAGCTCTACCCTGGGGCCGCACCAGGGAAGGTGTCTTCATGCAGAAGTTGGCTGGCGTTGGCAGTAGGAGGTGCAGCCTGCGTGTCTGCCATTTGGGAATCTTTGATGCTTCTTCCTGCGGCCTGCCCTCCCCACTCCCTCCGCCCCCACCCCCCCAGTACGCACGCCTGCCCACCTGGGGACAGTTCCAGGCAGCTTTCAACCTGCTACCACTCCCTTCTCTTCGCCCTCGTCCAAGGCCTTCCTGGGAAGACTTTGGCCTCCCTCTCTGTCAGGCTAGGATAGATTCTGGTTCAAATTCTGGTTCCAAGTCAATGTTTGCATTGGCCCTCTCTCACCTTGCTTGGGGACCTACCTTGCACCAGCCAGATGCTTCTGCAACCAAACAGCTCCTGAAGTGTTTGGGAGTGTGGGAGGCCTGTCGGTGACACTCCACTCTCCGAAGCTGGGGGGACCCAAAAAAGTGCTCAACTCTCCGCGGGGAGAAAGCTCGTGTATTAGCATTGGAAAACTCTAGAAGTAGGCACACCTGGAATGTGACTGTGGGCCAGCAGCTTCACCTCCCTCAGCCTCCTGTCTCCAAAATAGGACCTGCCTGGGGTGCCTGCGTGGGTCAGTCGGTTAAGCATCCGACTTAACCGACTCAGGTCATGATCTTGCGGTTCGTGAGTTCGAACCCCACATCGGGCTCTGTGCTGACAGCTCAGAGCCTGGAGCCTGCTTTGGATTCTGTGTCTCCCTCTGTCTCTACGCCCCTCCCCCATCCCCACTCATGCAGGCTCTCTGTCTCTCAAAAACAAGTGTTAAAAAGATTGTTTTAAACTAACTAGATAAAATAAGACCTGCCTTAGAGTTTGGTAAAGATTAGTGGCTTATGTACACTCAGTGGCTAGCATACATGGGTCAGTGTGGGGCAGTTCCACAATCACCATTTTGGATGCTGGAGAAGGTGACGCATTCTGGAGTCTTCAAAGCGTAAGCAAGTTGTGCAAAACAGGTCAAGCAGAGTCTGAACATGATGTGATTGCAGAGTCTGAATTTGACTGCAGAGTGGAAAAGTTTCCACGGGTTAGAGGGAGCGCGGCTGAAGGGGTCCTGGGCCCTGCATTCACTTGTGAGCCCCTCCTAGGCCGTGTGGGCACTGGAGTTGCTGGCCATGAACCGGACGGTTGGGGCCCTTCCCTAGTGGAGTTCGTATCCTTGTGGGAGAGACAGACAATTAGGAAGTGAGTACATAATACAGTTGCGAATTTGACAACGGTTAGGAAGAAGGTAAAACAGACCAATTGCCAGAGAAAACGTGGGGCTGGAGAGTGGCTGGGAAAAGCCAGCCACGGGACACTGGGAGCAGGGATCTGGACAGAAGGAAGAGTGGTGCAGAGACCCCAGCGTGGGCATGAACTTGGTGGGCTCATAGGTGGTCCCCACAGGCCTGCTCAGAAAGCTGCCAGATTGGGGCACCTGGGTGGCTTAGTCGGTTAAGTGTCCGACTTTTGCTTAGGTCATGATCTCGCGGTTTGTGGGTTCGAGCCCCGCGTCGGGCTCTGTGCTGACTGCCGGCTCAGAGCCTGGAGCCTACTTCAGAGTCTGTATCTCCCTCTCTCTCTGACCCTCCCCTGCTCATGCTGTCTCTCTCTCCTAGAAATAAATAAAAATATAGAAAAAAAAAAAAAGAAAGCTGCCAGATCTACCAGAGACGACAGGACAAGCTCACAGTGCATGGCTTTCTAAACTGGCAGGAGGCATGGGGCAAGGCAGTCTCTGAGTCGGGTGAATGTGGATTTGATCATGGTTCTCCCGCCTGGAGCACAGGATGTCATCTTCCTTTGATGGACTTCTGAGAAGTAACATAACAACGGTCCTGGCTCCCTACCTGTCACATGGCCCTTTCCTTCCCCTGGACTCAGGGAATGAGCCCCTTCCTCCCCCCATGGCCAGAGCCTTCCGGAAATGGCCAAGGAATGGCCTGGGTCAAGACAGGAGTCTGCCTATCCGGCTGCTCCAAGTTTACCAGCCCAGGCAGGGGCTTGATCAAGGGCATGACCCGGACCCCAATGGGTGGGGCTGGGGGGTAGTGGATGCTGGATGAGAAATGAGTCACTGCCAGACTTGAATTTTACCTCCCAGACAAGAGTAGAGAGTGGTGGTTTAGTTATCAGACACTGCAGTTGGCCCTTAGGAAACTGCCTTGCCAAGGACTTCCTGTCATTTCTCAAAAGCCATGGTCTGATGTGAGGACGACCAATGAAGAGACTTCTGTAGGCTTCCACTCAAGGGCAGGGCTGCTCACCGCGGCACCGCTGACGCCCGGGCCCTGCCTTGAAGGCCCCCGGCGAGGCTTTCCCCGGGGCCCTCGAACTCGGCGCTGGGAGGGTCCTCACTTCTCAGAGGCGCTGAGGCTAGGGTGGGGGCAGCTGGCCCAGAGTCGGGGAGCTGGTCTTCACCGGTCCCCAGGCCTCCTCCCCACCTGCCCGGGGCCCACACCAGGGTCACATCTCTGCTCTGAAAATATATTCGATCTGATCCCTTTCTGTTCAGCTAGTGGGGCGTGGACATTTTTCCCCCCAAACTGTACAAAGTGTTGCTTTGTAAGTCTATTCTAGACACAAATAGAATAAAGACCAGGCAAAAAGACTTGAAGCCAGGGATGCAGTAAGGGAGCAGGAGAGGCCTGGTGATTACTGTCGTGAACACCTATATTTCCTCAACCAGGAATCACTAATCGCTACATATTGCCACATTTGCGTTTTCTTACTTTATGTGCCTGCGATTTTCTTTGCAACCTCGTCCCTAGATTTTTCACCCCCCCCCCAAGAATAGGGACATTCTCTGACATGATCACAATGCTTTTGCTGCAATTAAGGAAATTAATAGTAATTCCTTAATATGATCAGACATCCAGCCCATATTCAAATGTTCTCATTCAACTCCCAAAAAGGCTTGGATAATAGCTGAGGTTTATTTTTTTCCTCCCTCCAAATATGAACCTTTCAAATCAAGCATTGCTGTTTTTATGTTTTTATTTTTTTTAAATAAATGTTTATTCATTTTTGGGAGGGGAAGGGGCAGAGAGAGAGCGAGGCACAGAGGATCCGAAGAGGGCTCTGTGCTAACAGCAGAGAGCCCGATGCAGGGCTTGAACTCATGAACCATGAGATCATGACCAAACGCGTACACTCAGCTGAACCACCCAGGTTCGGGCTGGAGCCTGCTATGGCACAGAAAAGGTGCTTAGGAGGTCATGTCAAACCAGAAACATTAACGGAATTAGGTAAAAACCATTTCTGAACAGAACGTTGAGGCTGAAGAGAACATTTAGAGCCGGGTCCCTGGAGGCCTCAATCAGTGGCTAAAGTGGGGACACAGAGAGCGGGTGCTGGTGAGCCCTGCCCTCCCTCGGTTGAGGCCCCTCTCACCACCTGCTTTCTTGCTCCCCAGGATGCCTTCCGCGCCTTCCACCGTGACCTTGATTTTGTGCGCAAGTTCCTGAAGCCTCTGCTGATCGGAGAGCTGGCCCCGGAGGAGCCCAGCCAGGACCATGGCAAGAACGTGAGTGTATCCAGACCAGGGAAGGAGGGGAGGGTTTGCGGGGAGCGATGAGGGGGGAGGGGCCCACGCCAAAACGGAGAGTGCCAGGCGTGGGTCAAGGGAGCTTTTTGCCAGTCCAGAGGAGCCACTGCCCAATACCTGGGGTTAAGGAGCACCGAGAGGCTCTGCAGGGAGCCCTCTCTTCTCGCTGCTAGCCGGGGCTGGGCCCCTACCTTTGAGTAATTCAGTCCCCACCTCTTCACCTCCAGGGTCTCCGGTGAGCTAGTCTGGACACAGGGTCTTCCTTCTTGTCCAGCCCCCTGACCCCCACCCCCCCCACACTCCCCGGCCGCACTATTTTTTCTCTCCTTCTCTGGGAAATACAGGCCATTCTGTGTGCCCTCCAAGGTCAACTTCCCCTCCCCCCTGGAGCTCCACTTCTCTGCCCCCACTCTCCCCTTTCCCTCCAGGGCTGAGAGGGAGATTGTCTTCACCCCTCCCTGGAGCTGACCTGGGGCTCCATCCTGCTGCCTTCACTTGTGGCTCCATCCTCCGCCCCCTCCCCAGCACGCCCCACCCCCCAAGGCAGGCAGTTTCTCTCCCCTCCGCAGTGTCCCGAGGGCTCCCTCCTTCCTGGCTTTGCTTCTCAAGCCCCCACCTTGTGTCCCCGCTTTCCCTGCTGCTTAAATGGTTGACAGATTCACCCAGGCTCCCAAACCTGGCTTTCTCCATGCACGCGCCCCTCCCCCACTCCGTCTACTCTTTCAAAGCACCCTCTCCCCCTCCCAGCCTGCCTGACCCCTGCCTCCCAGCTAGCTCCCTTCTGTCTCCCAGCCACGTTCGTTTCCCTAGAGCCACCCCCAACTCCACTTTGGTCTCCATGGCCCCCCATCCCCAGTGCCCATAGCTGCCCAGCTTTGTCTCACCCCATGGCAATCCCCACGAGACTCGACAGAGTGCCCGGAACAAGTCAGAGCAGGGTCAGGGAGTGGGAAATGCAAGCTTGAGTGCATGTGTGTGTGCGCGTGCGTTAATATATACGTATCTGTAGCATCAACTTTACCATTATAGCCGTTCAAAAAAAAATTTTTTTACATTTATTTATTTTTGAGAGACAGAATGAGACAGTGCAGAAGTGGGGTAGGGGCAGAGAGAGGAGACACAGAATCCAAAGCGGGCTCCAGGCTCTGAGCTGTCAGCACAGAGCCCCATGCAGGGCTCCAACCCACGGACTGTGAAATCACGACCTGAGCTGAAGTCAGATGCTTAACTTGCTTAACCGACTGAGCCACCCAGGTGTCCCATTAACTGTTTTTAGACGTACGGTTCAGTGGCTTTGAATACATTCACGTTGCTATGCCACCTTTACCACCACTCACATCCAGAACTTTCTCCCCACCTCAAATTGTGACTGTCCCCGTTAAACATGAACTCCCTGTTCCCCTTCCCCCCAAGGCGCGGTCAACACTATTCTACTTTCTGTCTGTGATTTGCCCACTCCAGGTAGCTCAGTGGAGTGGAATCATACAGCATGTGTCCTTTTGTGTCTGGCTTAGTATCACAGAGCACAATGTCTTCAAGGTTCATGCGTGTGGTAGCAGGTGTGAGAATCTCCTTCCTCTTTAAGGCTGAGTGACATTCCGGTGCATGGATACACCCCATTCTGTTTAGCCATTCATCCATCGACGCAGGTCTGGGTTGCTTCTGCCTTTTGCTGTGTGAATAATGCCACTGTGAACGCGGTGTGCCAAAGGGACGCTTTTGAGTCACATCCTTTCTCCATTACTCACCCGGCTGTGGCCCTATGGTGCCGTCCCCAGGGCCGCGGAGGCCCAGGAGGGCGCCATGAAGGCTGCCCGCCGATGTGGCACATGGTGGCCGGGCTCCATCGGGTCACAGGCTTGCGGATCAGCCCCTCTTGCCACCCACTTCTCTGGGCAAGAAGATGTTAGTTTCCTCTGGAGCGGCCAGGTGGCCAACACCTTCCCTGTGCTCTTGCTCCACAGTCCGAGATCACCGAGGACTTCCGGGCCCTGAGGAAAACTGCCGAGGATATGAACCTGTTTAAGAGCAATCACCTGTTCTTCCTCCTCCTCCTGGCCCACATCATCGCCATGGAGAGCATTGCCTGGTTCACCATCTTTTACTTTGGCAATGGCTGGATCCCCACCGTCATCACGGCCTTTGTCCTTGCTACCTCTCAGGTGAAGTGTGACCCCCTCACCGGTCACCAGAAGCCCCCACCCCAACTGCCCCAGCTCACAGAGGCCGGCCGCGGGTGCGAGCTGACGCTGTGAAGGCATTTCTCCCCCCAGGCCCAAGCTGGATGGCTGCAACACGATTATGGCCACCTGTCGGTCTACAAGAAGTCCACATGGAACCACATTGTCCACAAGTTCATCATTGGCCACTTAAAGGTAAATACTAGCAGCCCTGGGTGTCCACCCATCAGGTCGCGGTTGGCGCCGCACTGTCTCACTCTGTGGAAGCCAAGCCTCTCCTTGGGTCGGTGGCCATGGCCACGGGGTGATGAGGCAGTTCCACCTGTGAGCAGTCTTTTCCCACAGGGCTGCTCGGGGCTCTGAGATTTGGCACCTTCTCCGTTTCTCTGACCTTCCGAGAGCCCTGTCTCCATATTCAATTAGACCTGGAACACCAGCAAAAAAAAAAAAAAAAACTCAGAGGAGAGGCATAGGCTGCTTTAGTATATTGACTCAGTCGATTGTATTGTTTACTCTTTATCTAAAGCCTTATCTAGTAAATTCTTTTTAATCTGAAAGAGAGATATTGTCATAGAAGTCTTGAGGTAAGGGACATCAAATAGCATGATGATCAGCCGGGCCGAAGGGCCAGGGCTGTTGAAAGCTCATAAGTGAATCGTGCCTCCTCTCTCACCCACTTGCAGATGAAGGCGGTAGCCCCACAAGGTGTTACAGCAAGGCGAGTTCGGAAGAAGACAGGCTGGGCTTGCCCGTGACCTTGTGCTCATTTGATAGGCTATGTCCTTGGTTTTGGAAATAAGTCCTTGCCGACTCATTCTGAAATAAGTCCTCCCCGACTCAGCCTTTTCCCAGCAGCACCCAGCTGCTTCCTAAGAAAGGCTGCGTCCTAAAGAATTCCATCCCTCCTCTCCCTGGCTTGGGAAGAGCGATATGTGACGGAGCCCGTGGCTCGCCGGCTGCAGATCTGGTTGGGGGTGAACTGGGGCTGAACTAGTAACGAGCTCCTAAGCGGTTTGCCTGGCCCTGAGCCTGAAGTGGCCTGAGAACCTGGTTTCCTTCCAAAAATTCAGGGGTGAAGGGAGAGGGTGCGCATAGTAGAGCGCTTTGTTTCCTTTTCTACTCTTTTCTGCCTGAGAAAGCCCTCCTCAATGTTGGAAAGTAACATTTCACTCCCAACCCGTGTTCTCCCCGCGCACTTAACAAAGATGGGCTGTGTCCTGTTTCCAGATTCTGGGCGGGAGCCGGGAGGGAGGGCCTGTCCTGCCATGATGTCCCATGGTCTTTGAAGGGCCCTGGAGCCTAGCTCTTAAGTCAGATGGAAGATGAGGCCAGGACGGAGGACTGGGCTCCATGTAGAACTTGGGTTGATGAAATCAGAGCCCTGGGACACTGGGAAGGTGGGGTACTTGGGCTCGGAGCCTAGAGGAGGTCAAGGACATGGGTTCCGCTCGTGACTTGCCAGCCCTCTGCTAACTGTGTCCTCGTAGCTCTGTCTAGGCTAGTGGCACAACTGAGCAGGTCACCCCGGGGCGTGTCTGAAATCGCACGGGCCTACTGTCGTCACGCAGCTCCAGACAGATCTTGTTCCATCTGTTCTTCTGGTCCCTTTGCTGAGAAATAAGGGGACTGGCCGCAGGGAGGTCTCCCAGTGCCCTGCCAACTTGGATATTTTAGCACAAGCTGGTGAGGACGGAGAACAGCATGCCGGGAGCCCTGAGGAGCCGGGACCTGCTTCTCACCAGCAGCCAGCTCTGCTCCAGGATTCTAGCATGGGCTCCCCACGTCCCGACTCCCCCTGAAGGAGTCCTCTGGACTCCCTCAGCCCTGTCACTTCAGGGGACATTTCTTCCAGAGGGTGAACTCCAAAGAGTTCTGAGACATCACACCTCAGCCCTGTCACTTCAGGGGACATTTCTTCCAGAGGGTGAACTCCAAAGAGTTCTGAGACATCACACTTGTTTAAAACCCTTTATTATTTAAAAAAAAAAATTTTTTTTTACTGTTTAGTTTGGAGAGACAAAGCGTGAGTGGGGGAGGGGTGGAGAGAGAGGGGGAGAGATGATCTGAAGCAGGCTCCTGGCTCTGAGCTGTCAGCACAGAGCCCGACGCGGGGCTCGAACTCATAAACCGGGAGATCATGACCTGAGCCAAAGACGGACACTTAACCGACTGAGCCACCCCGGTGCCCCTGTTTAAAACCCTTTTGTTGTTCATCATTGTCCTGAGGCTGGTGCCATCTAGACACCACATCTGGAAATGGAAACCAGAAAACTGCCAGCCTTTTCACTATATCGTCTCGGGCCACCAGGACTAGGGTTAACGTGAGCGAGGCCCTCGCCCAGGGCACACAATTTAAGAGGACACCAAAAGACTCAGTAATCAAGATGAATAACATTCGAATATATTTTTTAAAAACCAAAAGTAATGCAAAGATAATCGACCGCAAACAAAACAGCAACGTTTTAAATGAAGATCAGGACGGTGCTGAGCCATTTTGGAACCCGAGATACAAAGGAAAATCTGGGCCGGCACCCTGGGGGCTCAAGTCGGTTAAGCATCTGACTCCTGATTTCGGCTCAGGTCATGATCTCACAGTTTGTGGGACTGAGCCCCGCATCAGGCTCTGCGTTGACAGCAAAGAGCCTGCTTGGGATTCTCTCTCTCCCTCTGTCTCTGCCCCTCCCCTCCCTCACTCGCTCAATAACTTTAAAAGAAAAAAAAGGAAAATCCTGTGTCCCATATACGTGTTCATATGTATTCTTTTTATAACGGTGGATCTTTTCCCCCAGAACATTAAAGCAGTTGAGAAATATTTAAAAATTGGAAAGTTGGGTGTATTAAAGGTCCCAACATTAAGTTAAAGTATATTGGATCAAAACAGAAGTTGTTATTATTTTACTTTGGTTTAAGTTAGTTAAGATTATTTAAGCTTGTCACACGTTTGAGAGAAATCGTCCAACCTGGCAATTCTCTCCATTGAAAATGAGGCACACCGGGGCACCTAGGTTGGTTGGGCATCCGACTTTGGCTCAGGTCATGATCTCATGGTCCGTGAGTCTGAGCCCTGCATCGGGCTCTGTACTGATGGCTCAGAGCCTGGAGCCTGCTTCAAGTTCTATGTCTCTCTCTCTGCCCTTCCCCTGCTTGTGCTCTGTCTTTCTCTCTCTCTCAAAGATAAATAAACATTTACAAAAAGAAGAAGAAAATGAGGCAAACCAAAAAGCAGATTCGGAACCTCATTGATGTGGTTGCATTCGTTATAGCCAGGGGTACACAGTTTTCCTTTTCCCTCAGCCTCTGACGTGGCTCAGCCCAGGATTATTGGCCGCGGTCCTGGGTCTCTGACTCAACCCAAGGGCCTTTGGCTTCTAGAGGAGTCCGCACCACCCTTTCCCTGACCACCAAGGCCTGCACCTAGCCTCCTCCCTCTGTCTGGAAAGCACCTGTCACTCACTCTGCCCAGGGCCCCCTCCTGCCCAGCCTATAGAGGGAGCTAGCCCACTCCCTCCCTCCTCCACCCCCACAGGTTTGCTTCTCTTCCCAGGGACTGTGTCAGTGTGCTGGGGTGCCCTCCTGTCCTTCCCTAGTCGGGGGCTTGCCTCTGGATCACTGCCTCATTCCCAAGGCGGACAGGCTTCTCAGTGTGAAGAATAACTAGGGCTTTGACTCATGAAGAACAGAAGAGAATCACAGCAGAAAAACAGCAGGATCAAAGAACATTTTGTCGCTGATATGTCCAGAGAGAGTGAGATAGCCTCCCTGTCGCTGACTCATCCCTGGGGGTATTCACCGCTCAGCCTTCTTTTCTTCATTTATTCACTCAACAAACATCTCTGGGTTGGTGTATTCTAAGCATCATGTCTATTCATAACATGCCTTGCTCCTCAATTTCTTTGTGCCAGAGACTTTTCCATGTTGACCCTTCCCAGAAGTTGGGTTCCTCTGGCTGGAAAGGCAAATGTGTCATCATCTGATTCAATTGGCGCCCCAGTCCTCCGAACTCGCACACACTGACATTTTTTTGGAGGGTGGGGAGAGGCTCTGATGGATTTTGAGACCCACCTGCTCACAGGTCTCTGCAAAGGCCTCAGCTGTTCATAGCCGTGTGAGCCTGTGACTGATAGTGTCCAGAGAACGTATCTGTGCCAAAAGTATCTCCCAAGTAAAATGTTTTAGCACCCAGGGCTTTTTACACATGGCCAGACCCTTGGCCAGAGCATTGAGTGATCCGGCAGTGGTTCCCCAGTAAAGAGAGAAGCGTCAGGAGGTCTTAATTTCCTTTTGTGGGCCACAGGGCAAGTTTGGGGGATGGACATACCTCCAGAGCGTGGTGAGAGCTCGAGTTGGTGAACCCGAACTTTGTGACCTTGAAGTACACACTTCCGTAATGGCTTCTTGTCTCCTAGGATCATGGCTTTATATTTACATATTAGAGCCTGGAAGCTCTTAACCTGTTCATGTTTGAGGTTGTTTCTTAAGCCCTCCATCTGGCCTTGCGGGTGTGACCTCGCTGGTCCTCACCCCTCAGTACGGCAGCCTGTCTGGCTGTGGGGTCGCCTCTTGCCAGCTGCTGCTGATGTGTTCACAGATTTATGCAGCTGTTGTCACTGCCAATTTGAGAACGTCCTCATCGCTCCCCAAAGAAACCTCCAACCTCATGGCTGCCCCCTCATCCCTCATCCCTCTCATCCATTGCCCACCCCTAGCCCTAGGCAACCACTTCTCTTTCTATGTCTAGATTCTCTATTCCGGACGTTACGTATAAACGGAATCATGTTTGTGGTCCTTTGTGTCTGCCGTCACCCACTTAGCATGACGTTCTCAAGGTTCCCCCACGTGGGAGCAGATATCAGTGCCTCACACCTTTTTGTGGCCTGGCCAAACGGTATCCCGCCATGCGGACCTACAGCGTTTTAGTTATCCAGCCATCAGCATGATGGTCGCGGGGCTGTTTCCACTTTTTGGTTCTTTTGAATAATGGGAACGTTGGTGTCCAATGTTGTGTGGCCATGTTTTCGTTTCTCTTGGGTACATGCCTGGGAGTGGAATCATGGGCCAAAGAATAGAGCCCACTTCTTACCGTTGTCCGAAACGGAAGTGTCTCTCCTTGTAGGACATGGCATGTGGGGGACGTGCAGAGGATGAGGGGTGTGGAGACTCACCCCTGGTGCTAGCAGAGGCCAAGGCGCTCACCATGCGGCCTAGCACCCACCATCCTTGCTCATATCGCTGTGGGGGTTGGGGAAATGGGGCCTGGAGGGCAGCATGGCTTGGCCTCACTCAGAAGCCCTGGTTTCAGTTCAGACTCAGTACCCACAGGACTGCATTCTGATGTTCGAAGGGGCCCGAGGCCCCACGTATGATGGCGAAGTCAGCCCTGACCATTGGCACTCCTAGGAACGGGACCCCCCCAAAACTGTGCCACTCACCCCGTTTTCCCCCGCAGGGCGCCTCTGCCAACTGGTGGAATCATCGTCACTTCCAGCACCATGCCAAGCCCAACATCTTCCACAAGGATCCGGATGTCAACATGCTGCATGTATTTGTCCTGGGCAAATGGCAGCCCATTGAGGTACGATGAAGGGTCGATGTGGACGTGGGAACTGTTTGGCCTGATGTGAGACTAGAGAAGGAATCCTGGGAGTTGAATAGCTATCCAAACGCGTTTGCATGGAAACTTTTCCTGAATTATTCAAGCTGGAATTTCTGTGGAATGGCCTCATGTGTAAATAACAGATCAACTCCTTATCGGTGTTAGATGCCTCTCTGCCTCCCATGGGCTGGGAAAGACTGTTTTCTGGCTTATTTCTTCCTGGGGGCAAAGGAAACCTGGTTGCAGTTTAGCAAGGAGGCAAAGTTCCAGAGCTCAAGCTAGTCCCCCAAAGATCAGCTCAGGGAAGCCTTATTTGGAGAGTCACAGTCCTCAATGCTGAGAGGGGCCCTGGCGTGATCTGGGCCAACCTCCTTCACCATAGGTGACAGAGTGAGGCTCAGTGGAAGGAGGGGGTGGGTTCAGGATCACATAGTTTAGTGGTTGGTCTGGGATGAGGCCCTAGATCTGACAGCCAAGTCCTTTCCCTTCCACTCTACCACACTGCCTTATTTTTATGTTAGTTCATCTTTTATTATAAATATAGACTTAAACCCATTACAAGCATTTAAGTAGCACATAAATACACAAAATGACAAAGTGAATCACCTATTATCTCCATATCCCAAATCTCATACCCCTGAGGGTGACCACTAATGACCATTAATGACAACATATAAATTCTTCCAGATGTCTTTCTTAAAAACCAATATTAAAACTTAGATGTTCTTGGAGCCCCTGGGTGGCTCAGTGGATTAAGTGTCTGACTCTTGATATTGGCTCAGATGGTGATCTCAGGTCATAGGATCGAGCCCCAAGTTGGGCTCCATGATGACAGTGTGGAGCCTGTTTGGGATCCTCTCTCTCCCTCTTTCTCTCTGCTCCTTCCCCACTCATACTCACTGGGGCGCGTTCCCTCTCTCTCTCTTGTTTTTCACTCTCTCCCTCTCAAAAATAAATAAACTTTAGGGGTACCTGTGTGTCTCAGTCAGTTAAGCATCCGACTTTGGCTCAGGTCATGATCTTTTTATTTGAGGGTCCGAGCCCCGCGTCAGGCTCTGTGCTGACAGCTCAGAGCCTGAAGCCTGCTTTGGATTCTGTTTGTCCCACTCTGTCTGCCCCTGCCCCCACTCACTCGAGAGCCCCCACTCAAAAATAAATAAATGTTAAAAATAATAAATAAATAAACTTAAAAAACAAAACAACATAAAAAAATTTAGACATTCTGTACTACAACTTGCCACCTTACATGGACCTCTTTCTGGGAGTCCCAAGTACCTCGGACTTCGCCCAGGTCCTCTTTTCACTAAAAGCACCTCCGGTGCGGGGCACCTGGGTGGCTTAGTCGGTTAAGCGTCCGACTTTCGCTTAGGTCATGATCTCGCGGTTCGTGGGTTCGAGCCCCGCGTCAGGCTCTGTGCTGACTGCCAGCTCAGAGCCTGGAGCCTATTTCAGAGTCTGTGTCTCCCTCTCTCTCTGACCCTCCCCTGCTCACGCTGTCTCTCTCTCTCGTAGAAATAAATAAAAATATTTAAAAAAAAAAAAAAAGCACCTCCGGTGCATTTAAAGAATGCCCTCATTTAACACATTTTTTTTTTTTTTTTAGCAAGTAGACATCCTAGGGAACAGCCTCTATGTTAGGGTTTTATTTACCGAAAAAATCTACATCTGCTTTGCTATTTGTAAACGTGGTGATAGGATGAGTTTAGAAGTTTCTCGTTGCTCTTGTAACATTTCCCATTTCAGTTCCACCCAAGAGGACATTGGAGCAGAAACCTGGGCTTCCCGTGGCGTGGTCACTGCCGAGGAAATTAGCCAAAAGTTGGTACTTTGGAAGCGAGGAGCCTCTGTGACCAGGCAGGGATTACACTCTCTGCCGAAGCACACGCTTGCCTGTTTCTTCTCGGAAACGGTTTTCGGGCTTGGATCAGAGGTGTCCAGACCGTGGAGCTGACGAACTTGGGGCCCCAGTGAGCAAGGACAGAGGCTCCCCTTTCTCCGTGAGGCTTAATGTCCTAGAGTCATTGGGTGTCCCGTCAGATGCTCTCTGTGTCCCTGACAACAGAAGTCTAGTCCCACCAGCTCTGCTGGCAGGAAGTCGTCTTTCCTCTCTGCTGCGTGGTGGCCGGTGAAACCTCTTCCCACACCTCCTCTCCCTATAGACACTTCTGGAATGCCGGCTTTGGGGCAGGTGCTGCAGAGGGTGGTTTCAGGGATCTGGTTATCTGATCGACAGTAGCATTTGAAAGACCACAGCCTGGGCCAGTCGCCCAGGTCTCAGGATCTTTTCTTTTCTTTTTTAATGTTTATTTCTTTATTTTGAGAGAGAAAAAGTGGGGGAGGGACAGAGAGAAAGGAAGAGAGAGAGAGAGAGAGAAAATCCCAAGCAGGCTCCAAGAACTCACCATCTCACAAACGGTGACATCATGACCTGAGCCAAAATCGAGAGTCAGAAGCTTAACCAATTGAGCCCCCCAGACGTCCCCCAGGCCTTAGGGCCTTGAGCTGACCTCTGGCCTCCAGAGCAAGGACATGGGGCCCTTATCTCCAGGCCCAGATAAACAAACTGACTCCAAAGGGCTGTGTCGTATGGAGAAATGTAACCAGCAGGGGCCTCAGCAGTGAGGCCCCTTTTCTAGTTAGTTATCTGCCTTCTGGTCTTATTTAAGACTTCCAGGAGTCTTTTGTTTGTTTGATGTAGCAAGATGTATTCATTTCTTCCCCTCCTGCAGATTCTTTTAATTTCTTTTATGCTCAGAAAGTTCTTTAAAAAAAAATTTTTTTTTAAATAATCTCTACACCCAGTGTGGGGTTCGAACTCCCAACCTCAAAATCAAGAGTCACCCACTTTACCAACTGAGCCAGGCAGGCGCCCCGAGAAAAGTTCTTCATACATATTATTTTCAGTGTCTCGTGGCTTCACTTTTTTTAATGCTTTATTTATTTTTGAGAGAGAGAGACAGGGTGAGCAGGGGAGGATCAGAGAGAGAGGGAGACACAGAATCGGAAGCAGGCTCCAGGCTCTGAGCTGGCTGTCAGCACAGAGCCGGACACAGGGCTTGAACCCATGAATGGTGAGATCATGACCTGAGCCGAAGCCGGACGCTCAACCAACTGAGCGCCCCACGGGGCTTCACTTTTGAATTATTTCACTTTGGCCAAACAGGCTGTGGGCAGGCTAGTGTCCTTCCTTCACATTTGTCTGGAGTCAGCCAGTTTTCCCAGCACCCCCATCAGCATTCAAGGCCGCTCCCGTGTGGCCCCTAATAACTTCCCGGAAGCTTGTGAGCGGGCTACCATTCCATTCTTGGAGAGAACAGACGCCCCATACTCAGTCCCCCCATCCAGCAGTAAGGCGTCTTTCTCCAATTGCTCAAGCCCCTTTTTATTTCTCATAGAAAAGTTTTATGCTTTTCTTTAGATGCCTCATGGGTGGTTCTCGTTCAATTTCACCCTGGACATTTTCTCTGTTTGTTATTGGGGCTTCTCCAATGTTCAGGGAAGTTGTTGATATTTGATTGTTATCTTCATGTCCAGCTGGTGTCCACTCAGTCCTCTGGGTTTTGTTTTTTTGGGGGGAAGAACTTTAAAAAAAAAGTTTATTTGTTTGAGAGAGAGAATAGGGGAAGGGCAGAGAGAGAGAGGGAGAGAGAGAATCGCAAGCAGGCTCTGCGCTGTCGCCACAGACCCCTACACGGGGTGGAGTGGGGGTGAGGGTCTCGATCGCACAAACCAGGACATCGTGACCTGAGCCGAAATCAAGAGTTGGACACTTAACAGACTGAAGCCCCACAGGCGCCCCACTCAGGCCTCTTTGTGATTTGAGATTTTTCAGCCGTTGGCTCTGAGTTTCCCGGGTAGACAATTCTCTCCTTGAAAATAATGAAGATGTACTCTTTCTAATAGCTCCACACTCTGGTTTCTGGTTTGGGTGTTCTGACATTACTAGAACTTCCAGAACAGAGTCACGTGACAGTGAGCTCAGGGGTGCCTCCGCTTGCCCGTGTATCTATCTGTCGCATCCTGAGGGGAATGGTGAGGCCATTATCCCAGTGGCGCTGTAAGCGGGTTTTCAGAAGCCACCAGTGTTTGCGCTCCCCTCCACCCCCCTACCCCCCGCCACCTGACATCCCGCTTTTCCGCCCATCTGGGATGGGGAGGCTGTCCCTGCCCCGCTGCCTGTCTTCCTGCTCCAGGCAGACCTTTGCGAACAGTTCTCCCTTACAACGACCACGGCCCTCCTCTTGGGGCCCACGGACTGGAGTCTTGCCATTCTGCGCATGCCTGAGGTGGCTGCGTGGCCCATTTCTCTCTGTGAGCCTGCAGGTTCCCAGAGGCCGGGACTGGGCTCAGCGACAGCTCCCCTCCCCCAACCCTGAACAGACAAGGAAGGCCCTTGTCGTTCCTCAAACATTTTGTTCCAAAGCTGAAAAGTCCCCCGCACATGCCCCTGGCGCGCACTCAGCCTGTCAGCCAGGCCTGGCCTGTGGTCTGTGGGGGGGAAGCCAGGCCACCAGAGCTGGCCCTGGCCCCCTGCCCCTGCTTGCGTCCCCTGGGAGCCTCAGCTTGGGACTGCGTCAAAGGGAGCCCCGTGTGTGGCACCATTTTCTCTTCTGGACCACGACAAGCCACCTGACCTGAGTGAGAGCACCCTCTGTCTTCCCTGTGGCTTACTTATGACAACCCTGCCACCTGAGCTTTCTTTTCCCCCTGTGTGTGCTGAGGACTCTCCTGGAGAGGAGGTGTGGGGGTTCTCCAGGCTTTGCGGCCCCCGGTGGGGAGGAGGGCCGACTCTGACTGAGTCCACGCGCCTAGCAACCGTGCCGAGCACCGTAGGCAGCATATGGCTTAACCTTCGCTTAACCACGAGGCGGGAGCTATCATCACGCCCATTTCACAGATGCAAGAGCGAAGGCCAGGAGACATGAAATGAGTCGCTTGAGGTTGTAGCTAGAAAAGACAGCAGCAGCATCCAAACCCAGGCTGTCTTGCCCCTGAGCCAGGGCTCCTGGGTCCTGCCGGAACCTGCCCAGGGCACCACCTGCTGGACACCCAGGAAAATGGTTCGGTTCATGGTCCCAAAGTCCCGTTACATCCACTTCATGTGCCGGCCCCTCAACAGCTCTGGGCTGGGCTGGTCTCCAGACCCCCGCCCGCCTCGATGACTAAGGACTCAAAGCTCATGGCAGGGCAGGCGAGGGTGTGTGTGAAGCAATCAGCTCGAATACTGCATTGTTTCCGAATCCCAAGCCCTTCCTCCCTAAGCCTGGGGACACGGGATCTGACAGGGAGGCCCACTACTGCCCAAGGGACAGCGGGGCAGGGGGCCAGGGCCCCGGCAGCGCCTGTGGGACACTCTGCAGCATGGGGGGGGCACCTATGGGAGCCAGTGGGGGCTGGGGGAGTGGCAGCCCGTTGATCTCTGTCACTCCCCACAGGTCACCAGAAAGCAATGAAACTAGCGACTTACTACAGAAATGCAATGTCAGATGAATCCCCCTGTGCCCCCACCCCCTCAGCAGCTTAGTCACCCCCATGTCCTTCTATGGGGACCCTCTGGTCTACCCACCTGCCTGGGCTACCCTTGAGGTTCACTTCCCGAGTGGAGTCTAATTAGCCTGCAAGGGTCCTCCGGGCCTGAGGCCACCTCCTGAGATGACCTGTGGGGCAGAGATGTGCCCGGGAGAGCCCCTGTCCAGGGCCGAGAAGCCTGCAGACTCGGGCTGGGCCTGTGGGCCTGTTTCCTGGCTTCTAGGGGGAGGTTAGAGCAGGATCCAATGGCCCGTTCCGCAGGCCACATGCTCCCCGGAACCCTGGACCATAGCGTCCCCCCCCACCCCCACCCATCAACTGGCCACTGAGAAACCTTCCAAGGCTGCCTCCTTGTCCTCCTCGGCTGGGACCTCCAAGGCCAGCCACGGCCCTGGCCTTAGTGACCATCTTCGTGCAAATGGCCGCGCTTTCTGGGGATGAGTGAGACCCTTGCCAAGGTACAGGAGGCCCCACGGAACAAAGGGGTCCCTTCTAGTGGTGCTTCGGCCAGAAGTGTTGTGACCATGACCCCTGGTGCCAAGATCCCCGTCCTGGGGACAGCCTGGGCTTCCTTCCCACCAGGGCTCCTCCTTTCAAGGGTCATGGGCCCATGGGGCGCCTGGGTGGCTTAGTCGGTTAAGCGTCCGACTTTCGCTTAGGTCGTGATCTCACGGTTTGTGGGTTCGAGCCCTGCGTCGGGCTCTGTGCTGACTGCCAGCTCAGAGCCTGGAGCCTGTTTCAGTCTGTGACTCCCTCTCTCTCTGACCCTCCCCTGCTCACGCTGTCTCTCTCTCTCCTAGAAATAAATAAAACATTAAAAAAAAAAAAGAGTCATGGGCCCTGCCTGTGATTTTGACAGTCACTTCCGTCTCTGCTCTCGCCTGGAGATGGGAGCATTGGATGGCCAATATCCAAAGTCTCTCTATCTGTTATGTGCTCTCCTCTTCCGACTGAGATAAATAGGAATGATCACCTTCAGAGGGATGGAACCAGGGAAGGGTGGGTGAGGGGCAGGGTCCAAGGGCCAGCACCTGGCATTTATGCCCATGTTCTCATTAGCTCCTCTTCACGACCAGTGATTTGGGTGCCAAACGGGGCTCGGAGAGACTAAGTGACCTGTGCAGGTCCAAGCCCAGCCTCCCCATGTGGCCTTTCAGCATCAGCACTAAGAGCAGGAGCCACACTTAGAGCATCATCTTATGGTCTCAGTCCCCAAGGAGCAAGGCAGGTTGGTCTCCAGAGGACTGGACCCTAGAATTAAGGGCTCCTGGGCTCCCCTACGGGCTCGTGCTCAGCATGGTCAAAGCCGCTTTGTACAGTGAGGGCGCCCAGGCCCCAGCGTGGCACTCCTTGCTCAGAGTGTCCGGCATCGGGGTGCCCTGGCTGGGACCAGGTGACTACGTGTGGCCTCTCTGGCCTTCAGGCATCCTCAACAGAGAGGCATCCGCCTGGGGAAAGTGATTAGCTTTGCAGGAGGCTTCAGGGGGAGGGGGGAGATTGGGGAGGATCTGCTCCCGCCCTGGTGACTGTAAACAATTCCCCTGGCCCTTACCTGGGTCCTCTGGGCTGCTGTGGGCTCTGGGGGAGCTCCCCAGGGTTCCCCGGGAGCTTTTCTCCCCATCAAAGGAGTGGAGGCTGTTCAAGGAGCTCCCTTTGTGGCCCGATGTGAGTTGTTTAGCTGTGTGCTCACTCCATAAACATTTAGTGCCTGCCATGTGGCTTTCTTGGGCCAGATCCCAGCTGGGCCCATTTCAGAGGCTGGTGCTTCTGAGGCTGAGGCTCAGGGTCAAATCATTGTCCAAGGCCACATGAGAAATAGGAGCCCAGAGGGCCAGAGGGGCTCAGCCTTGGGGGTCCCAGGCTTCAGACTGATAGGAGAGGGGTGTGGCCGCTGAGCGGGTGGGGGGCCTGGGTGGCTGGAGCCTGAGGTGTGACGGGCGCTCACTCTCTCTCCGCTCTCCTCAGTACGGCAAGAAGAAGCTGAAATACCTACCTTACAACCACCAGCACGAGTACTTCTTCCTGAGTGAGTGCCGGGGCGGCCCCACAACCACACCCCAGAACGGTCATCTGTCCACTCTCACCTGACACCCCTTAGGACCCAGAAATCGCTCCTAAGCCTGTTAGAGCAGGATGGGCCGGCAGCAGAGTCCCCAGCAAACGGCTCCTGGCCCATGACACAGATGGGGCACAGATCCAGGGTCCCGCACTGGGGGGGTCCCCAGGCGGGGAGGGGGGACGTGGGCTGGAGGGAGGGGGCGTCTGCTCCTCGGGCACAGGTCGCTGCCTCTGCCTATGAGCTGCAGAGCTGGGCCCCCCCTTTCAGGGCTCGGCCCAGCTCCCCACGGACCTTCCAGCCTCTAAGAACCTCTGTTCTCCCCACAGTCGGGCCGCCTCTGCTCATCCCCGTGTACTTCCAATACCAGATCATCATGACCATGGTCTCACGCAGAGACTGGGTGGTGAGTCAAGGGGTACAGCTGTCCAGGGGTGTGGGGGTCCCTCCTCAGGGAGGGGGGCTGCCTTGTCACTCTCAGGAAGGGACCCTCTTTAAAGCTACCAGGATCCAGGGAGGCCACCGCGCCCCAGCCCTACACATTCCCCCCATGTACACACACACACACACACACACACACACACACACCCAGGGAGCGCAGCGGGGGCCACTGCCTTTGCAGAGCTCTCTCAGAAAGTTCCCAAAGGCGACATGATGAGAGCCAAACCCGGCCCGCTGCTCTGACAATTGCCCCCGTGCAGCCCCAAGACCCCCTGAGCCAGGGCTCACCGCGCTCTATGTGGGGACTGGAGAGCAGATGGCACTGGCTCAGATGACAGGTGCATTCGTTTGGTGCGGCTGCACAAGAAAGGAGCACAGACCGAGTGGCAGTTCTGTCCCACAACAGAGACGAATCTCCCACACTTCTGGGGGCTAGAAGTCCGAGGTGAGGTGTTGGTGACATAGGTCCTCTGAGGGCTGTTAAGGAGGACCAGGTCCCGGCCAGTCTCCTTCACTCGTGGGCAGTGGGCTCCTCTGCGTGTGCCCCTTGTCATCCTGTATGCATCCGTATCTGTGTCCGGTAACATCAAGCTTGGGCTATCTTCAGATTCTATGTCCAGAGAGAACAAAGACCGTCAGGAGGGGACCCGGAGAGGGGCCGTCCAGTGTGGCGCACGCCCCAGTCCTTGGCTTTATGTAGACGTGCAGGCATGATTCTCGGCAAAAGGTTGATAGAATGACCTGGATGGAGGCATCACCACAGGCAGAGCCTTGCCTGTGGCAGAAAATGGCTCCCTGGGACCGAGATGGGGCCCCCTTGCCCTGGAGACCAAGTAGAGAGTCACTTAGGTATTGCTGGTCCTTTTTTTATTTTTTTTTTTTATTTTTTTTTTTAATGTTTTATTTATTTTTAGGAGAGAGAGAGAGACAGCGTGAGCAGGGGAGGGTCAGAGAGAGAGAGTCACAGGCTGAAACAGGCTCCAGGCTCTGAGCTGGCAGTCAGCACAGAGCCCGACGCGGGGCTCAAACCCACGAACTGCGAGATCATGACCTAAGCGAAAGTCGGACGCTTAACCGACTAAGCCACCCAGTCGCCCCCTTTTTTTTTTTTTTTTTGAACACAGTTTCATAAATGAAAATATTGAGACCCTGAGAGTTTGGGACTTCCTCAGGGTGACATCAAGGGGGTAGGGGCTGGCACCAGACCCCAGGCCTGCCCAGGCCGCGTGTTGTGCTCTCTGCCTTACGTCAGCCGCCAGTCTCTCAGATGATACCTCCTATTTCTATAGCATCTGAAGGGCTTTGAAGTACTTTGTCCTACACTCTCTCGTTGAAATTGTGAGGACCATGCCTATTGATCTTTCCCGTGTCCAGACCTGGGACGCAGGAGCCGTTGGGGTGGTCAGGGAGGCAGTAGATGCCAAGGTCTCTGCCAGTCCTGGGTTGGTAGAACTTCTACCACCCATTTCTGGGACACCATATTTTTCTGGAAGTGGGTGTTTCCTCAGTACTTACTGTGTTCCAGCAGCAGTTCAGCACGGCCCCTCCGTTGTATTATTTTACCCTGGGTTATGGCGGGACGGGGGTTTCTGGGTCAGTTAAACCGTGGGAATCTGAACCCACATCTCCTGCTTGTGGTAACTGCTGTTTCCACTGGGCTCCCCGCGCCCTGGGAGGGGTCACACAGCTGCAAAGGAACTTGAGCCCTGCCGCGTGGGGCTCGTGGTGCTGCCGGGGTTTTTTTTTTTTTTAAGTTTATTTATTTTGAGAGAGGGACAGGGGAGGGACAGAGAGGGGCGGGGTGCAGAGAGAGAGAATCCCGAGCAGGTTCCGTGCTGTCAGTGCACAGCCCAACGTGGGGCCTGAACTCACCAACCACGAGATCATGACCTGAGCTGAAATCAAGAGTCAGACGCTTAACCAGCTAAGCCACCCAGGCGCCCCAGCTGCTGGGGGTATTTTTTTTTAATTTTTTTTTTAATATTTTTATTTATTTCTAGGAGAGAGAGAGAGAGACAGCATGAGCAGGAGAGGGTCAGAGAGAGAGGGAGTCACAGACTGCAACAGGCTCCAGGCTCTGAGCTGGCAGTCAGCACAGAGCCCGACGCGGGGCTCGAACCCACGAACCGCGAGATCATGACCTAAGCGAAAGTCGGACGCTTAACCAACTAAGCCACCCAGGTGCCCCTGCTGGGGGTATTTTAATCTGCTTTCGTGGCAGATACCTGCTGTCTGAATATTTACTTTTTAAAAAAAAATTTTTTTTTAAATTTTTACCGTGCTAGTTCCCCAAGGGACAGAGTACTGGATAGGGACAGCAGGAAAGGAAATGAGGCTATGTCCCTGAATGGGATCAGGTGGCAGAACCCAGGGAATATGATAGGGCCCCTCAGGCCCTTCAGGGCCCTGCTCTGGCCCTTGCTCTGGCCCAGGAGTAGGGTTCAAGCTGGGTGGGAGGGACCTTTCTCCAGCCTTGGGCTCCTCCTACGAAACGGTGGTGCAGCAGCTGCTGTCAGGTCAAGGCAAGGCGGATGAGATCCCAGGTCCCTCCTGGGGTCCATGACTGCCTGGGGCAGAGGTGTGTCCTGCGCTGTAGTTTTCCTATTTGCAAGATCAGCGAGCCTACGAGATAAGAGCAGCAGCGGCTTGGGCCGTGGTCGGCGACAGGAGTGGTTCTGTTGGGCCAGTTGGCAATTCCTGGAGACATTATTGATGGTCGCAGCTCAGGGGAGACAGTACTGTTGGCAGCTGGTGGGCGCCTCACCGGGGACAGCCCCCCGCAGTGGAGGGTTAGCCAGTCCCAGATGGCATCGTGTGGCAGATGAAAAACCCTGGCCTGGAGGGGAGGGGTTGAGACACTCTTAGAGCTTCAGGAAGGGAGGTGTTTACTCTCTGGCAATGTTGCCGGTGACCATATACTGGAGAGGCTTCTTAGACCTCGCTTCCTGAAGTTTCTCTGTGTCCGACACCACAAGCCACTCCTGAAATTCTCCCTGTCGGCGCCCCCATTCTATTGCTGCTGGGTCTCAGCCACATGTTTCCCTGCATCTGCTTCACACCCTGCCCCTGACACCAGTGGTCCAGTACTCCTGAGTCCCTCTGCACAAAAAGAAAGAAGCGTCCACCCATTCATATACATGTACTTTCTTTCTTTTTTTTTTAATTTTTAATGTTTATTCATTGCTGAGAGACAGTGACAGAGTGCGAGTTGGGGAGGGGCAGAAAGAGAGAGGCAGACGGAGAATCCAAAGCAGGCTCCAGGTTCTGAGCTGTCAGCACAGAGCCCAACACGGGGCTCAAACCCACCAACTGTGAGATCATGACCTGAGCTGAAGTTGGACACTTAACAAACTGAGCCACCCAGGCACCCCGATATATATGTGCTTTCTACTGTGCTGTGCGCACACACAAAAGAGTTAGAAATGAACACAATGAAAAGATAGAGCAGAACTTGTAATGCTCGCTTCTCCCACGGCCTTCAAGACCCTTCGCTGGATCCCAAGGTCATGGCCTCCTGGCCTCCCAGCTGCTCCCCTCTGCCTTCCCTGCTCAGCTTATGGCATCAATGCACAGACCGGCTGGGATTCCTCACGACCAACCAGTCCTCAGATGCACCTGCTACCTCCTAAACCATTCTGGAATCTGTATCTCCTCCTTGGGGCTGGGGGCCCTGCTTTGAGTCCCCACCATTTCCTGTCTCAGCTACTGAAATAACCTAATCCCTCCGTCTCCAGTTGGCAGGGATCTATTTTAAGATTCAAATGAGACTGTGTTTTTCAGATGTTTAAACCTCACGGGAGTTTTCCGCTGCCCGAGAGGTAGAAGTCAGCGTCCTAAGGCAGATGGGACCCGGCTGCGTCTCCCGCCCCCACGGGGAGCATGTAAACCCAGCCCCTGCCCCCTGCTCGCCACCCCCCCCCTGCCCCCCGCACACTGCACTACCTACTTGTCTGGGCTTTTTTTTTTTTCCCATATCATCATCATTCTGCAAATGTCTCCTACGGTTCTTTGCTTGGCTGACTGACCTCTCGCGTATCCCAGTCCAGCCCGGGCACCCGCCCCCTAATGAAGGCCTTTCCTAAATCCAAGCATCGAGTCAGGACCCCACCTTGTGTCCCCTTGCTTCTGTCACCTTCCATCCAGACGCAGGGCTCGTGACGGACCTCCTTCTGCTCCCGGCACCCAGCTCAGCCTCTGATATCGAGGAGGCAGCAAGGGGAGCTTAACCGGACTGGGGGGCTCAGTCGGCTGAGCGTCCGACTTTGGCTCAGGTCATCATCTCCCGGTTTATGAGTTCAAGCCCCACATCGGGCTCTGTGCTGACAGCTCAGAGCCTGGATCCTGCTTTGGATTCTGTGCCTCCCCCTCTCTCTGTGGCTCCCCTGCTGTGCTCTCTCTGTCTCTCTCAAAAATAAGTAAACACTCGGGGCGCCTGGGTGGCTTAGTCGGTTGGGCGTCCGACTTTCGCTTGGGTCATGATCTCGCGGTTCGTGGGTTTGAGCCCCACGTCGGGCTCTGTGCTGACTGCCAGCTCAGAGCCTGGATCCTGCTTCGGATTCTGTGCCTCCCCCTCTCTCTGTGCCTCCCCTGCTGTGCTCTCTCTGTCTCTCTCAAAAATAAGTAAACACTAAAAACAACAATAGTCAGCCTTAGGATGAGTTGGCCAAGCAGATGGGGAAGAAGGGGCATACAGGTGGGTGTAGCCTGGACGCAGACACTGGCCGGGCCGGGTGCCTGGAGTTCGAGAGACTGGCTGCATGAGTTGACCAGGTCGGTGGGCAGGGGTGTGAAGCGTGCATGCGCCCTACCCAGCGGCTTGGGTTTATCCTTTACCTAGTGGGGGAGGAGGCCAGTGGTGGCTTTGAGCATGGCAGTGTCATGACCCAAGTTGCATGTTAGGAAGATCTCCGTGGGGCCAAAGTGTGCAGGGACTGGATTGGAGTCGTTCAGAGCTTAAACTTGCAGGCGACGCTTAGTGTTTTCCTACACAGTCAACCGTGTACCACCTCGGTGGGAGGTTCTCTCCCCATCCTGTGGGCACAGTGGAGTGAGTCACCCACAGCTACACAGAGCCAATAATGGAGATGGGACTAACACAGGCAGCCCCACCTAGAGCCCGCGCTGAGTCTCTGGAGAGGAAAAGTGATGGGGGAGAGCCAACAGTGCAAAGGCCCTGGGGCGGGAATAAGCTGGGTCAGGGTGGCTGGAGAAAGAGGGGTTCCTGATCCTACCGAGCTCTTCAGGAGAGACTGGTTCTGCTCAGGGCTGAGGAGGTGGCTCTGGTTGCCATGGTGCACGAGGAAAAGCGGGAGACCGATGGGAGGCACTCAGACTCGGGGCGGGTCGCAGCAAGGTGGTGGAGAGAGAGGGACCAGTTCCACAGAGTGCCTGCCCCGCGGGGCTGCTATGGAGGGTGGGCGGCGGGGGCAGCCGAGGCAGCCGAAGGACGCACTTGACCAGTGAGAGAAGACCTGCAAGCCTAGGATCCTGTGGTCACCCCGGCGAGGGGCAGGCAGGGGGAGGGGACAAGAGGAGAATCAGGACAGTGTTGCTAGCATCAGTCCTTCGAGGAAGATCCCGTGTGCTAATGGGGAGGATGTGGCTGTAGGGCAGTTGTGGGGGTGGTTTCATGCACCTTCAGAAACCTCGAGACCAGGAAGGGGCTACTCGTTGCTGGCATCTCCTAGTTCCCCCCCCACCCCCCCGTTTCTTTCCCCGAACCAAAGCACCCAGCCCCCTCCTGCTGCTCAGGCATTCAGCATTTCCCCAGACAGAGACGGCCTCCAGCCCCGAGCGAGCAAGCATCGCATCCTCCGTGGGCCTGGTGCCCCACGCCCTCGAGGCCGCCTCTGCCTAGCGCGGCACATTAGGGGCCGTGCATACACGTGTGGTCAGGATGCGGTACCCGTGGGCGGCGGTCCCCCGTCTAATCTTGTTCTCTGTGCAGGACTTGGCGTGGGCCTTCAGCTACTATGCCCGCTTCTTCATCACCTACATCCCTTTCTACGGCATCGTGGGGGCCGTCCTCTTCCTCAACTTTATCAGGTACCTGAGCTTGGCCTTGACATGGGGGGGCCCCCCGTGTGGAAGGCCTCAGAGCTCCCCATTTCCTGCTCTGGGCCCCATGACCTGAGGCCTCAGCAAGGGTGGGGCCTCACCCACACTGCCCTGGCACCTGCCCCAGGGCCGTCTGGGGCTAGGGGAGAGGATCTGGCCAGGCCCCACGGACAGCAAGCCTCAGCAGCTCCTGAGCTGAGCCAGACTCTCTTCCAGGTTCCTGGAGAGCCACTGGTTTGTGTGGGTCACACAGATGAACCACATCGTCATGGAGATTGAGTGTGAGCCTTACCGTGACTGGTTCAGCAGCCAGGTGAGGGCGGCGGGAGCCACTCCGAGGGGCCCCACGGGATCTGCTGGCCCATTTCCCCGGCCTCCAGAACTTGGCGCCCAGAGCCATGCTAGGGGTCCCTGGGGCTGCCTGTGGCTTCCCCCTGGGAGGGCTGACATCTCTAGGCAGGGCCACACGAGGGAGGGGCGGGCCTCATGGGAGGGAGGCCAAGTCCTCATTTTCCCTTCTGCTCCTGGCCTCTCCTCCTCCCCCCCACCCCCGACAGCTGGCTGCCACCTGCAACGTGAAACAATCCTTGTTCAATGACTGGTTCAGCGGGCACCTCAACTTCCAGATCGAGCACCAGTGAGCACAGGCAGGCGGGCGGGGGGGTGTGGTAGCTGGGGGGGCATAAGGGAGGGAGGAGGCCACCAGCCCCGTCTGGGCTTGGGCAGCACATGGGGGGGTCCCCTCTCCTCACCCTGGCCAGGCTCCCCCCCAGCACTGACGTCAGGGGAGGGGCTCACTCTGCTCCAGCAACAGCCACCCCTCGAGGGTGACCCAAGCTTTGTAATTCCGGAGCACTTGCACCAGCGGCTTCCCTCGATCCCGTAAGCCTACAGGGCAGGGGGATCGATGCCTTTGCTGACAGGGGGCAGAGGCCCAGCTCG
Source organism: Proteles cristata cristata (assembly GCA_017311185.1). Taxonomy (NCBI): domain Eukaryota; kingdom Metazoa; phylum Chordata; class Mammalia; order Carnivora; family Hyaenidae; genus Proteles; species Proteles cristata. The sequence goes on along the minus strand of JAESUZ010000239.1, from coordinate 731,352 downwards.
CCCCCACCACTCATATGCCAGTTCCTCAGGGGGCACACCGGGAGAGCCCTCACCCTGGCCCCGCTCTCCGCAGCCTCTTCCCCACCATGCCCCGGCACAACTTCCACAAGGTGGCTCCGCTGGTGAAGTCCCTGTGCGAGAAGCACGGCATCGAGTACCAGGAGAAAACGCTGCTGAGGGCCCTGCAGGACATCATCAGGTAAGGGTGGGGGGCATGGGTGCTGGCGCCCAGCGCCGAGACTGACCGCAGCAAGGGGGCGCACTGTGCCAGAGCAGGCGTCCTCACCAGGCCACCTCCCTTACTAGGAATTGCCTGGCTTCTCTGCGGGGTCGGCTGACAACCTTCCCTTTGTCCTTCATTGGGAGGGGGCCGGGGGTCCCCCGCCCCTCCTGGGTCCTGACTGACCCCTCCTCCTCCCAGGTCCCTGAAGAAGTCCGGGGAGCTGTGGCTGGATGCCTACCTCCACAAATGAAGCTGTAGCCTTTGGGACACCCACGGGGAAGGGGAGCAGGTTGGGAGTGCTGGCCTCGGGGTGGGGGGTGGGCTTTTGTTCCGAAGGGTGTCCACGAGGCTGGGGTACACGCTGGCTCACAGACCCCGTGTTTGGTCTTTCTCTCATTTTCCTCTTTCCCTTCACCTGTCTCCCTCACGGGGCTGCCCTCTGTCGGGCGGCCCCTCACCCTCTTCTCCCAGCCCCCAGCCCCAGGAGCAGAGAGAGGTGCTCCATCCCAGCCCCCCAGCTTCTGCCCCTAAACTTCTGCAGGACTAGAGGCCAACAGAAGCGGCCCGTGACGCCCCCATCTTGCTGCCTGGCCTCTAGGCCTCACGCCCTCTTTTCTCCCTCAGATGCTCTTGGCGTCCATGGGCGGGGGTCCTAGTTGGGTGCGATGCTCTCCCTGGCCCCGCAGACCCGGCCGCCCGCGTGTGTCAGTGTCAGGGAGCGTGTGTGCTCCTCGCGCCCGTCTCCCGCCCACCCGCGCTGGGACCATCGGTGCTCGGGGCCTCCCTGCTGGTGTCCAGGGTCCCAGCCCGGCGCCCGGCTCCCTTTGCCTGAGCAGCGCGGCCAGCTCAGACCTCGGGGGCCCCCAGAAGTGTCCTCGCCCCACTGGCGCCCCCCGAGACCCGGGGCTTGTGCAGTTCCACCCCACGTCTGCCAGCTGCGCAGCCTGTGACCTTAGGTTTAGGGGGCGGTCCTGAAGGTGGGCTGTCAGGGGCCAGGTCAGGTTGGTCGGAGGATCAGCCCTGCGCCCCGCCCTCCCCACCGGGCTGGGAAACCCAAGATCCTGGAGCGATTGGCCCCTTCTCCCAAGGGCTCTGTTACCTGCCAGGCGGCACCAGCTAGTCTCTAGCCGCTCGGCCAAGGGGCCTCGGGCCCTTGCAGCTGCAGGAGGGCGCCCGAGCCTCACACAGTCCCTCCCTGAGTTGTGGCTGCTAGTGTGGACGTGCTCACACTGTCTTCTGCCCTCCCATCTTCCGGTTTTTTAACCTTTTGTTATAGAGTACGTTCTGCCAGGCGGGTGGCAGCAGGGCTGCCTTTTACCACCTGCCCCTCACTGCCTCCCCGGGCCCCGCAGTGGGCTGAGCCGGGCTCACTCCCTGAGGCCACAGTGGCCCTGACTGTGGGGACTTCTGGGGCTGCTGGTGTCGAGAGCGCAGTGGGGGCACCGAGGGGGCCAGTCCCAGAGGAGGTGACCCTGAGCAGCTGGGGGGCTGGGAGGGAGGTCTCGCGAGGACCGAGTGAAAACTGCAGCAAGGCGATTGGGGCCGGAGGCCAGGTGGCCGAGGGGCTGGGGAGTGAGAGGGAGGGAGGGCTTCAGGCTGCCATGTTCAGAAATCTAACCCACTAATCAATCTTTAGCCTCAGGGGAGGGGAGCAGAATCAAGATCACTGGTGGGGGGAAGGCTGCAGTCCCCCAGCTCTGGCCAGCCAGGAGGGACCAGCGTCCAGTGTGACAGCCCTTTGGATTGCCATAACAGTGTGGGCCCCCGAGGCCCTCCCACTGAGAACACAGGCCCAAGGGGCTGTCCCTCCCCAGAGACAGAATGGATCCATAGGGAACAGATCTTAATTTTTACCAGGTTGCTTCCCCACCCCCTACACTTTTTGGAAATTAAAGTAATTTTATTCTCACTTCTTTGATCAGTGGATGCTTTATGCTCCTGCGTGTTAATGCTGGGCAGGGCATGGGGGGGTGGGTGGAACGAGCTTTGCAACTTTCCTGGTGGGACACTCAGAAACCCTCCTGGCCCAAAGGAGAGAGGAGGCCTTTGGTGACAAGGGTCCGGGCACTGGGGAGGAGGCTTGTGCCGATGGAGGCAGCCTTTTCCCTGTCCCCTCCCAATGGCAGTCATCCTATCTCTGCCCCCTGCTGCGTCTGTTCTGGGGAGAACTTCTCTCCCCTTCACTCAAGTGCATTGACACAAACCCAACTCCAAACACGGCCACCGGAGCTGCAGGAGGCTTTCTGGAAGGTCTCAAGAGCAGCAAGGAGGAGCTGGCACAGGCCACCTTCCTGACATCCTCCTTCCCCATCTCTGTCCCCAGTTTATCCTCAGACCAGCTGTCTGCCCACAACCTCCCCAGTCCACTGGCTTCTGCCAGACTCCCTTCTCCCCACGTCCTGGTCAGTGCACAGAACACTGCGGGCAAAGTGAATCTCAGAAGGGGCTGTGGAAAGTCCTGGAGACCTACGCTTCCATCTTGTGGCCTGTGCAGTGGCTCGCTGGGTCCCCACGACTTGGGGAGACACCCCATGCCATCTCAGCCCAGGGCCACCAGCTCAAAGGCAATGGCAGAGAATGAGTCCTCAGTCTGTCCAACCCCCACTTTTCCCTGGGAAAAGTCCAAAGGGACATGCCAGGGGGACTTGCACCATTTGCCTCCCACACTGCCCTCTGCTCCCCTGCTTCTGAGCTGACTCCGATGGCAGGGTACGCCAGGAAATGGCCAAGAGACTCAGCACAGCCAGAGCCTCAGGGGCAGATACATCTGGCCTTGTATCTCCTCCCAGCAGGGCCAGGGAGGGCTCCAGAGTAGATCTCGTCCCCCTCTTGCTTTCCCCGTGACTTTAGTACAGCCAGCAGTGACAGCCAGCTGTCCCAGATGGGGTGTGTGTGATTCCCCGGTGGGCGCAGGGACTCGGCGGTACGACCCAGGATTGCAGCAGGAGACCTGAGCCAGGAGGTAGAGACCCACCAAGTGGCCTTGGGGGAATCCTTCACCCCTGCTCTCTGGGCCCCATTTGCATATTGAAGGCACTGGGCTCCAGTGATCTCGACACCTGCGAGCCCTTGCCCGAGCCCTTCTGGGAGACCCCGTAGAGGCCCTTGAGGCTAAAAGACCTTGAGGAGCACACCTTCCTTCATTCCTCTCACCTGGGCCTCTGTTCCTCCTCCTACTTAGGCTCGGTGTGGCACCGTCTCCCAGGTGGCCCTGCCACCCTGCCGGCTGGACGCTCATCACCTATGACAGCCAGGCTCCAGGGAAGGGGAGAGTGGTGGTGGGGTGGGGTTGGGGGGCGGCTGATGAGCGAGGTGGATGCTGTGGCTACGAGGGCACCAGCTAAATCTTGGTTCAGGCCAGTGGGCGTATGGATCTCTGTGACTCTTTCCCACCACACCGTCCTTGCCCTGAAGTACAGCCCTTGGACACCCAAGGAGCTGAGGACGCCCATACCTGCTCCCTGCCTAATTGCTTCTCCTGTCCCCGCACCTGGCGGAGGCTCTTGCCCAAGAGAATCATGAGTTTCAGATCGCCACCCCCTGCCTAAGTCATGACACCCTCACATGCGAGACCCTGGGTGATAAAAAGACTAGAAGCTTCCATTTGCAGGCAAGGCTGGGACAGGAAAGGAAAGGAAGGGACTGGCCCAGGCACGTGCACAGGGCCCGGCCTGGAGGAGGGGTTAGCATGGCCGCCTGGGCTGTGTGTGCTCCTCGAGCCCCAGAGGTGGTCAGTGCCCTGGCAAGTTCCCTGGGCCTCTGGTGGGACACTCAGAAACCCTCTTGGCCCACTGGGAGGAGACAGGAGGCCTTCGGTGACAAGGGGCAGGGCAGAGGTGATAGCGCTGGGCCCAGTTGGCCCTTGGGAGGCATGGGCCACTGCTCACGAGACACGGTGCTTTGGACCAATCGGGACTCAGCTGTCCCAGCGGTGCCCTCCCTGGAGAGGTGTGGCCCTCTGGACAGGACACAACTTCTCAAAGAGCCCTTGCTCTGACACCTGACATACAGAAACGGTAAGCTGTGGACCTCAGGAGAGCCCACAACCACTTGTGAAGAAACTGAGGCCCCCGGGGCATCTGGATGGCTCAGTCAGTTCAGCTTCAGTTCAGGTCATGATCTTGCAGTTCGTGAGTTCGAGTCCCACGTCAGGCTCTGTGCTGACAGCTCAGAGCCTGGAGCCTCTTCAGATTCTGTGTCTCCCTCTCTCTCGGCCCCTCCTCCTCTCAAAAATAAACAAACATTAAAATTAAAAAAAAAAAATAAGAAGAAGAAACTGAGGTCCATGGGGCGTCTGGAGCTCCAGACCTCTCTTGGGAACATTTGACATTTCTGACCAGACTGGCCTACACATATGCAAGCAGCAACGAACATGCTAGCATTTGAAGACCACGTCTCTATGGTCCTCTGCCATTATAAATGTGTTTCTTTGTATTTTGAAGGCATTTAGTCCTTTCTTCCAAATTCAAGGGCAAGTGTCCAGGAGAATTGGTCCCAGGACCCCAAGAGCTTGGAAAGGACCGAGCAGGAGAGGGACCCAGGTGCTTTCAGGATGTATCAGGGGAAGGGGGTGGGGGTGTGTGTGTGGAAAAGACCAGTAAAAGACTGTAACTTGTACCATCACAAAGGAGTCTGTTCATAGCCGGGACCAGCCACTCCCAACATTACAGGCAAGGCTGGTTCTCGGGAGTCGCCTTTCCCCCCATCTGCCTGGGCTGCGCATGGCAGACTCAGTAAATGCTGACTGACTGGAGGAACAAATCAGCAAGTTGGGGCTGCCTGTGGTCATTTTGCTTTTTCCTCTGTGCCCAAGACTGTACACACAGTAAAGCAGGGATGCGGGGGTTCTTGGGGGCTCCGCCAAGGCCCTCCCTAACTTCCTTTCACAACCTGGCCCACGGTCCCTAGGTTTTTGTTCCAAGGCTGCATAAAAGACCCCATAAGGGGGAGCTCAGCTCAGGAGAGGGGGAGAGGGATGATGACCTGTCCCCAGAGGCTCTAGCAAGGGGGACAGAGTGGGACAAGGATAAAGATGACCCGCCAGTGAAGGATTTCAGCCAATAAGGAGAGATCCGGTGGCTACCTGAGGCCAGGCGGCTTCCCTAAGCGTCACCCTCCTTAGAGCAAGTCACTAGGCAACCACCCATTTGCAGGGGGAAAGAGCACTCCCTGAGGTCCCCAGAAGGGGCAGCAGGGGGCGTGGCCTGCCCCACAATGGTCCAGATACTCTGGCTGCCCCTAGGTGGCGATGCAGGCTCAGCCTTCCCCACCCAGAGATGGGGGTGGGGGGGGACATGTACAGGGTAAGATTTCTGCTAAGAGCCTGTGCCTCAGAGCCACCGCGGGAAATGCAATGATCGTACAGGAGATGGAGGGAATGCCATCCCGGGGCCCACATGGCACCACTCAGATGGCCATGGGCTTGTCCCAGGTCAGAGCAGATAGAGCCTGAGGGTGTAAGGCTTTGTGCATAAAATTTGTTTAATTTCAGAGCCCTGTTGCCAAGCCCTATGCAAAGAGCCTTCCACCCAGCATCCCTTTCACATTCCATCACCATAGGGGGTCATACTCCAGATCAGAGAGGTTGAGTAATTTCCACAAGGTCACACAGCTTTGACAAAGTCCCGGCAGAGGTGGGGCTAGTCCCCTGGCTTACCTGACTCCTGACAAGAGGGTGGTAGGAGTGGCATGGAGTGGATGAGGGTGGGCCCAGATGGTCCCCGGAAAGGACCGAACAAGACCTCTACTATCTGTGCCCCTTCTACCTCCAGAAGAGAACCCAGTCCGGGGCAATGGGAGCCCTGACAAAGTGGGGGACAATCAGAGAGACCCTCAGAGAAAGCCTAGCTCAGCATTTCATTTTCTTTAAGCTGCTTCCAGCAGGCAAGCACCGGGTCCCAGGCAGGCATGGGAGAAACCCGGTGTCCCCTCCTGTGGGCCACTGAGCACAGTCAAGGTGCACCCCTACCAGCGTGATGCTGGGTGTAAATGTGACGACCGGCAGGTGGACCTAGGAAGCCCCTCCTCATGGAAGGGGACATACTGGCTTCCCCTACCTGTGTTGGGGGGTGGGGGGGCGCCTGCTGATGTGGCCCTGAGCCCTGGTCTGCAGGGACCAGCCCCTGTCCCACCTGGCAGAGGAGCAAAGTGAGGTCTGCTCAGTGTGACGGCTGAAGGTTGCTGGTGAGTGGGTGAAGGACAGGAAGGGAGGGATCCTCACAGAGACCCGAGCCTGAGGCAGCTGCCAGCTTCCAGACCCAGGGCCACCATCCTCTCCCCCTGCCCCCTCTGCCCGCACCCCACCCCCCATCCCCCTGATGGCCCAAGGGCCTGAACTCCTCTGAGGAAGTCCAGCTCCAAGATTCTCGCAGATTCAATACACCACTCCACCATTTTTCTGGGTTTTGTTTTTATATAAAAATAACCGTTTTCCCTGAATTTTTGCTCTAGGAAAACATGCCATGCTGTGTGGCTTTCTGTACCATCCCCCTAGCCCTGGTCCTGTTTGGCCAAGAGCCACGGCCTTAGGGCTGCCAAGCAGACAGGTTGTGGGGGGGGCAGGTGAGGGCAGCAGATCAAGAAGGGTGGGCAGGACCCCCTAGGTGGGGGGGGCGGGGGGGCGGGGGGCGCAGAGTGGTCAAGCCTGCCTGGGCCGGCTTGGTGGTCGCTGGGGCCCCGGGTGCTGCCATCACTGGTGGAGGTAGGCTTCCAGCCAGATGTCGCCAGACTTCTTGAGGGACCTAGAAGGCAGAGGTGGGGTGGGTGCCTTCACTGCAAGGTACTGACCCCTCCCCCCAAGACAGTCCTTCGCTGGGATGGGGGAGCAGAGGGAAGACCGGGCGAAAGGGCTACACTCTCATTAACTGGAGTAGAATCCAGACCTCGGGTGGGAGGAGAAGGGGACGCCAAGGCCAAGTTCAGGCAGCAGTCAGCACAGGCCTGTCCCTCTTTCACCCAAGAGCTCCCTGTTTCGTCTCCTTCTGCAGGGCCCTGCGACCCTGGAGCCCGTGTGTAAGGCACGGAGCCCGCCCACCGGGAGCCCGATGACAGGCAGGGGAGCCAGAAGTATCAACCGCTCGCCAGGAACCCCTGAGCCAGGTGTTCTCATGGGGCCCTGCCGAGTGGCAGGGGCTTGGACGCAAGGGCTAGAAAGGGTCATATAGAGAAGCAGCAAGAGTTCGAGCACCAGCACAGAAGGAAGGGCCTCCAAGCACAGGGAACAGCAGATGCCAAAGCACAGAGGTGGAAGCGGGGAACCTGACCTCTGCTCCCCACTGCCAAGGCCACCTCCAGGGCCCAGCCCCGTTGTCCCAGTTAGGACATCCAGGTCCTGCGTGTCCCTCCTCCACTCAACACCAGCGCACACCTGCCTGCCCCACGGCCTTTGCGCTGCTGTTCCCGTGCCTCATTCTTCCCCTGGATGTCTCCACTGCCAGCCCTCTGCCCTCCTCCCTGTCTCTACTCACACATCAGCTTCTCGATACCCCCCACCCTGCCACCCTACTCAAACTCACAAGTCCCCTCTCCTGCTCCTACTCCTAGGTTTTATGGTTCCATTTTGCCACAATTACTGTAATTTACTTAGTCTAACTGTTTTCCGGTTCTCCTACTAGGGGATCTCGGCCTGTTTTGCTCACCGATGTATCTAGAGCCCTCGGGACAGGGCCTGGGCCCACCACAGGTGCCCCCTAAACGCCGGCAGTGTGAAAGAGCCCTGGGAAGGGAGGGCAGGCACAGGCTGAGAACACAGACTGAGGACAGGCTGGATCAGAAAGGCCTCGAATGCCAGCTCTTGGGCTCAGAGAACCAGGGCCTAGGAAGGGGCCACGGGGGAGCGCCCCTGAGCGGGGGAGGGGAGTGAGGGTCCTTACCCAACGATGTCCACCAGGGCAGTGAGAAAGGGCTTCACCTCATAGTGGAGGCCGTGCTTGGCGCATAGTGCCTTGACCAGCGGGGCCACCTTACGGTAGTTATGCCTCGGCATCGTGGGGAAGAGGCTGGTGGGGACAGCGTGTACCGGCACCCGAGGTGAGAGGGCGCCGGCAGGGGGCCCCACACACCCATCGCCACTCAGGCCCTGTTCCCCGCCTCTCCCCGGCCTCCAGAGAGCCCTGGGCTTCTGTCTCGGCCTCCCTGGGGAAAGACTAGACACAGGGGCCCCCTCATCAGCCCCTGGGCTCAGGACTCACTCCCACCTCTGTGGGGCCGCCAGGGCCCACACTCACTGGTGCTCGATCTGGAAGTTGAGGTGCCCGCTGAACCAGTCGATGAAGAGCGAAGGCTCCACGTTGCAGGTGGCTGCCAGCTGGTGGAAGTGGGCAGGGCACAGGTGAGAGAGGCCCCCACTCCCCCTCACCGGTCCCTGCCCGGCCCCACCCCTGCAGCCTACCTGAGAGCTGGCCCAGTCCCGGTGTTTCTCATGGCCGATCTCCTTGGGTATGTGGTTCATCTGCGTGATCCACACAAACCAGTGGCTCTCCAGGACCCTGCGAGGGGAGCTCAGGCACTGCCCATGTCCAGCTCACCCCTTGGACCGGACCTGGGCCCCAGCTTCCTCATATGCACCACGGGAGCACCTAACCCCTCCCCCGCTGGTGTTTAAAGAGGCTGAGCAAAGCAGGATCTTGCCAGACGGAGCCCGGAGTAGCCCCGCTCACGAGGGCAGACATCCAGGGGCCACTTCTAAGCCAGGTCGCTCCTTGCAGACCCACTGTCCCTGGGACCCTGCCACTTGTGCTCCCCAACAGCCCAGGGGGCAGCACTGCTGTCCCCATACCGCAGACGGGGAAATGGAGGCTCTGACGACGGAGGGCTGTGGTCAGGGGCCCCTGCTGCCCATGTGTGACCTCACCGCCTCCCTGCCGCCCGACTCTGGCCATACCTGACAGCAACGAAGAGGAGCAGCGCCCCAGGAAGGCCGTAGAAGGGGACGTAGCACAGGCAGAAGCGGGAGTAGAAGCTGGCGGCCCAGAGCAAATCCTGCAGAGGGTGGGGGAGGGCAGAGGCCCCCAAGGCAGCCAGGAAAGGGGGCTGAGGTCATCCATCCCTTCTGCCTGAGGGGCCTCGGAGCCCCAGGCAGGTCACCACCCTTCTTTGGGCCTCTGTTTTCTCAGCCACGTAAAGGGACAAGGTCCCTGCCCTGTGGGCCTCACGCAGCTCACCCCAGCCATGGAGGAGGATGCGATGAGGGAGCCCTTCCCTGGGAGAGAGATGCCTGGCAGAGTCCGCCCGGGGAATCCTCACTCCCAGGGAGGGCACTGCGCGCCTCGCGTACGCTCACACAAGTGCACATGCATCGCAGCGCCACACGCACTGTGCACACCTGTCTGCACTCACGGACGGGGCTGCCCCTGGTGCCCCACCTCCTGCCTCCACGGCCGCATCCCCCAGGGGGCCTGCGCAGAGCCCCCCACTCACCGTCCACCGCATGCACACCAGCATGTAGGCCAGATTCTCCACTTCAAAGTTCACCAGGGTGAGCAGCGGTGGGCCGACTGCGAGGAGACACAAAAGAGCTCAGGGGCAGGGCGGGGGTGCCAGGAGCGAGGGAGTCAGTGAGCCGGGAGCCGCCGTCACCCCAAGAGTCACTCCAGGAATGCCCGTGGGGCCTGGTGCCGGTCCCATCCAGCGGGGTGACCCTGCATCACCCACGCGGCCTTGGCCACCATCTTCTCTCCGCATCCGAGCCCATCCCCAGGTTTGGCCCTCGCCCCCCACCCCCTCACCTCTGTGTTGTTCCTGAGGATACCAGCCTCCATCCCCTTAAATCCTCATCCTGGCCACCCCAACAACTCCCTGGTGCCCTAGGGCTCCAGCCCACCCTGGTGCACGTGCAGGAAGGAATCCTGAAAACCTGGGGGCACCCCAGGGAGAGTCAGCCCAGGCTGCAGGCCCGGGCCACCAGGGCAGGGGCTGGGAGAGGTGTGCCAGCACCATAATGAGGGAGTTTTAACACATCTGCCCCTGCCCTGGGAGGGGGTGGAAGCTGTCTGGCATTGGCAGCCAGGGGCAGAGAGATCTCGGCCCCTGGCTGCGCCTCCACCTCCAGGAGGACCAAGGGACACTCACTGAGGAAGAAGTACAGGTGCTGGTGGTTGTAGGGCAAGTATCTGCGCTTTTTCTTGCCGTACTGCGGAGGAGACAGCGGGAGCCGGGGTCAGAGGGCAGGCTGGGGTCAGGGGGCAGGCTGGGGTCAAGGGGCTGGGCAGGGTCAAGGGGGCTGGGGTCAGGGGTCAAAGGCAACCCTGAGTTCTAGCCGTTGGGCCCTTCATCCCCGGCAGGCTGGGAGGTGGGGAAGGGGTGCCCTTGGGGTAGGGACTCAGCCTGGGTGAGAGCCCGGGGGCTCGTTCAGAGGCTCAGCCTGGGCCGCAGTGACTCAGCGACCACCAGACGGCCTAAGCCATGAGCCCAGCCGAGTGAGTCCACACCCTCCCCGCGCACCTCGACGGACGACTCCCCCAGGAGGAAGACGGGCGCTACAGTCACATCTGGGTCTTTGTGGAAGATGTTGGGCTTGGCGTGGTGCTGGAAATGGCGGAAGTTCCACCAGTGGGCAGAGAAGCCCTGTAGGGGACAAGGGGGGCTCTCAGGGCAGGGGCTGGGCCACGTCAAACACCCGGTTCCGGCACATGTGGGCGGACCCGGGGGAGGACCCTCAGCTCAGCCCCCGCGCTGCCCACCCCCCGCCCCCACCCTCACCTTCAGCTGCCCCATCACAAACTGCTGGGCCAAGTGGTTCCACTGGGACTTCCTGAAGACGGAGGTATGGCCCAGGTCATGCTGCAGACACCAGCACTGAGCCTGCGGACAGGAGCAGGGTCAGGAGCCGGTGGGAAGGAGCCCCGGGGAGCCCTCCCAGCTCACGGGAACGGCCGCCACTAACGCTACATTTTAAGACCCCGTGGGGCCAACTTCCTCTTTTAACAGATGAGGCCAACTGAGTCTCAGGAGGTCTAGGGGCTTGCAGGTCTATCATGGAGACTTCTGGTTCCCCGCCCTGGGCTTCCTCCTCGGCTCATTTAAGATGCAGCTTGACCTACAGATACAGGTCTTATGGGGCCTCTGGCCGGTGAGGTATTCACTCAGCGGGTCTGTCCAGCGTGTCCTCGCGTGTCTACCGGGAAGTCTGGGCAGCGGGAGGAAAGTGCTGGAGTCACCTGGGAGGTGGCCAGGACAAGGGCGGCGAGGGTGCTGGGCACCCAGCCCGGGCCGAGGAGGTAGATGGTGAGCCAGGCGAGCACCTCCATGGCCAGGATGTGGCCCAGCAAGAGGGCGAAGAAGGCGGGCTTGGCCTCAAACAGCTTCATGTCCTCAGCAGCCCGGCGCAGGGCGCGGAAGTCCTCCAGCAGCTGGGCCTGCCCCGGAGGAACGGCTGGTCAGCCATGGAAGCCAGGTACCCGGTCGTCCCCAGGGGCCCCCAACAGTGACCCATGCTGCAGGGGGTGCGGCCTGAGGGACGGAGGGGCGAGGGCACCAGCCCGGGGTGGGGGCACACGAGAAGCAGAGAAAGGCAGAGCTGGGAAAACCCTTAGAGCCCAGTGCTTCAAAACCCTCGGTGTCGATGGAGACGCTGGGCCTGGAGAGGAAGGGGATCGCCTTTGGCGAGAAGGGACATGGAACATGGCAAATGCCGGCCCAGCCAGCCCTGGGCCCTGGGCTTCTGCGGGCCTCCTACAGCTCCGCCCTCGGCCACTGCCCGGGAAAGGAAGGCGACAAACCCAGCCCAGCACTCGGGTCCCCCTGGGGCAATGTGGGCAGAGTTCCTGTTGGCAATGGTCCCCACCCCTCCACCAGGGCCCCCCTCACATTTTGGGGTCCATCCTGGCTAGGCTCCTCCGGGGCCAGCTCTCCAATCAGCAGGGGCTGCAGGAACTTGCGCACGAAATTGAGGTCCTGGTGGAAGGCGTGGAAGGCATCCTGAAGGAGAGCAGACAGTCAGGTGGACAGAAAGACAGACAGCTACAGTAGCACCCAGAGAGGCAGGCAGAGCAGACAGGTGGAGAAGCAGCTGGTTGCTCAGGGGCCATATAAAGAGGGCCAAATGGGTCACCTTTGCCCATTAGCCCTGCCCAGTGCTCCCCGGGCTCTGCATGCCCCTCCGGGTCCCCCCCAGGCCCTGCGTGCCCCAAGCCCCAGCTGCTTCCCCCAGCACAGGGGGCCCTTCTCCAAAAATCCATCCACTGCCACACAGACTGTGTTCTCAGGTTTGCAACAAAGATAAGCACACAGTTAGATGCATTTGATTTTAAAAGCAGAAGTGGAAAAGATCAGTTTTATTTAAAAAATTACATAAATATTGAACATTCCTATGATTCTCTGTAACAGCTGGGGGTGGGGATGGGGTGCAACGCAACAAGGGTTGGAAGTCGACAAAGGCAAAGCGCTGGGGTCGGACACCCCCAGTCAGGAAGCCGTCCAGGTGGCGCCGAAGTGCGAGTGAACTTGGATTGCCTGGCCAGGCTCCCTCGGACTCTCTAATCTGGTCCCTGTGCACCTGGCTCAGTACTGTTCCCAGCTCTTCAATGGGTCTTTATCCCTGGACTCTGTCTGAAGGGACGAGCCACCAAGCTGCCCAAACTACAGAAACACCACCAGGGTGGGTGTTCCCTGAGCCTTGAGAAAGTGACTGCAGGTGACCAAAGGAAGCACCTTTGGGGAAGGCTGACAACAGGGGCCTCCCATTGTTCCCTTGCTAATGAGCCTACCAGCTTCTGGTGGGTGTTGAGCCAGACAGCTGGGCCCCTGTACTTACTGCGGGACTTCCCCGCACCCCCCAGCCCCCACATGGGGGCCCCACCTGCAGGATCCACCTGAGCGGTCCCTTTTCCTGTTGTCTGCTCTCAGGGCAGCCCAGAGAGCTGGGGTGGGGGGTGCCACCCCTGGAATAACCTAGGCTCCCATCCACCCTGAGCTCCTAAGAGCAGAGGGGGCTGCGTAGTGCAGATCTCCCCCCTTCTCCGGGATGACCTTGATGGAGAGGCGGCACACTTGGGAAAGAGGAGGTGTAGGGAAGGCTGGCCCTCCAGGAAGCTGCCAGGGAAGGGGGTGCCCCAGGCTCCTGAGGACCTAGGAGGGAAGGCCTCTCTGGGGCTGGCTGGGCTGACTCCACTCACTGTGACCTTGAGCGAGTCTCCCTCCCGCCTGGGACTAAGCAAAAGAGAACGAGACTCCAGACTCTAGCTCTGGACTTCAGAGCAGTAACTTTTTCTTTTTTTTGGCCTCTTAATTCACCCTTTTAGCCATTTTCAAGCGTACAGTTTAGTGGCACTGAGTGTCCTCACATTGCTGGGTATCCATCACCACCATCCACTTCCAGAACTTTCTCATCTCCCCCAACTACAACTCTGTCTCCAGGAAACACTAACCACCCCCCACCCCAGCCCCTGCCAACCACCATTCTGCTATCTCTGGACGGACCTCTGATAAGAGGGCTCCAACAGACATGTCCTTTGTGACTAACGTGTCACTTAGCATAATGTCTTCAAGCTTCACCCCTGTTGTAGCAGGTGTGTGAATTTCCTTCCTTTTTGAGGCTGATGAGCAGGCACTGGGGAGTTTCCGCTGAAACTCCCTGGTGGCACGTGGGGCCCACGCATGCATACTGTGGCCATGACCCCAGATTTCTTCCCTCATCTTCCAGCCCTTCTTCTCTCCCAGCCTCTGTGTCTTCTGGGACCACCTTGGCGCCCAGCAGACCCCCAGATGGTCCAAGGCCAACCTCCCGATGCTTCTCCCTGAGTCCTTATTTATTCACCCAGGCCAGGCCTGGAGACACACTGAGGGAGAGGGCCACCCGAGGGTCAGGTCTATCCCCTGGTATGGCAAGGGGAGGGGTGAGCCCCAGAAGGGCCGATGAGAAAACCCCAAAGCTTGCAGACAAGGCTCTGGCTGATGGGAAGGGCTGGGCAGGGTTGCGGCGGGTCCTTGGAAAGCAGGTGGCCTCCCGGGACTGGGTGGCCAATGCTATGTTCTCGGCACCAACAAGGTGGGTCGTTGGCCTCAGACCCAAAGCTGATGCACCAGCAAACAGCCTTTGCTGGAACACCTATTGGGGCCATCAGACCAGATCATCTCTGGGCCACTGCTTAAGGACCCAGGGCCTGGGCAGAAGACTCAGGTTAAGCCACTTACAAAGATCGCACAGCTCCATTCAATGGAGAGTGGATCAGAACCCAGTCTGACTATAAAAGTGTGCTTGTGGCCGCTCCTGGGCCAGAGAGGAGGCAGTGGGTCTCCTGCACTGTGGGGTGCGGGGGCAGGGGCCTCACCACGAAGCTGGTCACCATCCCACACAGCCAGGGACCTACCTGGCTGCTTCAGCCCAGACTGTGGGGGACAGGAAGGTGGTTCTGGCCTTTCTTGGGCTGCACTGATGGAGTTTAGGGGGGCAAGAGGCCCCACCCTCACCTACCCTGGTACACTTGGAAACACCCTTCCTATGATCCTCCCCCACCTAACAGGTGGAAGGCGGCACTCGGGGTCTCTCACGGGGTCTTGGAACAGAGCTGGGTGAACCTGCTGGCGGCAGTGATAGGCTGCGTTCACAGGGGTGTCCTCAGGGCCTGACAGAGCAGGGGCTGGATAGCAGGTGTGAGTATGAGGTCAAGAGCCCACCCTCCACAGCCGGCAAGGCAGGGGTCTGAACCTTCCACCAGAAGAGAGGCTCAAAGCAGCAGGGACCCCTGCCCAGGTCAGAGCTTGTCAGGACAGAGCTGGGATTTGAACCCGAGCAGATCCAGGCCCTGCCGGCCCCACCTGGGTCCCTGGGAAGCTCAGAGCGGCTCTTGCCCTGCCCCACAGCACCACATGAGTAGCAGCCAGTCGAGGGGCAGGGGGCGGGGGCTCGGCGCCAGCCTGCTGAGAAGGGAACCTGAGCAGCCCACCGCTCGCCACTCACAAGCAGAGCTGTGGAGCCCCAGACAAGATTGCGCTCTCCCTCGTTCTGTAGTTTCGCCTTAGTAAATCAGAAACCACCAATGCCCATCTCATGGGGCTGCGGGCAGTCAGTGCAGGTAAAAGTGCACTTAGAAGGGCCTGGCGTCCAGCTCTGGCTGAGCCCCGCTGGCCTGCTGTGCCCTGTCCTGCGTCTACTCAGACTTAGTGGCCCGGGAGGGTGGGCCTGCAGGCGTGAGGGAGGAGAATGGAGTGCACCCTGCCGGTCAGGCCCGCGGCAGCCTGAGGCTGAGGAACGGACAGAGTGGGGACAGGGGAGCATTTCTAGTCGCTCATGACCTGAGCCGAAGTCGGATGCTCCCTCCCAGGAGACCCTCGTGCCCAGAACACGATGCTCTTTACCATCCCCTCCCTGCATCATCCCTCATGGGAGCCAGTGGGGAAGCACTATCAGGGTCCCCATTTTGTAGATGAGGACAATGAGGCACAGAGGCCAAAGGGCACACAGCTCCGAACGCCACTCATCCAACTCGCGCCCACACGGGCTGGCGCAGCTCAAGGATGGAGCCTCCCAGAAAGCTGCTCATGGTGTAGGGCTCCTTCCACCCAGAACCCTTGGCTTGATGAGTCAGCGACCCCAAAGGTGCCAGGCCTTCTGACCCTTTCTCCACTACCACTCTCCAGCTCCCTCCGCGAGCCCTGGTTCCTCCTAGCTGTTTCCTGCTACAGCACAGCGCTTGGGTGCCCTGGGGAGGAAAAGCAGGCTGCCAGGGTGCTCGGCCCACCTCTGCACCGTGTTCCTGCCCGGCACTCCCCCAGGGTGGGAGCCGGGCACTGCGACGGCCCCGGGAAGGGGCCTGAGCGGGTGGAGACATTACAGAAACCACCTACAGAGCCCAGAGAGGTCACACTTCACGGGGAGTGGCCATGAGGCAGCAGGGCTTGCAAGGCAGCCAGCGAGGTGGGCGGAAGCCCAGCGTGGGCTCTGGAGCCAGGTCGTCTGGGTTCATGGCCAGCCCCTCTCCCCCCAGCTCCTACCCAGACTCAAGCCCCACCCTCCAAGCCCAAGGACCGAGGCCCTGCCCTTTGAGAGCCCCAAGAAGGTCCCTTCACATCACCCATATTCAGCCTGTCTCATCTGCAAAATGGGCTACCACACCCCGCACGCCTCACTAACCTAACTCGTAATAGCGCCCCCTGGTGGACCTGTGCCCCCAGCGGCTCTTGCCTTCTGCCCTGGCCACGCCTGTTTCGGAGCCCAGGTGAATGGCCACCTCTTCTGAGTGACCTCACCTGGGAGAAGGCAGGTCCCCACCATCTCTTCCCTTAGCCTCCTGCCTTTATCCTGGAGGGCTTTGTCTTCCCCACGGATCATCTTAAATGTGCATCAGATTCCCCTGGCTTCCTTGCTCTGCCCTCCAAAAAGATTCCCTTAGAATAAACCAAAGTCCTGCTTCCAAAGACACAGAAGGCCAGCAGAAGCCAGCTCCTGTTACTTCGGGACCTCGTTGCCTGCCCCTCTCGCCGGCCCCCTAACATCCTCGCTGTTCCTTGAGTACTGTCCCATGTCTGAGCTTTTGCTCTAACTTCCTCCTTGCGATGTTTTGTTTGCAGCTGTATCTTCAGAGGTTAGAGCAGAGTTTGGTGGCTAGGACAAGCTCACCGAATATCCACCAATGGATTGACTGATCCAATAATTGAAGAACAAGTGGATGGAAAATAACAGTGAAGTCACAGGATAGCATGTGGTTAGGAGGATGGGCTATGGATTCAAATCTCAGATCCACCACTTGATTTCAAGTCAGTTTCCTTTTTTGAGCCTCAGTTCTCCCATCTGTAAAGTGGGAAAGCCAGTAACAGTACCTGCCTCACAGGGGTATCCTGGGGATTAAAAAAGAGTATCCATAAGCCAAGCGCCGAACTTGGAGCCTGGCACAGAGCAGGTACTCAGCACCTAGCCCCGGTCTGCTTCTGGCCAGCAGCAGCCAGGCCTCACCCCTCCCTGGCTGTCTCCACCAGTCTCAGGCCGCCTATGACTCTTAGAGAAACCTGGCTCGGGGCCCAGAGCACTCTCCCCAGGGTACCCAGCTTTGTATCCCAGGATGGCCACAGGCTGACTTCATGGCACAGGAACTCTGGGAATTTCCTGGCAGGAAGGCTTCTGTTGCCTGGACATGAGAACAGCTGATGGGTGGCTGGGACTAGTGAGAGGTGACCTCAGGAACGCAGCCCGGCCATGACAGCTGCCCCACCCCTACCTGCACTCCTCGGCCTGGAATAGGCACGTGGAGGCTGGGCTTGACCACACACAGCACGGGGCTGGTCTAGAATCCGCCATCTGTTTGCAGGACACGTTCACACTTACCAGCCAGCAGCGTATCCCAGCCCAGAAGGACTATGTGGGCAGGCCTGGGGCAGCAATGGCGAAAAGGCACGGTCCTGTCCACAGCTGGCTCACTGTCTGGCCCAGCTCTCCCTACTTTACGGGTGAGGAAACTGAGGCTCAGAGGAGTAACACCTGGTTCAAGGTCACTGGGAGTCTCCATGGGCACTGGGAGTCTCCATGGGCAGACCCAGGACCCAGCCCCCAGGGAGCAGACAGATGGCTCTTCTGGAAATGGGAAACAGACTTTCCTGGTGATGAATCAATGAGAAAACTGCCAGATGGAGGTCTCAGCGTCGAGAGATAACTGTCTGAGGGGGTTGCCATGCAGGAGGCCCCCAGCACCGGCCCAGGCACCCCAAACGCCCCACACTCCGACAGAAATGCACGCACGTCCAACCATGCACACAAATGCATGTGGCGCTCACACACACCTGGGCCTGTGCGTGGCCACCCACTTGTTGCCCCATAGTCATCTTCAACTCCATGGCCACCACCCGGCCCGTGGTCAAGTCTATCAGTTTCTAGGCCTTTGGGAGGCTTCCGCCTCTAAGTCCTCGGCTTCTTAGGATGGAAGTGGGGAAGAGAGACCTCTTCCCTTAGAGTCTTTGGAGATTGTCCAGCCTGGCAGTCCTGGTAAACAGGACCTCCTGGGACAAGTCACACTCTCTTCTGCTGCTGGAAGTTCTGCCACTTAGGGATTCATCTCCTGGAATCCTGAGGATTCCTGGTACCCGGGGTGGCCCATCTAGAATTTTCGACTGTCAAAGAAAAGGATCGTGGCCTCTCCAGACGAGGAACTCCTGGGCCACGGCAAGGGGCTGGTGAGGAGGCTCCCCAACCAGGCTGCTCTACCACTGGGCTCCGGCCAGATGGTCCCACTGGACCGGGCCACATCCCTCCTTGGCAAAACATGTCTAGACATGGGCTGGGAAGGGGAAGTCGGGGCTCCCAAGGGTCAGTCTATTCCTGGGGTGACTGTGCTTCCCGAGGAGGCCCACCCAGCCTGGTTGGCAAAGTTCTCCCACGTGCAGCTGCCAGCCCAGGAGAGGTGAGTCACTGCCCCTCATAGCAGTTTACAGCAGCTCTTGGGAAAGCCACAGACCTCTGGGCCCTGCCCAAGCTCTGCTGCCCAGCCCCCAGCCTCTGGTGGCACATCCTTGCCAGCCCCCAGGGACCCCACCCTACCCCTGGCACTCAGCAAAAGGAACCTGGTCTGGGCGACCCAGAACCGAGAGGAGAAGCTCAGAGCAGCAGGGAGGACTCACACTTAGGGCCGGCTCGCTGGCCACGACACACCCACCTCCGAGAGCCCCTCACTTCCGTACTGACCCCGCTCCGGCCCAGCCCCAGTCCATGGCCCCGCATGCAGGTCCTCCACGCAGGGACGTGGCCTCCTCAGCCCACATCAGGCCCTGGCCTGTCCATCCCAATTCTGGGTCCCGGACTAGGAGATCGAGGGTCAGCAAAGAGTAGAAAGGACGCCAGACCGCGCAAGTAGAGCGGATCACAGAGCCCACGACCAGGCCCGAGCGAGCGCCAGGCTCCACCCGGCCGGCGGTGGGCTTCCTTACCGTGGCGTCCTCAGCGCCGTGGTGGCCAATGAGGCGGCTGCCCCCGGGGTGCCGTTGTGCCCAGCGGCTGATGTCGTAGACGCGACGCTCGATGACCAGCCACTTGTCGCCCGGGAGGTTGTGCGGGCGGATCTGCTCCCAGCGGAAGGTGGGCAGCGGCGCCCCCGGCTGCGCGGGCCCCCTCCCGGGCTCCAAGACGTCGCCCATGGCCGCGTGCAAAAGTCCTCGGGTCTCCCCCCCGGTACCTTTCCGAGGTCCGACAGACACCCCAAGGGGAGCGAGTCGCGTCCCCGGGGGCGTCCTCCGCCGCCACCCGCTCCTCCGCGGCCCCGCCCTGCCGCTGCGGCCGCCGTACGAGCGTGCGCCTGCCCGGCTCCCGGCGCAGGGAACTTTTCCCTCCCTTATAACCGCGCTGACAGCGCTCGCCGCGCCTCCGCCCCTCGCTCGGCCCCGCCGGCCCGCCCCGCGCCCGCTCCAATCCCCGCGCAGCGCCTCGGCCTCCATTGGCTGCGCCGCTCTCCGAGCCGCCGGGGGCGGTGTCTAGGGGGACCCGCCCCGCCCGCGGGGGCCGCGGCCACCACACCCGGCGCTGCTGGGGGTGCGGTCCGCTCCCGGCTCTCGGCCCCCGGCTCCAGGCGGGCTGGGCGCACAGCGGAGGGGCGGGGACTTTACACCCTCGGCCGGTGCCGCGCGTGCCCTCGGGGCCCAGGTCTGCGCCGAAGGCACTTGGAACAACAGTCTGCGCACACGGGGTTTCCAGCCACGCGTCCTGGAATGTTAAATCCTGAGCGCACAGAGGTGGAGACGCTACTTCGGGGTGACTGTAAACAGCTTTCAATCAGTCGGGGGGGACCCCAGCGTCAGGGCAACGAGGGCCGCTGTCGGGGCCGAGGACCTGCCCGGGCCAACTCGCCCCACACGGGGCCGTCTGCGGGGGGGCCGTGGTCTTCCTGCCATTGGAACTGCAGGGTCCCCAGGGTGGCCACTGGCTTAGAAGGGGAGGGGTCGGGGGTGGAGAGCACCGGAATCGGGGGCAGGGCGCTGTCATTCCCCGGGCGCTCTCCTGGACGGCTTGCTTGTTACAGTCCCCTCCCCCCATTTTGGCCTTTTGAGAGTGTAGGGGGCTCCCCAAATTACTTTGTAGGGTTTTTTGAGATAAAGACACCTGTTCCTAAAAGCGAAGGGTTCATACTCAACATGGAATGAAATCAGGCTGAGGTTCTGCTGCAGGGTAGCAGATATCAAACTTGACCGCATCAGAATCAGGCGAGAGCGCGTTATGACAGGCCGGCTGGGCTCCCCCGCTGAGTGGGATTCCACGCAGCCGGTTTGCAGGCAGAGAACTGCATTTGGAACGCGTTCCAAGAGCGGTGATGCTGATGTTGGTCCAGGGGATGCACTTTGAGAACACGAAGCGTATTTCTCTGATGCGCTAACTTATCTTGGTTTAACAGTTTATAGGAAATCATTTATAGCTGGTATATTTGTGGGGCTGGAAGGCCAGGGCGCCAAGAAAGGCTGAAGGGGCTTCTGGGTCCTTCTTGATACCAAGCGACCTCTATTCGGTTGCCAGGACAACCGGTCAGGCTTGCCGTCACCATGGCCCTGAGCTGCTGTTGCACTGACTCTTCCTTGAACCCCCTCCCTGAGCATGTGTGCGTGTCGAGGGGCGGGGTGGATAGAGGTGTGTGGCTGGCGGCGGAGGTGGGTGGTGACTGCAGACACCCCTGTCCGCAGCACCACGTTGACACAGTAGCACAAGCATAAAGGAGGCAGGCTGTTAGAGGGCCCGAGGCTCCTGCACCCGAATCCAGCCCCTCCCCCAGGGGCACGGCCCAAACCCCGTCTTCAGCAGCCCTAACCCCTTCCCGGGGCCCTGGCCTGGTCGCCGCCACATGGAATGCCGCGGGGGGACTGGGGTGGGTTGGAACCTCCCCTTGCCCCAGCTGTCCCCAGAGATATGAGGAAGATGAGGGCCTGCATGGGGTCCCCCAGGAGGTAAAGCAAGGACAGAGCTCAGGGCAGTGCCACCCCTCCAGCCACTGTATCCCAGCAAGGAGAGAGAGGCGGTGGAGCTCTCCTGCCCCCTGTGGGTCTCTCCCTGTCACCCAGCCGACAGCTTCCCACGTGTGATTTCTCTGCAGGCCTGGAGGCTTCCAGAGGTGGCTTGACCGCTCCACCCAGTGGATCTCGCAACTCCCCTAAAATCAGGGGGTCTGGGAGAACGTGAGACTCCATTATCCCCAGTCTCCCCACACCCTCCCGGTCGGGGCATTGAAGCCTTCTCAGACCGCTTGGAAAGGGAGAGGCTGCACTTGGCATTCCTGAGCTGCCATTGGGCCACTGCCAGGCCCGGGGTTTAGGCAGGGCACAGGGAGAGCTAGGGAGGGTCCAGCCAGCTGCAGCGTTTTGGGGGGAGGGTGTGTGCTTGAGGTTTGAGGGGGAGCCCCTCAGACCACTGGCTGGCCCCTGTCCCGGTCCCTGCAGAGCCTCTCCTGGCCATGAGCTGGCACACAGCCTCATGTTGGACACGCTGGAGCCTCTGTCCTCTGAGGCACCACCAGCCACTGTCCTGGAGCCAAGTGACACTTACGCAGGCCCGTGGGGCTCAGACAGGCTGCAGAGGTGTAGCAGTAGCCCAGGGGGGCAAATTTACCCCAAAAAGCTCCGGGCCTTCCAGAAAGAGCAGTCACCAGGCCCAGGCATGCGCTCCGCGGCAGACACAGGCCAGAGCTCTGCAACTTGGCTTTGAGTTAAAGTTCACCACGCTGTCTGTAGGCTTGGGTAATGAGGCCTGGGACGCGACTCTTCTGCAAACGGTGCAGTCTGAGGGGGGCCGGGGCCACAGAATCCCGTGAGAGCTGCAGCCCCACCAGCCACAAAAGTCAGTCCCTGAAGGCCTCGGTCTGGAACAGTAAGGCTCCTCAGAATGTCCCTTCATAAAAAGCCACATACAAGTGGCCGACAAGCGTAATGAAAGATGCTTAAAGCCAGTAATCTTCAGAACTGTACAGATCACAATCACAGTGAGACAGCACCTCATAGCCGTTAGGGTGGCCTTTATCAAAACAGACCAAGTAGCAAGCGTCGGCAAGGGTGTGGAGAAATTCGAACCACTGCGGGCTGTCAGCAAGATAGTAAAATGGCACAGCTACTATGGAAGACAGTATGGAAGACACAAGTCAACAAATTGGAACTAGGACTGACACATGTCCCCCAGCAGGGCCCCTTCTCTGTATAAATAGCCAAAGGAATTGAAAGCAAGGTCTCAAAGAAATTAACTGCACTCTCATATTCATCGCAGTATTATTCGCTGTAGCTAAGGGGTAGCAACAACCCAGATGCCCATCAAGGGATGGGTGGGTAAAGATAATAGTAAATTGTGTTTTCTTACCGCAATAATAGAAATGAAAAAGGGGTGGGGGTGGGGGCTGCGAAGGTCAGTTAGTTCCAATCTTCCCAACTCACAGATGAGAAAACTGAGGCCCAGAGAGAAGCCTGTCACCCAGGTACACAGTCCTGGCAGCTTTAAATCAGGGCAGGCTTGGCAGATTGTAGACAGTGACACAGCAGAGCAGTGTGTACGGCCAGTGTGTGGCTAGGCTCAGGCGAAATGGTCACAGCAGGAGCCAGCTTTTAAGAGATGGCCGCCTATACCAGGAGCACTTACAGAGGCCCGAGTGAGTGATCTAGAAAATTCACTAAGAGGAACAACTCCTGTATGGCTGCCGTCAGTTAACCGCCCTCTCCCAACTCCAAGAGCCAAAGCCCTGAGCCCCCTGCAAAGACCCCCCCATGCACCCCCAGGAGACTGAAGAGCTGGGGTGGGGGCAGCTGTATCCACATAAAAACATGGGAAACCAATCTAGATGAAAATGCAACTCTGTCACTGCCTGAAACTCAGTTTCTCATCTCTGGGAAACAGGTCTAATCCAGTGCCCGGCACAAGGCAGGTGTCAGGTAAAAGGATGCTGGCTCTGGGGCACCCGGGCTGCTCAGCTGGTTGAGTGTCCGACTTTGGCTCAGGTCATCATCTCATGGTTCATGAGTTCGAGCCCTGGATCTGGCTCGCTGCTATCCGCCTGTCAGCGTAGAGCCCGCTTTGATCCTCTCTCCCCCTCTCTCTGCCCCTCCCCACTGGCACTCTCCCAAAAAAAAAAAAAAAAAAAAAGGATGCTGGCTCCGGAGCTGGGCTCATCTGTTTCTATCTGGGGCCACCATTTCCTGGGTGACCTCTCGGTCGAATCACCCAGGGATTCGTCTGTAAAATGGGGAACAGCACCTCCCAGGATGGCCCTGAGAGTTAAATACATTAGTTCACTTGGAGGGCGTGGAACCAGCCCTGGGACTGATGTTAGTGCTCGAGTATCGGCTGTTTTTTTGTTTTTGTTTTTGTTTTTTTAAAATATTTTTATTACTATTTATTTCTAGGAGAGAGAGACAGAGACAGAGACAGCGTGAACAGGGGAGGGTCAGAGAGAGAGGGAGACACCGAATCCGAAACGGGCTCCAGGCTCTGAGCTGGCAGTCAGCACACAGCCCGACGCAGGGCTCGAACCCACGGACTGCGAGATCATGACCTAAGCGAAAGTCGGACGCTTAACCGACTAAGCCACCCAGGTGCCCCAAGTATCGGCTACTGTTGGGAGATGCTGAGGCCAGACGGTGTGTCCCTTGGTCCCTCACACATACTGTTCGCCCACCACAACCCCGCCTGGGCCTGACACGAAACCCTGTCACAGGGGCAGGTAGAGCAAGTCCGGTGTGGGCCCCGCTGCCAGGGCTCTGAAATGTCTGGTGTCCCCTTGGCCCTGGGTGTGGCTTGTTCAGGGCCATGAAGGCTGGAGGCAGGGACAGAGAGCTCCAGGGCCCAGATCTTCATTCCCTTTCTCCTCTAGCTGTCCCACGACTGACCAAGAGTAGGATAGAGACTGGTATGCAGGAGAGGATGTTGGGGTCACCCCATGTAACATAGCCACACACACACCTCCCTGACACCCCCATCGCCTCCCTCGATTTCCGTCTTCCACCTGCTCCCTTGCATATGTTATCCGTGCACTGTTTTTCCTGCAGGTCTCTTTGCTGAACTCCTTCTCAGCTGGAGCGCAAGGACATCCAGCACCAGGGACTGTGTCTAGCACAGAGGAGCTGCCTGGCATTTGCCAAGCAAGTGGACGTTTCAGGGGACCTGGCCAGTGGATGTGTGAGGGGTGGGAGAGGAAGGGGATTCAAGTCACAGACAGAAGGAGAGGAGGGGGAGAGGAAATGGGGAAAGGGAGGGGGAATCTGCGAGGCTGGAGATCAAGAGGGACAAGGCTGGTGGCTCTGGATGGGGTCACAGGGTTGGGTGGCCTTGACAGAGTCCTTGCCCTACTTACTGGCTGAGCGGTCCTGAGGCCTCAAGCTAATAGGGGCCCCTTCAAGGTATCACCAGCCCCAGCACCCACTGATTCCCAAAGCTGCTGTGCCCCTCCGCCAGACACCACTGGCCTGGAGCCACACGCCTACAGGTGGGGACGGGATGTAGAATCACAAGACACCTCTCCAGGTCTACCCTGTGACTACCTTCCCTTGCTAAGAATCCATCTAAGAGTGGGACCGGCTGGCAAGGCCAGAGCTGCTGGCAGACATCACCAATCGATCCCCACACCACTCCTGTCCTGCGCTCGCCAGGCAGCCCCGAGGTTTTGACTCTGGACTCCAACCTGCCCTTAGAAAGAGACAGGGAGACCAGAGCTGCTCTGCCCAAGATGCCCCTGAGCCAGCCTGGGAGCCAGCCTCGGCACCGCTCTCCCCGCAGCAGGCCACTCCGCAGGGGAGAGGAAGCCGGGCTCGGCCCTGATAACCCACAGCCCCACGGACCGCTGGTGAGGACTCCCTACAGCAATCCCTTTGGGATTTGGGCCTAATCCCAAGCACGAGGGCAGGCTAGGGAAGGATTTGGTTTCATTCCTTCAGATGCCCAAGCCTTGGCCTGAGCCCCAGGGCGCAGGAGTGAAGGCGCGGGGCTGCCCACCCTCTACCAACAAAGGCTTCCTTTATTAAATAGAGATCGTGTTACATTCCATTCGAAGGAGGAAATCAGCCATGGTGAGGGATGTGTCCAGGTTGGACCCCAGTCCTGAGTGGGTTGTGAGGGGCGAGGAGGGGCCTGCATCCTGCCCACCCTCCCCCAGTTTTGTGTGCAGGGCTTGGCGACCTCAACCCCCACGGTCTGAACGGCCACCCACAGCTGAACACAGGCACGGGTGTCCTGAGGTCCTGTCTGTGTTTTACTTTGGGAGAAAAGTATCCTAATCCTTCCAGTGGTGGGGGGCAGGGCCTCCTGGAGCACAAGGCTCAGATGGAGGAGGGGGAAGGTCAAGTTCGATGGTGGGAAGAGGGGCTTTGACCCATCTTAAGAACAATTCAGGGTAGCTCTCAAGCACATGGTGTGCAAGTCCCTGACAGCCCCTTGCAGCCACACTGCCCCCACGGGAATGGGAGACATTGGCCACAAGGGGGTGCTGGTGGCCCGGGGCTCAGGAACTGAGGTGGGGGATACCCTGGAGGTCAGGCCACCCAGCGAGATCCCTTTCTGAGGACATCTCGGCAACAAGGTGACTGCAAGCAGCAGCTCCCAGGACTGCAAAGTGGGGGGAGGGAGGGGGTGCTGAGCCCCTGAGTGTGAGTCCAAGCTCCTTGGTCTTTGGTGCTCTCTTGAAAGTCCCCTGGTGGCTGTCGGGCCACTGGGGAAAGGTGAAGGGTCAGCTCATGAGGTCCCATCTGTCCCAGGATGAATGTTTGGTACCAGCTCAGCAAGGCCTCCGTGGCCTGGCCGACTGTCCGTCTGCTCGGCTTCTGGCTCAGGGCTGGCGCCAGGACCCTGTCTTCCTGTCTGTCTGTGCCGGAGCAGGTGCTGGCTGCGGCTCACAGCCCCCCTCCAGGCCCCGCCCGGCCATGCCCTAGGCCTCCTGGGGAAAGAAGCCAAGTTTGGCCAGCGACATCTCCTTCCGCAGCCTCGTGATCTCCCAGAACATCGGCTCCGCTGCAGGCAGAGAAGGTGGTCGGCTCAGTGACAGGGCCACCTCGGGCAGATGGCCCGGCCCCTGTCCTCTGGCTTTGGTCAGGGCAGCCGGCAGGCACCCTAGAGCTCCCCGGTCCCCCAGGACAGAAAACCTCAGTAGGTGGTTGGACCTCTTACAGGATCCACACTGAGGCCTTATAAGCTGTTGAAGGCTGAGCCCATCGGCACCACACCAGTGGTGGAGGTGACCTCACCCCTACAGCCTGACACCCTCACACATGAACACACTGCCACACATTTGGAGATGATTTCCAACCCATATCCTTGGGGTCTCAGAGACCCCGAGCAGTCACCAGAGTCATAGATTCAGTCCAAGTTCCTCTCCAAGGCCTTGACCGCCAAGCTGGGGAGGAAAGGCTCTCACTCTAAACGGTCTGGACACCAGGGAACCAAATCTGGTAGAGGGGTGGGCAGCTAGACCTTGCAGAATAGGGCTGAAGGGGATAACAGGTGGGCGCAGGACCAGCCCTGGCAGGGATGAAGTGGGAGGCAGCATTCAGTGTCAAATGACTGTGAGGGGGTCACCCCCAGCGGGGAGGAGACTCACAAGGGACACCCCATCGTGCAGGGCTTCCGATGCCAGGCTGGGAATAGGGAGCTCCCGGGCCTGGGAGAGGTTTCTGGGTGGGAGAAGTCAGCCCGACCTGGCAGACCCTGGCAGAGTCCTCCCCTCCGTCAGGGCAGAGCGCGTGGGTTGACCCCTCGGATGCTGGCCCGCCCACCCTCTCGCTCCGCCCCTTCACTCCCAGGCGCCACCCCCTCCGGCCACCAGGGGGCGCTCACCCTCCTGCCGCACGAGGCCTTGCTGGATGTAGCGGATATAAGTGAAGAAGTTGCACACCGCGGTGATCTGTGGACATAAGCGGAGAGGCTGTGACCTGCCGGCCCCCACACAGAGGGTCCCCCCCAAAAAGCCAGGTCAGATCAGAGACCCGAGCGAGAAACCCCACGTCCCATCAAAGCTAGAGAATGCTCCTTGAGTTGAACAGGACTGGGCTCTAAGATTTAATTACCAACAGTGGTATTATTACTACTTCTAGTAAAAACAATAGCAGCTCCTAGCACGTAATCCGGCACACGTATCCAAGTGAGGCAGACATGCTTATCATTCCCATTTTACACATGGGGAAAACAGAGGCTCCAAGAATGAAGCTACCGGATGTCAGTTAGAGGCCACAAAGCAGTCAGTGGCTGAGCTGGAAGATAAAGCCAGGGGGCCTGCTCCGGGTGCTGGAGGCCCTGGCCCGCCAGGCCTTGGCCCAGTGTTCCTGGCAATGCCAGGCTGGGCAGGGGGAGCCGAAGCCGCTTACCAGGGTTGCCCTGGATCCCTGAGCCCGAAGCCCTTGGCCCTCAGTCTGCTCCACCCCAGGCCCTGCGCTGGGCACCGCGGACCCCAAGTTGGCTCAGAACTTGGCCTTTCCGGGAAGGCTCACATACTGCAGAGAGGGTGCTGCTTGGGGCCCTGCCCAGGGCCCTTCCCCAGGCTGGGCCCCCTCCCTCTCCCCACTACTGAGAGTGTTGTCCACTAATGGCCCATAGGGGCCCCTCCATACCCCTGTCCCCTGCCTACCACAGCCAGTGACGGGCTGGCATGTGGCATATACAAGGCCAGCCCCCTCGCCTCAGGGTGGAACCCCCTCCGGGCTCCAGAGTCCCCATGGATAAGATCGCAGGCAGACTCCAGTTGAGGCCAGACACTCCTCTGCCCACACCAGCCCGCATTCACGCCTCCTGGGAATAGCACAGAATCTCGTCTTGGGCTCAGCCTCTAGGGAACTCAGCCTGAGACAGGGCAGAAGGTCGCTGGCAGCTGTTTCCAGAACAGCCCCTACTGAATGTCCAGCGCTCTGGAAGAGGGACATCAAGTACGTGGGAGCTCACAGGGCCCGGAGTTGCAGGGAGGAGACAGCACTCCTGGGCCCTCACCCACACAGGCATCCTGGCCAGGAGGACAAAGCAGGTGCAGGGGGGGTTGGGCAGAGGTCGGTGCAGGAGAAGCTCAGGGGCCAGGCCGTGGTGTTTCCCAGCGGCCAGCGGGCCCCCACGGGAGGCTGGGGAGCAAGGCTCACCAGGGCTGCATTTTGGGGATACAAATCTCTTTTCCGTAGGGATTCCGCACTCCTTGGTCTCTTCAGAGGGTGGGGACCACATCCTAAAACTCACACCCATCTCCTCTCCCATCGCAGCTCTGCCCAACAGAGAGACATAGCAGGCCTGGAGGAAAGAAGGTTCTAGATGGAGTTTTGCCAGGCCCGGAATGTCTGGCATGGGCCCCTCTGGTGAGCCCTGGTGGGGATCAGAGAAAGGCCACTGGAAAGTGCTCTGGGCACAGATGCCCAGAGCACAGGCTGTAGTGAAGGCACACTGGGTTCAGAATGGGGAGCCCCCAGGTTGAGCCTACCCCCCCAAAGGCATAGACTCCTCATATGCAAATGGGGGCTCACTCACTGCTGCAGGGTTGGCCAGGACAACACACCGGACACCCTGCGGAAGCTGTCAGGACCAGACAAGTGGCCAGCAAAGGGGCCACCTGTTCACTTTGATCCCTTTGCGGAGCCTCGAGGAGGTCGAGGGTAGGAGATGGTTCCTAAAAGAGGGCCCACACACACTGTGTCACCTTTGCACGAAGCTTCAGAACCTTCTAACACGTTCTCTTTGGCTCCTCACAGTCACATTCATGGTCTGTGAGAGGGCAGAGGAGCAAGAACCACCCGACCCTTATCCTGCAGCTCGGTGAGGTCTAATGATCCAGCCTGGGCCACTCGGCACGTGAGGACGGAGGCTGGGATCCCCAGAGCCTGCGCGGCACCTGCCACTGACGGTCAGGCTCGAGTAACAGACATGCCCCAGAACGTCCTCAAAAGCCTGGGGCCGGAGCCTGAGCTGGGAGTCAGGAGCCTGGCACTTTAACCTGAATTCTGATGTCACTCCCACGGTGAGGTTCCGGCAAGCACGCAGGTACCTCAGTCCTTCCCCCACAGGAACTGCATCCTGCCAAGAGCCATGGGAACTCAGAAGAGGGCCACTGTCCCCAGGAAGGAAGCAGCCAGCCTCCCCCTTGACTGTAGCCCGTGAGACCCGGAGCAGAAGATCCAGCTAAGCTGTGTCGACTCGTACCCCACAGGGACCATGATAATAAATGAGCGTTGTTTTAAGCCACTAAGCTTATGGTCGTTTGTTCTGCAGTAACGACAAACTAATTCACCAGGCTTGGCTGTGGGGCCCGAGTCAGTCTCTGCACCTCTCTGAGCCTGTGCCCTGCTCTGCAGATCAAGGTTGTGCTCCCAGGCCTGGGGTTCGGAGCCCCAGCCCAACGTGCCCTTGAGAAGCCCCTGAGAAGTCAAGTGGCACTCCCACTGGGTGACTTACCCTGGCCCGGGAGGATGGCGAGATGTAGTAGTGACTCTCAGAGTCCCCAAGCCGGATTCGGTGGCGACAGGCGCGAGCCAGCCCACTCAGGGCGCAGGTACTAGAGGCAAGCAGAGGGGGCCATGGGGGCGGGCTGAGGTTCACCCACCCACAGCCAGAAGGATGGACGGGGCGGGGGAGGAGGGAGAGGCAAACAGACAGGGCGGCAGCCTCCCCATCGACCCCAGCTTCCCAAGGAGCCCAGGGCCAGGCCAAGGAAGGGGCATCCCTAGAAGTCCCTGAGACAGATCTCTGAACTAAGCTGGATCCCACGCCTAAACCCCTCGCCTCGCCACCGTTGGGCAGGAGAGCTCAGTCAAGCTCATGGCAGGTGCACCACCACTCCATTCTCTGCAGCCCCCTTACTTTACTGGGGCCCTCAGACTCAGGCGTGCCTCCCCCAACTACACAAGAGTCTACTTTCTCCTCCACTCTGTCACCAAGTCCCCAGGCTAGGTCATGGAAGGGGCCTTTTGCCTGGACCCCCTCAGGGTCCACGTTACAGCCAGGGGCTCCTCCAAAAGCCCCTATCTGGCTCATCATCTTTCCCTGCTACTTTCCTACTACCCAGGAAACCATTATGGAGAATCCAGAGCAGAGGAAGGTTAGGCAGGCTACTAGGATGCGGGACTTATCAGTGCCTTTGCTGCCTCCAGATTCACTGTGACTCTGATTGGACTCAGCAACCCTCTTTTCAGGGCACATCTCTTGATGAACTTGTGAAATGCTGGCCTAGTGGCTCAAAGCCCAAACCTCATTCAAGGCCCTTTAAACTCTGGCCCCAAACATCTTCTGTGGCCTCAGCCCCATCTCCCTACCCACCCACAAATCCAGTGATGTTTCCATTCATACCGTGGCTTCTCCCACCTTCATTCCTTTTGTTCCCTCTGCCTGAAAGGCCCATCTCTACTTGGCAAACTGCCATTCATCCCTCAAAATCTGGCTCAAATGTTCCCATTCGTGACAAGGCTCCCCACCATGGGGAGGTCAGATCCTGCGCTGCCGAGAGAAAGTGCTCCCCATCTCTGCCCCTTGCTCTACTGTGGCTATTTTGTTCTGCTGCGAGCCCCGCTCGATGCCAACTGAGTGGCAGGGAAGACAAAATATGAGGGCTGTTTGGTTATTTATTAGCAGAAGGAGAGCCAACAAGTGACTTCACTTACACATCAGTCGGGGCCCAGAGCCCATTGTGGGAGAGAGAGTTGGGGGTGGCAGAGAGATGTCTGTCAGGCTGGGAAGAGGGAGACTCCAGCTCTCAGACCCCCTGGATGGCCTGAGGGTCCATGACTAAAGGCAGGAACTTCTGCCAAAGATCCCTCGCTGCCTCACAGGGGGGTGGCCCAGCGCTTCCGCACTCTCACCCAGCTGGGCCTGTGTGCCACCCCCGACCCCACTCCCCTGCTCCTCTGGGGTCTCCCAACCCAACCCCAACCCCGGCAGGCAGGCTGGAGGCTCGATCCCCAGCCGCCCCCTCGGTAGAGCTCAAGTCTAGGTGTGGCTCTCCCAAGTGTGCAGGGAAGGACAAAGGGCGCTGAGCTTACTTGGTGCTGCCACACTCGACCGCGGCCACCTTCACGCTGGGTGGCGTCTGCGAAGCCACGGGCTCGATGGTGAGCGTGTTGTCCTCCACGGCGGCCCGTACCAGTGCCGAGAGCTGCAACAAAGCCGGGCAGCAGGTGGGAGTGGTGAGGGGCAGACCTCCGGCGGAGGGGCTGGGCCCCGGGGCCGGCCGCCCTCTGCCCCCGGGCCTCACCTCCTGCATGGTGAAGTCCAGGCAGGGGCCCACGTCCTCACGGTACACCCTTTCAAGGAAGGGACAGGTCTTGTCCAAGGTGGGGGATTCCCTCCAGGCCTGGAACTCTGCGAACAGGGTTGTATCCACCTGCAGGGGAGGGTGAGCCGGGCCCAGTGGTCAAGGCACTGGGTCAGGGGAGGTGGGGGGAGGGGCCTACACGGCCAGGACGGGCAGAGCCAACAGAGGTGGGGAGCCGGGAGGTTGCCGGACAGGCCCTGGCCCACCAGCGAGTCTGTCCCCCGGGGCCGAGCAGGAGAACAGAGTGTCAAGGCGGGACCGTCTCCTTCCTTTTTGCGCCAAAGACCCCGGAACTCAAACGTGCAGATCTAGGTGTGCTTTTAGCTTCCTGGCTCTACGTGGGCCCAGGGCCTCGTCCTGAGGACCCTCACTGCCTCCTGGGGGAGGAAACGTCGCAGAGTGGCCCTGCAGCCCCCCCCTTCCCCGTACACACAGGTGCCACAGCACACACAGACACGGGCACACAGAGGGAACACACGCGGGCCGCCTACTCTGGGGAGGCGACTGGCTGGCCGCCCGGGGGCACATGCAGTGTGAGTGGGGGTAGGGGGGTGACGGAGGGGCGGCCCCTCTCTGCGGCCATTACCTGTCGGGAAAAGGAGAGAGAGGTAGCAGAGGTGGAGGTGGGGGCCGTGGGCGGCCCCCCAGGCAGAAGCTGCCAAGCCGGCTCGTAGGTGAGGTGAACGGCCTTGCTGGGGACCACGCAGAGGAGCAGGGAGAGGAGGGGGGCCAGCCCGGGCTGGGTGGGCGGGGCAGACGGACAGACAGACAGGGGCACAGAGACAGACAGGAGGAAGGAGATGTTAGTGTTCATTCAGAAGCTGAGAGCTCGGAGGGGAGGCTGCAGAGACACAGGGCCGGAGGGAGCTGGGGGCCGCCGTGGTGTCCGAGATCACAGGAAACCAAATTCCAAGACAGCCTTGCTGGGGCTCACTGGGTGCAGCCCTGGGCTGAGCTCCCGGCATGCAGGTCTCGTCAGTGCCTCAGAGCCCCAGGACGCCCTGTTACGTGAAGAGACTGAGTCTCTGACAGGTGACCTCACTCGCCGAGGGACCCGTGGCCAAAGACGTGGCAGGCCACTGCCCAGCCTGGCCCAAGGGCCCCACGCACCCAGCTGAATGGGGGATGGACACAGCCCCCAAACGCTATGCTTGTCGAGGTGCCGTAGCCAAAAGGCGCCGAGGACCCTTGAGTCCAGGGATGTTCCCAGATGGTCTTGGGCCTCAGGGCTGTGGGCACACAGGGCCCAGGCAGCCTGTCCCCAAGGGCCCAGCAGTGGCTTCCCCTTAGGCCAAAGGAGTGTTTCTGGAACTCCCCCATACCCCCACGCAGGGCAGGCCCTCAGGCCCAAGGCCAGCCTCAGGCACACAGAGCATCACCTACTGCTTGGGGCGGCCTGGAGGGGCTATGAAGCCCCCCACGTGTACACCCAGGGGCCAAGGGCCAAACCTCCCATCACAGGAAACCTGCCCAGCCCTCCCAGAGGACACAGAGGCCCGGAGGGGGCAGGCCAGTCTCCAGGTCACACACTGCCTGCCTCACTTTGGCCACTGTCTCCCTCTTCCGTGCCCACGGCCCACCCACCCACCACCCCTCACCTCTTTGCCCTCCTTGTCCGGGGAGAGGGTGTGTCCGGCAGCGGGGCACACAGCGGGGCAGGGGGTGCTGCTCGTGCTCTTATGCCGCAAGTGGCCCTTGCGGGGCCCGGCCTTGGTGGGGCTCAGCAGCTGTGGGTGGAGCTCGCGGTTGGGAGAGGCTGGTGTGGACGTGAGGACCAGTGTCTTCAAGGCTGTCACCTCTGCCTGCAGCATGTCGATCTGGCCGGGGGGGCGGGGGGGGGCGCAGGTAGATGTCAACCTTAGTCCAGGGAAGCATTAGCTGCCCCTGCCTGCCACCCCAGCTTAGGGCTCTGTGACATGTGCCTGTCTGGGAGCTGGAGGGGCCTCCCACTGAGGGGCCCTGGGGAGCCGGGATTTTACAGACGTGCAAATAGACCAAGAGAGGATGCTACTTGTCCAGGCTCCCACAGCCAGACTCCCGGGCTTCTGCCTTGTAAAGGAGGTATGGAAGGAGGAAGAGGAAATTACACTGGCGATGGGATCCTCCCTGCCCTTGAAAGGCCCCAGAAAAGTCTCTGGTGCAGTGGGCACACTGCTGGGGGCCCCGGGGAGCTGTTTCATCTGTGCCGTCTCAGACACCTCTGCCTCGCCGTCCTGGGCCGTGGGCTGCCCATCCCTGCCACCCACCCGGATACGCTGGGGTCCCACCAGGTAGCAAAAGCCCAGCGCTCACGGGGCTGGAGGGTGGGGGGTGGGGTGGGGGCTTTGGTTTGGTTCCGGGCAGGCAGGGGCCTCACCTTGCCCCGTGCCTCCTTCAGCTGCTTTTCCGACGCTGCCTGTTTCATGTTGGCTTCCCGCACCATCTTGTGGGCTTCCTGGGAAGAAGGAAGGCTGTGTGTGAGCACGGAGGGGCGGGTGGGCACCCAGCAGACGCATCCCCCCCCCTTCCCCCGCCAGACCGGCCACCACACCTCGAACAGGCTGGCTGTCAGCTCCTCCAACTCCCGCTCCAGCTGCTCCCGCACCCTGGACAGCCGCTCACACTCCTCATCCTTCAGCTTCAGCTCCTGGGGGGTTCAAGGTGGGTGGCTGTGAACCCCACAGGGGCCCCAGGCCCGGCATGGATGGGACCAGGCACCCCATTCGCCCTACGCCCATCAGGCTCCCTTGCCTGGGTCCTCTCACATGGGAGGACCACCTAAAAAGTCTAGTAGAGCTTAGATCAGGCTTTCAGAGAAGTCAGGACTTCGAGAAGTCCTTCAAAAGTCACGAGCAGAACTGGTCTGCCCTCTGCGCTTCCCTCATGCCCAGCACAGGCTTCCACGCCGCTGGCCCTGACAGGTGCATGGTCTCTCCGGGTGCTCAGAGAGAGCCTGCAGCTCCTCCGGGAGGGCCCTTGGTCTCTGAAGCCCCTCCCGCTGCCCTCAGAGCCCCCACCTTCTGGGCTTTGTGCAGCTCCTCCTTCAGGAACTCGGAGCCCTTCTCACGGATCTCCATGGAAGAGCTTCGCAGACGCAGCACATCCAGCGGGGTGGCCGCAGGGCCCTCCTCACCTCGGGCCTCCTCCCCTGCAGGGGTCTCCGCCAGGCCTCTTGGGGACTCCCTGTGGCTTTTGCAGGGGCCCACGCTCTTCCAGGGGACGGGGACAGCCTCAAGGGGCGGCGGGTGGCCCTCGTCTGGGTGGGGCTGGCTGCGAGGCAAACAGCAAATACACAGTGGGGTCCTGAGGCCCAGAGCGGAGCCCAGGGACCAACCTTGCCCAGCACACCTGCCACTCTTGTCTGTAAAACAAGGACTCTACCCGCGAGGCTGTCACTGGGCTGTCACGAGGGCAGAAGGACCAAACATGAGGTCACCCAGAGGCAAGGCCAGGACTCATCTTTGTCAATCACCCTCTCCAGACCAAGGCCTAGGGCTGAGCTTGGCACACAGTAGGTGCACAGTAGGTGCTCAGTTTGTTTGTGCAGCAGAAACAAATGCATCGGTGCCGGAGAATCTGAGTTTCCGCCTCTACAAAGCGGGGACATCCCAATGGCCCTACCTCCAGGGTCACTGAATAGATGAGACCTGCCTAAACCCTTGGCACCCAGGAGGCACTAAACGGGGCCTGCCTTCTTGGCTATTGTTAATGCAAATTTTATGCAAATGATA
The DNA here is from genome assembly GCA_017311185.1 of Proteles cristata cristata. Taxonomy (NCBI): domain Eukaryota; kingdom Metazoa; phylum Chordata; class Mammalia; order Carnivora; family Hyaenidae; genus Proteles; species Proteles cristata. The sequence goes on along the minus strand of JAESUZ010000239.1, from coordinate 696,283 downwards.
CCCCCTTTAGGGTTGGGGGGAGAAGAAGGACCCAACCAGGGCAGGCAGGGCTGAGGCAGGAAGTTTCTGCCCAATGGCCCAGGCTGTCTTCCTGCTTCCAAACCCTGTGGGGAAGCAGTCCCTTCTCTCTCCTCTGGTCTGCCTTGGGAGCTGAGGCAAATAACCCCTCTCTGGGCCTCAGGAGCCTTCTCTCCCTGAAGCTGAAGACCCTAGAGGTAGTGTGGGGGCCGTCAGCCTCTGTCCCCCACCCCCCACTGTCTACTCACACCCCTCACTTTGCAACAGACCCTGGGGAGGGAGGGAAGGAGGGAGGCAGGAAGGGAGAGGGCTCGGCCAGCACCGGTTTGTGCCAGCACAGCACCTCTGGACTCGCTCAGTCAGCAAAAGCTGGCGACTCCTGAGCTAGCAGCTTCGGAGCCGGAGCCGCGGTGGCTGGGCTGAGCGTGAGTGGCGGGGCCGGGCCACTGATAACAGTGGGGAAGTGGAGGGGAGGGGGCTCAGCAGGACCCACACAGGAGGGAGGAAAGACAAGGCCAAGGGGTCAGGAGACTCGGGACTGCTGAGGGGGAAGTGTGAAAGGCAAGACTGGGGATCAGTCGCTCCTCCTTGTGACCCCAGCACGGTCACCAAGCAGCCCCTGGGCATCAGTGTCCCTCCCAGGGACCCCAGCAATGAGCTCATTCCCAGCCCTTCACATGGCCCTGTCCAGGCGCCCAGCCCAGCCTGCCCTCTGCTTTGGAACTGGCCCAGAGCGTGGCCTCACGGGTCCTTGGCTGAGTCCTGCCTGGCAGGGACCCCGGGCTCTGATAGATGAAGTGGGAAAACACATCTATCACTCCATCAACAGTTTTCCTAATACCCTTGGGGGTGGGGGAGAGTCCTTGTTGGCGAGGGGTCCCTGCGGCAGTGCTACAGCGCCCTGGGCTGGGGTCCGCCCCCAGGGGACTCTCCCATGCCCGATGCTCCCTGGGACTCTCTGTCTACACCGTCTCATTTAGAGCTCTCTCTCAATAGTGTTTGTGGGACTGTCCCCTGCCCACAGACGAGGGACAGGGTCTACCAAAGCACAGAACTTGCCCGGGTTCACACAGCTGCTTGGTGCCCGTGTTGGACGGACAGCCAGGCCTTCGGCCCAAAGCCCCCATCAGGTGGGCGGGGGTGTGAGTGTGAAATCACGACATCAGCCTCAGGATCAAGGTCTACAAGGCCCGGGCAGACACAGGAGGCTCCTCCTTGCCACAGCAGGGAAATGTGACCCAGTTCTGGCCCGACCGACTTCTCAGCCTCTGCTCAGGCCCAGACACTGCCTCCCAGGAGGGCAAGGCCAGGGTCTGTGCCAGGCTCTGACCTGGGGTATGCGTCAGCCCCTGTGAATGTCACTAAAATCCTCTGAAGCTGCTTCCCACCTGTGGGCTGGGGGTAAAAACCGAGAGTCCCTGGATAAGCACCATGTAAAGACCGTGCCGTCTGTGGTCACATTTGGCAGATACCCCTGCCGTGCCTTCCCAGGCTATGGGTCCCACAGCTGAAACCACAGGCCTTGGGGAGGTCCTTCCAGCTGAGAGCCTGGAGGCCTCGGGCCCAGGGCCATCTCTTCAGGTGAGAGAGGATGGCCCTAGTCACTCAGGCAGCAGACCCCAACTCAGGGACTGCACATTTCAACAGGGTTGGCAAGAACTGTGGGCCAAGGCTGGGGGTGAGCCAGGCAGGACACCAGCCCCGGTGCCTTTCTCTCTGCAAGGACCACCCCAGACATCACCCACGTCCCTGCCGAGGAGAAAAAGACCTCCGGCCCCTCCCACGAGGGCCACCAGTGTGGTCTGGGCCGCGGGCCAGAGTGAAAGACACCAACTCCCCTGCTGGTCCCAAGGGCATGAGCTGGGGTTCTGGCCGGACTGTCCCCCATTATTTTCCCAACAGGCTCTCACTTCAGCCGCCTGCAGGGAAGGATGGGGCCCTCTTCTGCAGCCAGAGGAAGCAGTGACCTCCCTACTATTCACCCCCCCCCACCCCCCGCCAGTGAAAAAGCCCAACTTGAAAAATCCTAATGGCCAAAAGCATAAAAAGAGCATGACCACCCCGTAATCCCCAACCACCCAACTGGGGGCCCGGGGTTCAAGTTCAAGAAAGACATCACTTCCCCCTCCTCCCCCATCCCTCCCCCCATCACCTCAGTACTGGGAGGGGCGCTTGAATCTGCAGGCCCTCCCCTCACACTTCTGGGCTGCGAGGCAACTCAGAAATTTCAGGAGGGACCCCGGTCCCCACAGGTCCAGCCTCAGCGTCACACAGCTCGGCAGCCAAACCAGGGGCTGGCAAACCTCCCCAGGAGCACCTGCCCTCGTGGGGAACCCACTCCTTGAACAAGCGTGGTGCCCCCTCCCTGCCCCTCAGCCCAGGTCCACAGCCCTCTGCCAGAACCTTTTCAGCCCCCATTCCCCGCAGAAAACAGAGTCCAGCATCCACAACACCGTGCAGAGGCCCCTGGGAAGGGGTGAGAGACAGGAGATAGTAAGAGTCTAGGTCAGAGGAAAGTGGGAGCCTCCAACACCCCCCCACATCTTGAACCGACTCTGCTGCCTGGAGCCCACGACAGTTTACACAGGAAAGGCCCCACTGGGTCACTTCCCCAGGAAACACACAAGGGGGTGGGGGTGCAGGGACACCACTTTCACCCCCCACTCCTCCCCTAGGCCAGCCAGCATGGCTTTGTCTCTATCCACAAAAAACGGCGAAATGAGAATGAGGTCCCCAGATTCTATGGTCTCCAGTCACCCAGCGACCCCCGAAGGGCCAGGAGGGCCTGTGCAGAGGTCACTGCTGGGGCCAGCGGGGATCCTGCGTGCCTCTTCCCATCCCCAGCACAACCGGCCTGCGGTGAGGTCTTTCTGCCCCTCGGTCTCTCCCCGTCCACTGACCAGGGCCGAAGTCACCTCTTTGAATTAAAGATCCCTGAACGACAGCTTCATTAAAGAAGCTGGAAGGGTGGTTAGGGAGGTTCTGAAACTGAAGGGAGCAGAGGCTGGGACCCACTGGGACCGCTGGACTCGGGCCGGGGCAACAGGGCTGCTGAGGCTGATCCCTACTACAGGGCGGTGCCACGGCACAGGGGCCAAGTTCAGACTCGTGCTCATGCACCCACAGGGGTTCCCGTAAGCCCTGAGGGTGCCAAGGCAGCCAGCCAGGTGACTGGGGTCTGGGGGTCACGGGCGTCCCAGGAAAGGCTTCCTGCATGGGCTCTCTCACTGGCCTGCAAGCCCAGCCAGGCAAGGCTGACAGAGAGGGGCTAAGTCTTCAGCTCCAGCCCTTCGAGCGGGGTCAGAGTCCCAGCCTCGCGAGGCCGCTGCAGGGAGATGCGCTCCCTAGCCCGCTTCGGACAACGAGGCGCGTGATGTTCAGAGGGGGCTGGTGACCTGACCGGAACAGACAGCAAAAAAGTGATAGGGTGGGAACTGAACCCAGAGTCCCAGCTCTATCGCATCATGTGATGCGTCACCCAGAGAAATCCAGACGGGAGGAAAGGGGATGAATGGTGGTTTTGGAGAAGTGGGACAGGATGCAGATGGGGTTTGAGGAAGTCTGTGGGCCGGGAGGGGGTGTGCCCAGGGCACACAGACACAAAAGATTCAGGGCTGGGGGGACCGTGTGGCAGGACATGGGGCTGGAGAGAGCGACAGAAAAAACCAAACAACCGACCGACCACCGTGCCTAGGGCCAGAGAGCCAGCCTGGAGGTCTGAGGAGCAGCCATCACCAGGGTTGAGCAGGGCTGGTTCCAGAAGAATAAGACCACGGCATCGTATGTGTCACGCATAGGAATAGAATGCCAGGCATGCAAACAGAGCGGGACCCCAGCGTGGGGGACGAGCAGGTGAATGGACCAATCCAGCAAGGGGGAAACAGAGCAGGAAAGTGGAGGCCTGAACAGCCTCGGGATGCAAAGCAGGGAGGTTGGGACGCCTGAACCCCGTGGACCAGACCAACCAAACCTTTCCCGGCCATAACCCCCAGGCTGCCAGCCCAGCCCAGACAGGAAATCCAGCCCTGCGTCTCCACCGAGAGCCAACAAGGCCTGGGAGGGTGAGGGCTCACTCTGTGCCCGTGCCGAGCAGGGGGCACACATCACATGCCTCACATCCTCCTGCTTCGTCCTGGAAGAATCTGACGTCCTCTGACCTTGAAAGTCCAGGACGTATGTAGTAGGCGTCTACCATCTGCTAGGCACCCCACCAGCTCCGATCCACCCAATCTGCATGACTGCACAGAGCCCCCTTAGGACCACATTCTAACTGTTCTGCTCCCCCTCTAACCCCTTTTGCGAGCCCCTATTGGGCACAAATCCCGGGCAGACTGGGGGAGAGTCTAGGACAAGCAAATTCTAAGGAGGGTCTGAGCTCCACACATACAGATTAAGGAACAGCAGGAAATATAGCTCCACCCATTGGGGGAGCAAGGCTGGGAAAGAAGAATGACTGCTTCCCAGGGAGGAGGACTGCCCTCCTGCCCCTGAAGCCCCCAGGCCGTACTTTGAAGAAAGTCTGAGCCTGTAGACCCTTGCAATTTAGGCCCACAGGCTTGCGAATCCAAGCCCCGCAGGGTAATCAAATCCCAGAGCTGTGAAGTGACCTGCTCCAGATCACACAGCTTGTCAGCAGCCGGGGATCCTCCCCTCCCCACCCCCTAGCATCCTGCCTGCTACAGAGACACAGCCCTCCATCGCTGGGAGGTTGGGGGAATCTCATTTCATTCCTGAGGGGTCCGTCAGAGGCCGGCCCTCCCTAGAGATAAGTATGATTGGCCCCATCTGTCAGATAGGGAAAACTGAGACCAGGGGGCTAGACCAATGTCATGTGGCCACTTAGTGGCAGAAAACTAGCCTAGAACTCACTTTCTGGCCTTTGCTGACCAGGCCCCAAGTGCCCAGCACTGGGTTAGCTGCAGACACCCAAGGCGCTGTCCTCACGCCTCAGAGCAGGCTTGGCGACCAAGACTGTGGACGTGGGAAACTGTGGGGGATGGGGAGGGGGGTATCCCAGTTATGGGGGGGCGCTGCCTCTGGTTCAGAGTTCAGGGCTCTTGCTCAAGGAGTCCCAAGGAAAAGGGCACACCTGTGCTCCTGCAGAGTCCTGCCCATGCACCCATCCGGGGAGGGCAGCCCTGGGCCCAGGGCCAAGGGGGCGAACCGGCACCAGGACCTAGCTATCGACAGCTGCCATCCCTCCTCACCTACTGGTGAGAAAACGAAACTCCAGACACACTGACAGCTTAGCCAGGGCCACTGACTCCTGATCCCCGACTCCTCGTACTCTAGAATGCAGTGCTTGGGGCGCCTGGGTGGCTCAGTCGGTTAAGCATCCAACTTCGGCTCGGGTCATGCTCTCACTGTTCGTGGGTTCAAGCCCTGCGTCCGGCTCTGTGCTGACAGCTCAGAGACTGGAGCCTGTTTCAGATTCTGTGTCCCCCTTTCTCTCTGACCCTCCCCGGCTCACGCTGTCTCTCTCTCTCTCTCAGAAATAAACAAAAACATTTTTAAAACAATTTTTTTAAATGCAGTGCTCAAAGAGACCCCAAAACTCTGCCTCTCATTTCCAGGTCCAGCTCCTCCTCCTGCCCCCTATGCTATCCATCTGCATTTATAAAGCACCTAGTAGGTACTCTACCTGAAGGCTTAGGGCTCCAAATGCACTTGCAAAAGGTGTATTATGTTGAGGATCATGGCCAAGGGGTGGGGTGGGAAGGTCAGCTTGGCAGCCTGGTCCATTCAGAAGGCTCTTGGGAATAGGGCAGAGAGGCTGGACTAGAGGTCTTCTCCAAGACCTTGAGTCTTTTTAGCGACTTTGTCTTTAAAGAGAGCGTCTATCTATTGATGGCTCCCAGCCCTGTCTGTCTGGCCGTGTCCTGGATGCCTCCAGGGAAGGGCACCCTGAGCCTGAATCACGCCTGGATCACCTGCTCATTTCATCCAGAGACCCAGAGAAGAGAGGCCATGCTCTCAAGATCCCACAGCAACTCAGTGACTGTGTTTTGCCTGGGTGCCCCCAACACATAGGGTCACAAGCTTCTTCCTGAAGAGGCTCCCCTGTAAACACAGTTCACCCCAGGCAAGGATTGCGCTAACCTCACCAGGTTCCACATAACCACTTTTTCCGGAAACTCACTGTTCTTGGGCGGGGGGGCGGGGCGGGGGGCGATTACATTTCCAAAGAACACAGGCTCTGCTTCAACTTTCACCCTTTTAAGAGTCTCACCCCCACTCTCCACACCTCACCTCTACCAGGAGCCCTTTCTCTCAGCACCCCCTGCTGGGGACAAAGCCCCACTGCTCCCTAGCATCTCAGCTCAAGCTTTGCTAGGTGCCTCGGAGTAAAGCGGATCCGGCCCACATTAAAAACCTCTCCAGCCCGCCAGTCCCCTGAGTGGCTTCCCTCATTCCCCAGCTGTGGCTGGAAAGGAGCCCTGCCTGGGACCACCCGTTGGCCCAGTTCTTTACAGGAAATACAACCCACCCCACTCTGGCCGCATCTCTTCCAGGACCTGGCCTTTCCAGGCCATGGGGAAGAGGAAGTGCTTGCCCAAGTTCCTGACAAGACCACAGCCTTCCTGCACATCCAAGGCGGGGGTCCCATGCCAGGTCGGCCAGAGACTGGGCTCACCCCGAGAGCCAATAAACAGTCATGGGGGCTGGGGCCACGAAGCCGGGCCCCAGGGCTGTGCTGTCCTCCTTCAGGCTGCAGGGAGGTCCCACCCCACACCTCCGACCCTGGTCGGATCAAGCAGCCCCAGATGGAGATTCATCAACTTACTAGAGACCTTGGCAGAGACCCAGCCCCCTGTCCCCCGCTGCACTGCTTTCCAAAGGTTCCTTCAGGCGGGGGAGGGGGGGTACCCCAGACTTACTCTGGCTTGCAGCGCCACCCCACCCCCATCCCCCGCCTTCTCACTTGCGCTCCAGATGAGCTAGGAATTGGCGCCGTCCCTCCGGGAAGGTCTGCCGCCCACCCGTCACACTCCCACCCGCAGAGAGACGCCCGACCGCTCCCCGCCGAGTGTCCTTCCATCTCCGCTGCCAGTTGACTCGCCCGTCCTCGTGCTACCGGGGGCCCTCCGCCGCGGGCAGGGTGCACACATGGCAGGGACCCCCCGCCCCCGGGGGGCTGCCGCGGCCCGAGCCGGCGCCGTGCGGCGAGCGCGCGCGGACCTACCCGCTCCACATCCCGGCGCCGCCGCGAGCTCCCTGCGCCGCCCCGCGCCGCGTCCCCGCCCGCCGCCTGTCAGTCCCTCCCGCAGCCCGGCCGGCCGCGCGGCCCCCGGCCCAGCCCGCCCCTGCCCTCGGCAGGTCACGTGGCCGAGGGGGTGGCCCGAGGACACGTGCCCGGCCCCGCCCCTCCGCCGGCCGCGCGCCCCGAGTCGGTGCGCCCTCGCGGGGGGGAGGAGCCTGAGCCCGGTATCCTGCGGCCCGCGTCGCGCTCCGCAGCTCGCCGCCGACCCGTCTCTGGTCCCCCGCGGCATCAAGAACCTTGGCGAATTGTCACGAGAGCCAGCTGACACTCTCCCACGCCCACACTACCCCCGGCCCGGGCAGCACTCCACCCCCCTTCCTTGGGCTCCCTGCTCTGCACACATCCTGCATGGTGGGACCGGGCCGGGGCCCTAAAACAAGTTTTCTCAGGTTTACTCTGGGTGCTTACCCGCTCATCCCAAGGAATGACCCACCTTTGGCCCAAGTCTTCGATCCCAGGCGTCACCCCCACCCCACCCCCAACTACTGCGGAAAGGGGCCTTTCGGTCTTGTTCTGAGCATTCCCTGCCCAGCCCTTCCCTGCCTTTGCCCAGCATCTATAGTGTGGGGGAATGCACCCCCACCACGCACATCCGTTTGGTCTCACTCCTCTGCAAAAGCTTTTCCTGCATCCCAGACCACTAGTCTTCCTGATCCTGAGTCTCTCCATCCCTCTGTCACCCATCCTGAGCCCTGATCACTGGCCTCTATTTAAGCCTGGGGCTGGATCCAGTGAGAGTATAGCTCTTCTCTCTTGCGTAGTTTCCACCCTCCATGACTAGGGAGGCCTGAGAGGCCAGGAGGAAGGAGGTGCTTCCCTTCCAGAAGCTTCCAGAACTCGGGGCACTACTCTTCCAAGCCCACAGAGCTGAAGCCCCAGACTTGAATTTGTCAGGTCTTCATTCGGGGACACACAGTTCTTTCATCCATTTGTCCATTCATTCATGTACCCCCTCTGAACACAAACTGTGGACCATACAAGGGCTAGGGATCCAAAGGGAAATTGCAGACGCGTGCTCTGTTATCCTGGGGCTCCAGTGTGGAAGGGTGATGGGAGGGTGGGAGACATATTCATAAGGACTTCCACTTCCGAGGTCACTGCTTGCCCAGGGCATACCTTGCTAAGTGCATGGCGTCCTCGCCAAAAGTAGAAAACGATACTGCTTTTTCTAGGTGGGCACAGCCCATGCCAGGGTACAGGAGTTGGTGAGTGGAGGGCAGGCTGGGTTTCATGCCTTGCTCACTCACTCCCTTGGCTGGGCCTTGTGCAGTGAACCACCTGGGCAGGCCACTGTGACATCCCTTCTGACCTACCTGAATCATTCTACCCAGGCCTCCCATGCCATTCACTCTGCAGGGGCAATCGTTTCCCCAACTGTGGTTTCTCAAGGTCAAGGACCAACTCCTTCTTGGTGCAGTGTTTCTCCACCTACGCCAGCCTAGCCCACCGTCTGGCCCAAAGCAGATGTCATCATCTGTTTGTTGCCTTGAATCCTGTACCAAATAAGCGTTGAGCAACAGTGGTCTTCCCAGCCCTTGCTCTGTTCGTTATTTAGAGGAAGGAGACACAAATGGAGCTCAGGACAGGGCCCCTACCCTCCAAGACTTCATAAAGCCTGGACAGGAGATAAGGCCTGGTCCAAGTCACAGTAACCCAGACTGGTGGGAGATAAGGCCTGGAAGGGGTGTCAGCCCAGAGGAAGAGTCCTTAGCAGGACAGGGGATGGCTAGAGGGCTGTGGAGGCCCTTAACCGAGGCCTCCAAGGAAAAATGTGGGGTCACCACTCTGGGAGCACTGACACCCAATTACTACCAAAAACTATCACGTCATCTATACATCCAGTGATCTTGGATTCCCAGGTCTCCCTAGCTCCTCCCACAACCCAGTGAGCTCTGCTCCTCAGCTGAAAAGGATAGGCTCAGAGAAGTTCAGGAGCCTACTTGATATCACACAGCCAGGGGGGTGGGGGGGGCTGAAACCCCTTACACCAGTTTTCTGGAAGGACAGCCCAGAAACCCAGAGAACTCACTAGAAGCTGCAGCTGCGTGCAGTCAGGCAACGACAGGGGAGCCTACGGGAGGCCTGGCCAGCAGGTGAGGAGGCAGAAGTGAACGGTGTGTCCTCTGCCTTCAAGCCACTGCCCTTCTCCTCCCTGCCATCGCCATCCCCATCTGGCTGCCTTGACCCCAGGCCCTTGGCTGGAAACAGATGAGGAGCAGGAAACTGCCAGCTTCGATGACCCTGGGCCTGGTTCCGAACTCAGGTCTCTCCTCACTCAGCTCACTGTGTGACCCAGGAAATGTGGCTTGCCCCCTCTGAACCTTAGACTCTGCGTCGGTACAACCACCAAGTAAGACCATCAGGGTCACCCCTTGGCACTGACCTTGTAGGAGGGTCATGAAATTCCCCATGACTGCATGCCAGTCCCTGACAGGAGCCTGGCCTCTTACCTGGGCCTCCTCCCCAACGCCCCTACAGAGTGGCAAGAATCCCCGGCCTTTTTCTCCACGATCAAGGTCACTAGCTCACCTGTCTGTGTCCCAAGTCTCCTCTCCCAAGTTCCCCTCAAGTGCAGGTCCCAGAGCTGATGGAGCGTGGCGGTCAGCCCCGGAGCTCATCGCCAGGAACGCGGGGCACGTCCCTCGGGCAGGACACCTTGGTGTGCTCCTTGGGGCATGCATGCCAAGGCCAGCCTGAAGGCCCCTGCGGAGACTGCGAGGCAGGCGGGCAACAGAAGCCCTTCTCCCCCCACCCCCACCCTTGGGCTGAGCCTCGGGCTAACCTTTGCTATCTCTGAGGAGCAGCGTCCTGGGAGGGAGGCCCCTCCCAGCAGACCTCTATCTCCTGAAACCCCGTAATTATTAACTCCCATGGCTCTGCGGGCCATGGAAAGCTCTGGGGCCCTCCTTCCTGGGCTCTGGGCCAGGAAAGGTGAGACACCCTGAGGGGTCGTGGGAACTTTCCTTCACATGCCCAAGGCCCCAGGCTTTCACTAGGCCTGAAGACAGAGCTGTCTGTCCCCTCCCTGGCGGGGCTGGCGAGTTGGAAAGAGCCCATCCAGCCCCGGTGGTGTGGTCTGGGGCAGGAACCTCCTCCCGCCCCTCCCCCCATCCCTAGCTTTGATACCCCCTTAAAACTCGCAACCACCAGCAAACAGGGACACCTCAGTGTAGCAGTGGGGAACGCAGGCCCGGTGTCGGACAGGCCGGATTCAAACCCCACTTCTAGACTATAAGACTTTGAGCATGTTAGTTTCTGGGCCTCAGTTTCCCCAACTATAATATGGAATTTCACCCTCTAAGGGCACACCAGGCCAGCTCCTACTGCCCGGACATGCCCTACCCACTGCTTGACTCACACAGTGCCCTCTACAGCACATCCTACCCCTGATAAATCTCCTTTACAGGTACCCTCTCCACCAGCAAGCCTTCCCCTGTGGCATGGGGGTGGAGCCGTCAGACAGATGTCCACCTTGCGTCATGACGATTGGCCCTGTCGGACACCCCCACCAGAACTGAGTGAGCCCATTGGTCAGAGGCTGGCCCGCACTCACCACCAAATCCTCAGTACCCCCTTGTCTGAGACAGGGTCAGCCTCAGTCTATCCAGGATGGTTTGAGTCTTCCACCCTGTCTCATTTGGCTTTGAAATCTAATCTTGGTTCTGCTGTCCCTTAGCTGTGTGGACTTGGGCGAGTCACCTCACCTCTCTGGGACTCAGTTCCCTCATCTGTAAAATGGGAACGATCGTCCCCTGTGAAGTTGTGAACATCACAGAAGGTAATGTTCGTGAAGGGTCTGCCACCCTTGAAATGAGAGTTTCCTATTCCTTTCTCCCTCGCCTTCTCTCTTCTTTCCTGTCAGCCTCTGAGGTCCCTGTGGGGAAGAAGCTGCCAGTTCCTGACTAGCAGTCACACCCCCAGCCCTGCCCTGCGGATAACAATATCTCAGGCTTTGGGCTTCGAAGCTCTCCGCCTAATGCAAACCAGATGCTGGCTTTGCCTTTCCTGGCAGTGAATTTTCCATGGCCTGCTCCCACCCCCTTCCTGTTTTGCTCCTCACTGATCCCCTGCTAAATTCTCCCGTGCCCCCACCTTCCTCTGCGGGGCAACCTCTGGGCCCACCTGGAAGCAATTAATGGAAAACAGGAAGTGTGGAGGGGGGGGGAGGGGAAGGTCTCTCCATCACCCCAACATGGCACGAGCGGAAAGGAGCCGGTGACAAAATGTGTCAGTGATAGTCCCTCACTGCCAAGCACTGGCCAACCCCTCAGGGAGGAAACGGAGTCAGAACTGCTTTCGGGACCATAGAGAAAAAACTGCTACTTTCTGCACATCTAGGCATAGCTGGGACTTCATGGGGCGCTTCAAGGGCCTTGTCCTTGGCTGTGACTTAGAAAATTCAGAGCCAGAAGAGGCCCAGGTCCCTCCTGTTGCAGATGAGGAAACTGGCTTGGAGGCTCGTCCAGGGTCACTGGTGAGTCAGAGCCAAGGGGCAGCTGGGCCTGAGACTGCTTGCCAGTAAAAGTTGCTCCCCGATGTCACTTCCCGGGCTTGTTATCTCATCATCCCCGCGGCCCTTCCCCGGCCCTTCCCTCCCCCCCACCCCCACCCCCACCCCCTGCAGGGAGCCCTGGGCCCCATCACGAGGATGCTCACAAGGCCACCCGCAGCACCTGGCCAGGCGACCTGATCTTCCCCACCAGGACCTGGGCCCTGGGAAGGGAGGCCATGGGCAAGCCCAGGAGTGTGCAAGTCTTGAGCTCTACCTTTATCCTCAGCCCCGTGAACCCCCTCGGGGCATCCAGGGCCGGCCCTCCATCCATTTCCCCCAGCAAACAACGGCCCAAGGGCTCCCCCAGTGCTGGGCCCGGGCGGCCCCTCCCTCCGCCAGCTGTGCTCAGTATTTGGACAACTGGATGGAATGTTTTGCAGCTACAGTCCACCCAGGGTCCCTGAGCTCAGATTTCAAGAGGGGCGGGGAGAGGATGCTGGCTCCAGGGAGAGGGAAAGAGGCTCAAGAGGTCAAATAGGAGTCTGGCGCACCTCCCCCGCCATCCCCAGCCCCTGACACCCTGCCCAGGCCTGACCAAGACCACTGGCTGGCCAGCCCCAGGGTGGTGGGGAGATGGAGTGAGCCTCAGACCCTGGAGAGGAGGCCAGAGCAGAAGGTGGAGGCAACCAAATGACGTCAGAGATTTGGTGGGGCCAACTTGGTGAAGTCAGGCCCTGGAGACGGGAGGGGCCAAGCCCAGGGCAGCACTTTGAGAACACTAAGATTGCTAAGATTCCACCACAGAGATGCGTCCATCTGCTACTATCCCCATTTTATAGATAGAACAATTGGGGTCCAGAGAGAGTAGATCACCCCAGGTGACGCAGCATGCTGCGTGTAGAGCTAGAACCCAAGCTCCAGATCCCAAGTTCACGCTTCTCATTATTCTCCTGTTCCCACACTCACCTCCAGCCCGGAGACACACACACCCCAGCCACTGAATCGTCATCCTTCCTCTTCCTTAAAAGACACAGACAAGGGGCGCCTGGGTGGCTCAGTCAGTTTAAGCGTCTGACTTTGGCTCACATCATGCATGGTCTCACTGCTTGTGCTTTCGAGCCCCGCATCGGGCTCGGTGCTGATGGCTCAGAGCCTGGAGCCTGCTTTGGATTCTCTGTCTCCCTCTCTCTGCTCCTTCCCCACTCACGCTCTCTCTCTCTTTCTCTCTCAAAAATAAGTAAACATTAAAAACAACACACAGACAGGATAACCTACGCAAAGGGGTACTGCAAGTTCACAAAGAGAACCCACAGACGCCAGGCTCGCTGCCAGCTTCTGAGAGCATTAACCTACTTGCGGACAAAGGGCGGAGGCTCTGGTAGCCAGAATTCCTGCACCTTCTCCCACCTTGAGGCCAGAGGTCTCCCAGATTCCCCAACACAGCTGCTCAGGCCTCCCAGAGCCCCTTGAATAAGGCTGACAAGACGCACAAGTTCTAGACCCAACTATACGGAAGACAGTTTGAGGCTCAGAAATGGAAAGGTTTCTCTTTGCTCTACTTGACTCACCATCGCGTTGCGGGTGCTGATGGCAAGGAACAGGAGGCTCCAGTGGACCCCTTTGGAGACTTAAATATTTCCCAGCAATAAAACCTTTGGTGCTCACTTGAAGAAAGGAGGAAGGGGATTCCTTTGAGCCCAGATGGGTGTGGGAGTCCCACCAAGGTGCCTGGGGGCCTGGGCTAGATTCCTGGAGGTGGAACCTGTTTGGCCACTCCCAGCTCCTGAGCAGGAAAGTTCTCTACCACCTAATGGAGTTCGAGAACCAGCCACACCTTCAGAGGCAGATGTGGCTAGAGGCAGTAGGTTGGCCCGACCTCACTTCCTTCCAAAATGATGGGATGAGGCAGGGACTGTAACAGGATCTTTTTTTAAGCTTATCTATTTTTTTAAGTAATCTCTACACCCAGTGTGGGGGCTCAAACTCAAGACCTTGAGATCAAGAGTTGCATGTTTCTCCGACTGAGCCAGCCAGGCGCCCCTGTGCCAGGATCTGTACATTTGACTGATTTAGTTCACCCTCAAACCACCCAATGTGGTCCTTCATTGCTTTCTGTTCCCATCTCAGTGATGGAGGAATGGAGACAGGTGAAAAGATTTGGCAACAGTGAGCAAGTGAAAGAATTAGGATTTTAATCCACGTTGTCTAACTCCAAAAGGTACGTGAGGCTTTTCTGAGAAAAGAGGGCTTGAAGAATAGGCATGATTTAGGGGCGTCTGGGTGGCTCAGTCGGTTAAACGCCCAACTTCGGCTTAGGTCATGATCTCACGGTTCGTGGGTTCGAGCCCCGCATCGGGCTCTGTGCTGACAGCTCACTGAGGGCCTGGAGCCTGTTTCGGATTCTGTGTGTGTCTCTCTCTCTGACCCTCCTCTGCTCATGCTGTCTCTCTCTCAGAAATAAATAAAACATTAAAAAAATTTTTAACAAAAAAAGAATAAGCAGGATTTAAATAATACAGAATGGAGGATGGGCATTCTATGCCAAGGAACACCAGGAACAAAGCCTTGGCGGTGGGACAGAGCAGGGCATAGGAGAGAGAAGCCAACTCTCCCCTTTGGCTGGAGCTCAAGCTGATTTGGGGGACACTAGAGAAAAGACTGGACAGGCAGTCTCAGAATGAATCACAAAAAGCATTGGAGGCCAAGTTAAAGAGTTTGGACTTTATTCTAAAAGCTCCAAGGAGACAGTTAAACATTTTTGAGCAGGAGAGTGACATGAGCAGAGCCCTGCTATGGGAAGATTAGACTGGCAGCAGTGTGCATAGAAAATAGAAATGAACTTATCAAATATCCTGAGAGGTAAAGGCTTTCTAAACTTAGATGCATTTGAAGAGACCTCAAAAGGAAAAATCAATAGATCTGTTTCCATTAAAATTTAAAACTTCTCCATCTTCCTCCTTTCACCAAAAAATAACCAAAATTAAAAGGCAAATAGCCTAGGGAAAATATTCCCAGCAAGTGGCAATCTTTCATATGTAAAGAATTCTCAAAAATCAATAAGAAAAGAATAAGAAATAAGAGTCTGGCAAACATGTTCATTCATTCAATCATTTATTCAAGCCACATGTAATGAACATCTGTGGCAGGTGCTGAGAAAATATTAGTGGACAAGACAAAATTTTAAAATATATATAGACTGATGAAATCAAATAGAGAAACCAGTAAAAGACCGGCACATATCTGGAGCTCTGATGTTCAGATATACCCTTGCTGATCAGTGGGGAAAGGAAGGGGCCATAAAATACATCATGTAGGAACAACTGATTGAGACTATGTAGATAAAATAATTGGAACGCTATCTCACACTATGTGGAGAAATTAATTCCAGATAGATTAAATGTGGGAGAAAAACTGTTAGAAGAAATTTTAGGAGACCACCTTTTTTTTATTTCAGAGAGAGGAAGGATTGTTAAGTAATTTCTACATCCAACGTGTGGGGCTTGAATCCATAACCTCAAGGTCAAGAGTCATATACTCTACTGACAGAGCCAGTAGGTGCCTCACGAAAGGAAGGATTAAAAAAAAAAAAAAAAAAAAGACATAAAGGGGCAACTGGGTGGCCCAGTTGGTTGAGTGTCCGACTTCAGCTCAGGTCATGATCTTGCAATTTGTGGGTTCAAGCCCCACGTCGGGCTCTGTGCTGACAGCTAGCTCAGAGCCTGGAGCCTGCTTCAGATCCGGTGTCTTCCTCTCTCTCTGCCCCTCCCCTGCTCATGGTCTGTCTCTCTGTCTCTCAGAAATAAATAAATAAACATTAAAATTTTGTTTTAATTTAAGGAGAAAAAGACATAAAAAGTGCTAACCATAAAAGAAAACTGATAAATCCAACTATATTAAAACTGAGAACTTCTTTTCATCAACTGACACCATAAAGTTAATAAAAAGATGAGCCCTCGGGGGCCTGGGTAGCTCAGTTGGCTAAACGTCCAACTTCAGCTCAGGTCAAGATTTCACAGCTCAGGAGTTCAGGCCTCTGTCGGACTCCGTGCTGACAGCTCAGAGCCCGAGGCCTGCTTTGGAATCTCCCTCTCTGCCTCTCCCCTGCTTTCATTCTGTTTCTCTGTCAAAAATAAAAACATTAAAAAATAATAATAATAATCAATAAAAAGATGAGCCACAACCAACAAAGTTGTAGTATCTAGAATATAAAAGAAACAGGAACTCCCCAGTCAATAAAAAATATATAAAATAACTAGAAAAATGGGCAAAAGATATGAACATGCATTTAATAGAAGAAACATGATAGGGCCGCCTGGGTGGCTTATTCGGTTAAGCATCCGACTTTCGCTTAGGTCATGATCTCGCGGTTCGTGGGTTCGAGCCCCGCGTCGGGCTCTGTGCTGATTGCCAGCTCGGAGCCTGGAGCCTATTTCAGAGTCTGTATCTCCCTCTCTCTCTCTCTCTGACCCTCCCCTGCTCACGCTGTCTCTCTCTCTCTCTCTTAGAAATAAATAAAACATTTAAAAAAAAAAAAGGAACCTGACAAACGGCCAATAAGAGTTTGAAAAGATTCTCTAACCTAATCACATTGGTTATCAGGGAAATTAAAGTAAAACCACAACAAGATAGCATCTTACCATTCACCAGGATTGGCAAAAATTAAGAAATCTGGTAATACCAAGAGATGAACAAAACACACACCCATCCACAACAACCACAGTGTTGGTAAGAGTGTAAATTGTAACTGCTTTGGTAAACAATTTGGCATTCCCTTCTAGAATCGAACATTTGCGCGTGCCGGGACCAAGCAATTCCACTCCTGGGTATATATGCTACACCAATTCTACCACATTTGCACCAGGAAACATGTGCAAGACTGTTCATAACAGCAATCAAAATGTCCAATGAGCAGGGGCTGGATAAATGCATTGTGTTATTCGTTGCCTAAAGCCCTGCATCCAATTACCATAAACAGGAGGCTTAAAACAACACGGATTTATCTTCCCACCCTTCTGGAGGCCAGAAGTCCAAAAGCAGGATCACTGGGCCTAAATGAAGATCTCGGTTGGTCCATGCTCCCTTTGGAAGCTCAAGGGGAGAGTTTGTTCCTTGCCTCTTCGGTGTCTGGTGGTAGCTGAGATTCCTTGGCTTGTAACCACACCACTTCTCCATTATCTTTGCATTGTCTTCTCTTCTTCCATTTGTGACAAATCTCTCTCTCTCCCTCTTATAAGGACACTTGGGGTTACATTTAGGGCCCACCTGAATTATCCAGGATAAGCTCCACATGGCAAAATGTTTAACTTAATCACATTTGCAAAGACCCTGTTTTTATGTAAGGCACGATGTACCCGTTTCAGAGATTAGACTCTGACATCTTGGGAGGTGGAGGGGAGGGCTTTTTTTCCCCCAGTTTTCTGCAGTCTGTCCTCAGTCTATCACACACACAAAATACATTCACCCTATCCCAACATCTCCAAAACTCTTAGCCCATTGTAATGTCAACTCAAGCCCAACATGTCATCTAAATATAATCAGCTCAAAATCCCCAATCGCATCTAAACTAGGTTGTGGTGAGACTCTGGGTAAAATCCATTCTGGGAAAAAAATTCTTCTCCCCGTCTCTGAAGCTAGTAACAAGTCATCTGTTCCCCAAGTATGATGGGATACGCATAGTATAACAGTTACAGACATCTTTACTCCAAAAGGGAGAAAATGGAAAAGAGAAAGGGACTGGTCCCAGATAATTTCAAACTCCAGCAGGACAAATTCCTCTAGTTTTCAAGGTGTGGGACTAATCCTCTATCACCCACAGTTCTTGCCTCCACATCTGTGGTTCTGGCTCCCAGGTCCAAGATTCCGCCCTCTGGGCTTGAGGTTATTCTCTTTTGTCATTCTTCTTTTTTCTTCACAGTAGGCACATGTTTGAAGCTGAGTCATTTCATAAGCCTATTTCCTGCCTCTAGAATATGGGAGTCCAATAGCCTTCCTTCATTCCATTCTGTCTCTGTCTCTTTCCATCTAAGATGGCGGCGTTTCTGCTGGTATAACTCTCAAAAGCCTTGTGGGTCTCCCGTGTATGTCACAGAGATTCACATCATTACAGAGAGTCCTCCACAGATCTTGCCTGGATAATTCTTTCTGGTTTCTGCTGAGACGGATGAGTGGATCTATGAGTCACACACTCAATATCCTCACACTAGCAAAAGGCTATTCAACCACACCCATGGCCTTCTCTCCAGAGCACATTTTTCTAAGAGTAAATCGCCTAATTTTAGTATATTTCACAGTTTGCAGAGGCTGCAAATTTCCTTCATGATCATGTGCTGGTTCCGTTTGATGTAACCGTTCTTCCCCTGAGATATCTTTTTCCTCTCTCACTTTATGAAAATCAGCAAGAAGAAAACCAGGCCACAGCTTTAACATTTTGCTTGGAAATCACCTCAGCTAAAATCCAAGTGCATCCCGTACAAGTGCTTCAACAGCGCTTCTCGAAACTCTTCCAGCCTCTACCCAAGAGCCATTCCAAACCCATCTTCACATGTTTAGTGTTTGTTACAGCACCATATCACTCTTGATTCCAAAATTTGTATTCATTTGATATGGCAGTGGAAACAAATTCACACAAACTAGATGGCTTTTAGCAACAGAAATTTATTTCACACCCAAATTTATTTCACTGTGCCCAAATCAAGATGTTGGTAGGTCCATGTCCCCCCTTGAGGCTCTAGGGGATGCCTCTGTTCTTTGCTTTTTCCAGCTCTGGGCAGCTGCTGGCATTCCTTAGTTTCACTCCAATTTCTGTTTCCATTATCACATTGTTTTTCCTCTTCTGTCCATGTCAAATCTCCTTCTTCCTCCTTCTTATAAGGAGGTATGTGATTGAACTTGGGGCCCACCCTGATAATCCAGGATACTATCCACATACCTCAAGATCCTTAGGTATGGATCCTGGAGTCCATGACCTAATCACAACTGCAAGGATCCCATTTTCAATAAAGTACCATCTACAGGTTTCTGGGACCAAGACTTGATATCGTTGGGGGGCTATTTTTCATCCTACCATAGCTCTATTCTTATGATAGAACGTTAAACGGCAATGGCAGTGAATGGATACTTATATGTCACTTATTTCACTCCCTACTCCAATGTAAGCTCTGTGAGGACAGGGCCTTGTTTCACTCACCACTGTACACTCAGTCCCCAGAAGAGTGACCACCAGATAAATGGTACCCAATAAATATTTGCTGAATGAACTACTGAGCTGAAGTCGGATGCTTAACCAACCAGCCACCTAGGTGCCCCTCTAAATGAACTACTAAAATGGATATTTATATGAAGAATAACACAAGTAAATAGAAACTTTCATGGTATAACATCAAGTGAAAAAATCAGGATGCAAATTCTTATATATAAGGTAATTATTTTTACGTAAAAATTCTATGCTAAAACAACCTGGGGATGTAGGGAACTCCTGGAGTCCATGACCTCACAAAAGCAGCTGATAAACTGGAAAAACTGGCAAAATCAGCTTTATCAGAATTCTGGAAACAACTCTGAGTTTAGAGCCAACCAGCTGAAGACTTATCAAAAAGTAAACAACGGAGGTGCCCGGGGTGGCTCACTCGGTGAAGCGTCCAACTCTTGATTTCAGCTCAGGTCATGATCTCACTCTTCATGACATCAAGTCCAATGTCAGGCTCTGCTGACCGTGCAGAGCTTGCTTGGAGTTCTCTCTCTCCCTCTCTTTCTGTCTCTCTCTACCCCTCCCCTGCTTGCTCTGCCTCTCTCAAAGCAAATAAATAAACATTTTTAAAAAAGAAATAAACAGGGGCGCCTGGGTGGCTTAGTCGGTTAAGCGTCCGACTTTCTCTTAGGTCATGATCTCACGGTTCGTGGGTTCGAGCCCCGCGTCGGGCTCTGTGCTGACTGCCAGCTCGGAGCCTGGAGCCTGTTTCAGTCTGTGACTCCCTCTCTCTCTGACCCTCCCCTGCTCACAGTCTCTCTCTCTCTCCTAGAAATAAATTTAAAAAAAAAAAACATAAAAAAAAAGAAAATTTAACAGTAAATTTTCATGACCTTGGATTTGGTAATGATTCCTTAGCTATGACACCAAACGAACAAAGAACAAAAGAAAAAATAAACTGAACTTTATAAAAAAAATAAATAAAACTTTTGCACATCAAAGAACATTCTCGAGAAGGTGAAAAACCAGAGAATGGGAAAAAACATTTGTAAATCATATATATCTTATAAGAGTCAATGGCCCAGAATATATAAAGAACTCTTAGAACTCAAACAATAGGAATACAATCCAATTAAAAGATGGGCAAAGGACTTGGATAGATATTTCTCAAATGAATACATGCAAATAACCAATAGGCACACGAGAGGTTCAACATCATTTGTTACTAGGGAAATGCAAATCAAAACCACAAGGAGATTACCACTGCACACCCACTAGGATAGCTTTTTTTTTTTTTTTAAGAAAAATAAAAAGAGTTGCTGAGCAGAAGGAGAAACTAGAATCCATCACGCAGTGCTGGTGGGAATGTGAAATAGTACAGCCACTGTGGAAAACAGGCAGTTCCTTGAGAAATTAGCCAGAGAGTTACCATGTGATCCAACAATTTCACTCCTAGGCATACACCCCAAAGAACTGAACGTTTAAAGAAAAACATGCCTATACATATATATAGTAGATTTTTTAAAAAATGGAAACAATCCAGATGTCCATCAACTGAGAAAGGAATAAACAAACTGTGGTATATCCATACAGTGGAATATTATTCAACCCAGAAAGAAATAAAGCTCTGGCGATACTACAGTGTGGCTGAACCTTAAAAACATGATGCCAAGTGACAGATGCCAGACATAAAAGGACAAATATTCTTTGATTCCATTGATATGAAATGTCAAGGAAAGGCAAAGCCATAAAGACAGAAGCAGATCGATGGCTACTAGGGATGGGAGAAAGGGGTGAATTGGGAATGACTGCAAAATAGGTACTGAGTTTCCATTCGGGTGAGAAAAATGTTCCAGAATGACTGGCAATGGTTCAGTGAAGTAAAAGCCACTGAATTAATTGTACATGTACGATGGTTACAGTGGTAAATTTTATGGGGTGTGCATTTTACCTCCATGTTAAAAGACAGGAAGGAAATACATCAAAATGATCATCTTTGGCGATCTCGTGTTTTTCACTGCGCTGCATTTTCCTAGCCGTCTACAATAAGCCTGCAGTACCACGATCAACTTAAATCTCTCTCGTTGCTGTGGGAAGCAAATCTCTCAAACTGTCATACACACACAGACCTCCTGGGGATCGAGTGGTCTGGGGCGGGGGACCTGAGAGTCTGCATTTCCAGCAAGCTTCCCCAGACCTCCCTTTGAGCAGCCAGGCTCCAGAAATCAGCAGCCCAAGGTTCACGGAAGCTGAAATGCCAACACAGAGAAGACTCTTGCTTCTGGACGCCCTCCCTCGGGGGCCTACGGAGTGTAGGACCCACTGACGTTTATCCGAAATTCAGATGTAACTGCTGCCTTCTTGTTTCTTTTTGCTGACTCTGAAACCCCAGCCTGCGGTGGAGAAGGGGTGGAGCTGTGGTTGTCCAGGCAACCTGTGTCTGAGATACTTCAAGACCACTCAAGGCAGCTTGCTTGATGGTCCCGTTGACCTAGTGACAGTCACCAACACGGCTTACTCCCCATCTGACCCACCCTTGGGTCATCCTCCCCGACTACCCTTGGGTCTGTTCCACCCAGCTGGCCACCTCCTGAGAAAGGCTCCCCCTGGAAACTGGCACACGGATTCTCACCTGATCTGGCCACCTGGTCCGGCCGCCCACGGAGCAGCAGCATCCCCTCCAGGACACCGCTGTCAGGCAGCCTTACCAACCAACCAACTCGGGGTCAGTACCCGAGAGCCAGGAGGTAGTCTGCACAGTGGCTACTGGAACGGCTCTGAGACTCAGGTTTGAGTGGAGCCTTGGACAAGGTACTTACCTTCTCTCTGGGCTTTGCCACCTACCTGTCACAGGTGGATAACGCTTCGTAATCCCCAGTTCTGATGATGAGATGAAATCATTTCTCAATAGCGCTTAGTGCTCTGCCTGGCACCCAGTAAACGCTCAGGGTATTGGGGAAACCATAGTTTTTTCTCTTCCCCTCCCACAATGCCCAGCACAGCGCTAGGCACGGCTAACATGTAGCATGCGCTCGTCGGAGCTGAACAGCAGGAACATTCTGGAGCAGTGAAGAGACACACTGCTCTGACCTAGACGCATGACCTACTCACATCTCCCAGCTCTGCCTCGAATTCTTTGTGACCTGAGGTAAGTCCATTTCTTTCTCTACGCCTCGGTGTCTTTGGCTGCAAAGTAAGCCGCTGGAGAAGCGGCCATCTGCGCTCTCTCGCAGCGTGTCGAGCTGTTAATGTGCCCATTCCACAGATCAGGAAGCCTGAGGCTACTGACTTGTAATGAAGAGGCACCTAGGCCTTAAACCCAGCCCGGTCCTCCCACCGTGGAATTCTCCCTCTTCTCACGTGCCCATTAGCCCCAGTTCTAAGCTGGTGGGGAAGGGGGTTGTGGATGGGGTCTCTGCCTCACCTGGCTGGCCTCAGTGGGGCAGAGTCCATGGGCACCGGGCAACTCGGAGATCCCAGCGTTCTCCGCGAGGCTGTGGTGAATCCTCTTGCCTTTAGTACCCGGCAGGGCTGGCTTTGGTCTATTCCGTGCTATTCCATTGTCATTGTCAGGACTGGGCTTGGTGGAGCTGGACCCAGCGTGTCCCGGCCTCTCCCTGCCTCTCCCAGTTCCTGTTGCCTCTCTGCAGGAGTCAGAGCTTATGTGTTCATCTCTTGGGATGTTGAGTCTACCCAGCCCTTTAGGGATGGGGGCTGCTGGCCTTGGTGCAGAGATATTATCTGTACTGCTTACAGGCCCCAGGCTGGCAGGGTCCCTCTCCTCCCCTGACCAGATATGCCAAGCTCCCTCCCTTTCCTCTCCTGGCTTCTGCCCCGTTCTTTCTGTGATTGGCCCAAGAGAGGGGTGTGGGCCGGCAGATACACTACATAGAGCCTGGAGGCAGCATCCAGGGCTGGCTGGGCCACCCCAGGACGCCCTGCCCACTACCCCCAGCCAAGCTGGGTCCTCTGCTTCCTGTCCAGCTGAGGCAGGGCCTGGAAGGGCACGTTGGCACGCCCTCTGTGATGCTCCTGTTGCCATGGTGATTCTAGATGAAAAGACCATAGCATTCTGTCACCGGAACTTCCACCCATGTTCCCAACTCTGCTTTGCCTGCCTCAGAGATGGCTCTGTGCTGGTGGCCTTGAGAGCTCTGGCTCTGCTGTGGTCGGCGTCCCTTCTGTGCATCCCCCATACCTCAGGCCTCCCTTTAACCCCAACAGAGACCGCTACCCTAACAGGTAAGCCTCTGCCCCCTTCCCCCCAGAAACTGACATCCACTGGAGAAGTGATGGTGGGTTGTGGAAAAGCCACAGGATTCAAAATGAGAAGACCCAGATTTCAGCCCCAGCCTCGCCTTTTATAGCTGTGTAGCCCTGGACACAAGGCCTTGAGCTTCAGGGTCCTCCTCTGTAAAATGTAGATAATAATGCCTCTGTGACTTTGCCTGGGCTTTTCCTTATATGTAATACCCTTCCGTCCTTCTCAGCTCAGGCAAACTCCTACCCATGCCTCAGGACCCAGCTCAAACGATCCCTTCTCTGTAACGGTTGCCCTGACCTCTGTGTACCTGACGCAGATATTAAGACTTTTGTGTTAAAGCTACTTAAGCGTTTCCTTCATTTTTACTTGACTATGAATTTTTGGATGCAGGAGTCGTCAGAAGAGGCTTAGTTCTGGCATCAGAATTGGTTTGTTGGGTGACTACTTGGTGGAACGGGAAGCAGAAGTGGATGACCCTGACTGGGCTGGACTCCATCCTTGCAGGGGTCAATCCTGGGGCCCTTTGTCCAAGCCTAGCGTGGGCAGTCAGTGCTTGCTGTGGCCTCTCCATGCCTGAGATGCGTCTGGCTGCCTGGGGATATTTTCATGGCTGAGAGCCAGGGGGAAAGACCCTGACTTATGCCCAGGGTCTACCCGTCTTAGCACTGGGGTGAGGCCAGGAGCAAACTTCTCATGGGGTGTCTCTGCAGATATCCTGGGGCATCTGGGAGGGGAAGGAGGCTGGTACAGCACTGTCAGCTGGTCCTGGTAGGACTCTGGGGATATGGGCAAGGAACCTGCAGTTCAGGGGCGAGAGAGGAGAACCCCACTTGCCATGTGTCTTCCGACTCTCTTTCATGGCTCTACAGCTGCTGGTCAGGGTCAAGGAGACGAAGGAGCCATCCGGTGCCAGCCCCAGGATCCTTACAGACTCTGACCAGACAACAGGGCTTCGGTGGCCAGAGCCAGCTAGTCAGGGGCGCCCTCCAGTGGTCACTATAGGAGAGGCAGGAACCTGAGCGCACAAAAAGGGAGGTGTTTCATTTACTCCTTCAGCTAACCTGAAGTGGGCATGCCAGCGCCAGACACGATGCTAGGCACACGTTTCAATTCTAGTTAAAAATATACTGGGGCGCCTGGGTGGCTTAGTCGGTTAAGCGTCCGACTTTCACTTAGGTCATGATCTCGCGGTTCGTGGGCTCGAGCCCCGCGTCGGGCTCTGTGCTGACTGCCAGCCCAGAGCCTGGAGCCTGTTTCAGAGTCTGTGACTCCCTCTCTCTCTGACCCTCCCTGCTCACGCTGTCTCTCTCTCTCTCTCTCTCTCTCTCTCTCTCTCTCTCTCTCTCTCTCTCTTCTAGAAATAAATAAAACGTTAAAAAATTAAAATATATATATATATACTGACCATCTGCTAAGTGGAAAGCTCTCCCTTGAGTGTAGATATTTTTTGGTGGGGGAAGAGGGAATACAAGGTAGAGAATTATCCCTTACTGGAGTGATCCTCAACCCACACTGTCCTGGACTCGCCTAAGGAACCTGAGGAAACATCGGTGCCTGGGACCCATCCACCCAACTGAATCTGGAGTGGGGGTGGAGCAGACGGACCAGGAGCAGGCAGCCAGGCACGAGAAGCCCTGGTTTGGAGAGTTGACTGAATCCTTACCCATCATTCTCATTGCCGAGGTAGTGTTATTGTCCCATTTTCCAGATGAAGACACTGAGGCTCAAGGTCAGGAGAGCAATGGGAAAGATGTTTCCCACAGCACAGACAGCAGGGATGTAACAAATACTCCTAAAAGGCTGTTCCTGATCTCTAAAGAGACTCCCTCGTGACCGTAAAGGCCTTATTGTTTGCTGTGAATAGAAAAGTACCCAAGGTTGTTGTGAATTATAAAGGCGAAAGTGTTGTGCACCAAGGTCACCTTCAATCTCAGCACTGTTAACACTTAAGAATATGTCAGAGAGGGAGAAAGAGAGGAAGGAGGAAGAGAAGGAGGGAGGAAGAGATGAAAGGAAGAGGGGGGGAGGGAGAGAGGGGACGAGTTGATTTTAAGGCTCCAGGTCATATGGTAAATCAGGGCTTCCGAAAGTGTGACCTTTAGACCATTGCCATCCAATCCCCTCGGAGCTCATTAGAAGTGCAGCATGCCCCTCCCGCACTACCCCCAACCGGGTCGCAGGATCAGACTCCGGAGAAAGATCCCGAGAAGCTGCGCGTTTTATATACATTCCAGGCCCTTCCTAGGGCCACTCACTGAAGATCAAGAGCCACTTGGGCTTCAAGCTTTCACAAGAGGAGCTTATCCTGGACATCCATCACTTCCAGGGGCCTAGAAGCGCCCTTGGGTGTAGATTGATGTATTAAACTGTTTGGAGGCAGGTGCTGAGATATTAGCCAGCTGCCCTTGGGGACCTAGGTACAGACTTCCATCTTGCATGGGCTGGCTTGAAGCCAGCAACATGCTGTGTCATCCCTCACCAGGCCCAGCCCCCACACAGCCGCCTCCTACCCCCGCCTTCTTCCGTAGCCATGAACCAACCTACTAAGAGGATTCTGCCAGCCAATCACAGCCCGAATAACCTATGATATCACCACCAGCCAATCAGAGCTCCTCACCAGCATAGGCCGACCGCTGTCAATCTTTAAAAGGTGATGAGGTCTAAAGCAAGGCCATCCTTTCTGGATAAGGACTCTCTGGCCTAGGGAGGCTCAGAGGCCCACTAGGGTCACCCACACTGGTGGCAGAGCCAGGACTAGAAGCCGGGACTTTTGCCTGTCCTTGGCTCAGTGTTCTTTGCACTGTCCTCGGTGCTGCCAAAACCCCTAAGGGCCTGGGCCCTGGCCCCACTCCGCACAGCTCTCCCTGTAAGACCTCAGCCGTCAGAAACAGATCTTTTAGTCTCTGGATTTGAAGGGCCAGAGAAAATGGCGGGATTGGGCCCATGGTGGAAGGGACTTGCCCCCCATTCTAGCCCTGGTCTCAGCCCCCGCAGCCCCCAGGAAGGAATTAGAGGGGCCCTGGCCAGGCTGTGCTGGCTGCTAACGTGCAGATTATGAGGAGGGGCCAAAAACAAGGGCTCCTTTGTGGAGGTCCTGGATTAGGCAGTCAAGTGACCACTTAGCACACTCGTGGGCAGGGCCGGCCCCGAATCGTGGGCAGGGCCACTGGCCACAGGACCCCAAGCGTCCCATCGGTCCAGTGGCCAGAAATGTCGTGGGATTCCCTGAGAGGACTGGAGCTCCTCCTGTGAGTAGCGGTTGGCCCAGGCAGGCAGGGCTGGGGCTTTGAGGGTCCGTGGGGGTAGATGACTGTCCCTGCAGCCGTGCGTGTGATACGTATGCAGGGGCAGCACGTGTGTAGCTGTCGGGGCACCGGTGTGTGTGTGTGTGCAAAGTCGCTGAGGTGATGTGCACGAGGCACAAAGACCTCACAGCAGGTAGGGGGAGGGTGGTGCCCACATTGCTTCAGGAAATTTTTATTGAGCACCTGCTATTGAAAACACAATGGGAGCTTCCATTCTAAGGAGGGAATAGGCAGACATCCAATTCAAGTATAACAAGATAAGTGCTATGTAGAAAAATAGATAAGGTGAGGGAACAGAGTCCTGATGGCACTGGGAGGCTACCTCCAGGTAGAGTAGTTTGGGGCATCCTTTCTGAGCAGATGACCTGAAGTGGGAATGAGCCATACAGTTAGATTAGGAAGAGCATCCTCCAGGCACAAGGCTTAGCAAGTGCAAAGGCCCTGGGGTCACTGATCAGTAAACCTTATTTGAGCATCTCTACCAGCCAGACTCTGCTCTGGGCAATGGGGACAGGGCAGTGCACAAGACTGATGAGGCCCCCTCACCAACCTTGCTCCAAGGTGGCTGAGGGTGCTTAGGGACCTAGTGAACTAGACGGGCTCAGCGGACCAAGCCCAATGCATGGACTTGGCTATCGCTATTGTCATTGCCTTTGCCACACAATTTAAGGGCAGAGACCTATCTGTGTCTTCTCTGCCAAGGCTGTGGGCAGCTCTGGGCACACTTCCCTGGCTTCCCATGTCCCACAGGCAGTAAGAGCCAAACGGGCCTTTGAGGCCACCTCATGCCACTCCTAGTGTCCAGACAGGAAAGCTGAGGCCCAGAGCAGGGAGAGGTCCTGGCTAAGATTACTTATGATGCGCAGACTAGTTCTGATCAAGGCCCCCATCAGTGTCCCTCCTGTCTGTCTACTAGGACCCACGCCTACCTACTGCAGCCCCGTGCTCAGCCATGACCGTCACCTACTCAAGCCAAGTGGCTAATGCCCGCTTAGGCTCCTTCTCCCGCCTGCTGCTGTGCTGGCGAGGCAGCATCTACAAGCTGCTCTATGGCGAGTTCCTCATCTTCCTGCTCAGCTACTACATCATCCGTTTCATTTACAGGTGCACGGGGACAGGCTGGGGTGGGGTCTGGGGGGGGCGCAGCTGGGGCTTGGAACAACTAAGGGCTCCTCTTATGGGACCAGAGTCCTATAAGGCTGACCTGAGCTCCTGGCCAAGCCCCGGGGGTTGGGGGCTGGGGCGTGGGGAGGAGATCAAGGAGTCAGACTGGGAGGGCAGCTCAGTGCAGGCCGGGAGTGTCTTTCCTTCAACTCAGGAACAGGCCTGGGCCTTACCTGGTCCCCCTCAGCCAGCCTGTTTTCCTGAGTCCCACACAAGCTCAATCCCAGACCATACTTTTTTTTACACACACACCCCCCCACTAAAAATGTTTATTTAAACAATAAAATATAGGGCAGATATAATCATAGAATATATGAAAGCATTTTGAATGGCAAAAGCACTTATGACCAAAATGGATTGAAAGACAAACAGGGGACATTCTTAAATGCCTAATTACAATGCCAGTAACAAAGCATATTGATTTTCTTTGGTTGTTACTAGGGCATCAATACACTTTTTTAAAGAAAAATTAGACCCGGGGCGCCTGGGTGGCTCAGTCAGTTAAGCGTCCGACTTTGGCTCAGGTCATGATCCCATGGTTTGTGAGCTTGAGCCCCGCATTGGGCTCTGAGCTGACAGCTTGCAGTCTGGAGCCTGTCTTCGGATTCTGTGTCTCCCTCTCTCTCTGTTCCTCCCCTGCTCATGCTGTCTCTCTCTGTCTCTCAAAAAACGAATGAATGTTTAAAAAAAATTTTTTTTTGAAGAAAGAAAGAAAAATTATTTTTGAGAGTTTTAAGTTTATGGCAAAATTGAATAGAAGGTAGAGAGTTTCCATATTCTCCGTCAAACGCACACAGCCTCCCTCGCTGTCAACATCCCATAGCGAAGTGGCACATGTGTGTTAGTAGATGAACCCACATGGATACACCATTATCACCCAAAGTCCATAGTTTACACTAAGGTCCACCCTTGGGGTCGTACATTCTGCGGGTTTGGACAAATGCATAATGACAAGTATCTACCATTACAGTATCATACAGAGTAGTTTCACTGCCCTAAAACCCTCCGGGCCTCACCTATTCTCCCCTCCCTGCCTCACCTATTCACCCCTCCCTACCAGACATTTTTTTTAATACACCAAACACTCTTTGTTTGAACCTGCTTTGGATCCTTTAAAAGGGTCAGTGGTGCCTAAAACTAACTCCTTGGGCAGGACCTTCCTACCTGTGCCTCACAGAAAACCTCCCGAGGGGGCCTCTTCCAGCCATGGAGCAGAGGTCCCCCGGGGGTTTGGGGTTGCCAGAGAAGGAGTGGGACCTGGCTCAGGCCAGAGGAGCGGCCCCAGGTCCGGCCAGTAAAAAGGGCAGGCAAGTGCTGGGGGAACAAAGAGGCAGTCACATTCCTACCCTAGACCTGTCTCAGCCATGTTTTCTCAGTGTCTACACATCCCCCCCCACCCCCTAGGATGGCCCTCACGGAAGAACAGCAGGTGATATTTGAGAAACTGACTCTGTATTGTGACAGCTACATCCAGCTCATCCCCATTTCCTTCGTGCTGGGTGAGCTCCCCCTTCTGCAGGTCGGGGTCCCAGGGGCTGCTCCCGGCCCCAGACAGGTGGACTACTGTCTGGAACTAGCTGGGGAAGGCCAGGGGAATGTCAGTGCCTCTCGGCAGTTCGGAGAAATGGGGAGACTGCCCCCAGACGGACTGAAGTTAGCCATTAGCAAGGACATCCTGCTTTTAGCACTCAACACCCCAGTTTCTGACAGCAGCCCTGACTGGGTCCCTGGACCCTTGCGCAGGAGGGGAGGGGTCTGGCTGGCTTCTGGGTTAGGCGGGAGGGCCTCGGGGAGAGAGCGCTCAGGGCTCTTGCGCCTTTACGCGGTGCTGGTCTTCCCCTGCTGAGTGCCTCCCAGGAGGGTTGAGGCTGGGCCTGCTCCCATCAGAAAGATGGAGGAACCGAGGCGTCGCCCTCGCTTGGCTCTGGCCGCAGCCTGGGCCCTCGCCTCGCCCCCCACCTCCTCCTCCTGCCCAGGCTTCTACGTGACGCTGGTCGTGACCCGCTGGTGGAACCAGTACGAGAACCTGCCGTGGCCCGATCGCCTTATGAACCTGGTGTCGGGCTTGGTGGAGGGCAAGGACGAGCAAGGCCGGCTGCTGCGGCGCACGCTCATCCGCTACGCCAACCTGGGCAACGTGCTCATCCTGCGCAGCGTCAGCGCCGCCGTCTTCAAGCGCTTTCCCAGTTCCCAGCACCTGGTGAAAGCAGGTGGGCGGGGCCGGGGCAGGTGGGTGGGGCCAGGAGCGGGGTGGGGTCGAGACCGGGTCGACGTGGGCGGGGCGGAGTCAGGCGCGTGAAGGTGGGCGGAGCGAGGCCCGGGTTGCCTCGCGCGGATGCCGGTTTGAGCTATGGCTAAGGACCCTTGCGGGATGCGGGAAGAGTGGGGACTGGAGGGCCCGGAGTGGGGCTTTGGGTTTCGGCAAGAAAGTACCCGTCTGCCTTCCTCTGTCCTTCCCCGTCCTGTTCTGCGGGTTCTCAGTCTCTGACCTTCAGTCTCAGACCCTGGCCCTTGCCTGACCTGGTCCTCATCTATAAGACAGACACTACTCACATGCTCGGGCCAGAACAGCACATAGTAGGCACTCGGTCATTATTGTTGAAAGGGGATGGCAAAGAAGCTCAGAGGTACCAACGAACTTGGCCTGAATTCTGGGCGTCGGCAAGACCCTGCCAGACATCCCTTCTGCAGGTTCCCCCGCCCACTGCCTTCTTAACTCCACCCGCAGGCTTTATGACCCCCGCGGAACGCAAGCACTTAGAAAAGCTGAGCTTGCCGCACAACACGTTCTGGGTGCCCTGGGTGTGGTTTGCCAACCTGTCAATGAAGGCGTGGATCGGAGGTCGAATCCGGGACCCTGTCCTGCTCCAGAGCCTGTTGAACGTGAGCTCACGGCACAGATGGGGCTGTTGCGGAGTGGGGACGGTTGTGCCCCAGGCTGCACAAAGTTTCCTACAAAGAGGAGGCTTGAGGGGCTGCCTAGAACCTGCCTTAAGATTGTAGGAGTTTGTCCCACAGGATTCCACGAGCCATGGTGGCTCCTCGCCCCCAATGGCCCTCCCACTTCCTCTCTAGAATGAGCCTCTGAGATCCTGGTTGCTTTTTGATAGATGAGGAGGCTGAGGCACTGAGAGGTTAAGTGAGCTGTCTATGACCACATAGCCGGGGCTGGACCATGAGGAAGAACTGGGGGCTTGAACTTGGGAGAGCACATGGTGGTCAGAACCCCAACCCTCCCTCCTCCTGCTCCCCAGGAGATGAACATCTTGCGTACTCAGTGTGGACTCCTGTTTGCCTATGACTGGATCAGTATCCCGCTGGTGTACACACAGGTGAGGATGAGGCCAGCTGCCCTGCTGGGAACCAGGAGGGGGTGCTGATAAGACTCGGGCAACCAGCCTGTGATAGGGAGGGTTCACTTAGGGGCTAAGAGGCTCACCCTGGGAGTTAGATCTGGACTTGGCAGGTCCTCTCTAGTGCCATGTTTGAAGAGTCGGGCTCCTGCCTGGTTCAGCCCGGCGAAGGGAGTGTGCTTATCCCCACTTAGAGAGCACAGAGATCCAAAGTCACTGGACTGTGCAAGTCAGAGCGAGGCCGTGTCCTCCCAGCCTAGTGAGCTCCCTGACTTCAGATCCTCCCCCTGCCCACTTCTGTTGCCACCTCCTTTCCCTCCCAGGTGGTGACCGTGGCGGTATACAGCTTCTTCCTGGCCTGCCTGATCGGGCGGCAGTTTCTGAACCCGGCCAAGGCCTATCCTGGCCACGAGCTGGACCTCGTTGTGCCCGTCTTCACATTCCTGCAGTTTTTCTTCTACGCTGGCTGGCTGAAGGTGAGATTCCCTGCGACCAGACTGGGTGAGGTCAGGGCTAGGAGGCCCCTGGCTGCCCAGGAAAGGAGGGTCTCCAGTGTGGAAAGTGGGCTGCTGGGCCCCACCCACGCACGACCCTCTGGTCTACTCCTTCCCCCTGTCTTACCCGCCAGAGGCCTGGGTCTGATCCCAGTGCTTCCCTGGAGGCCTAGAACACAGCAGGCAGGACAGATACAGGGAAAGCTCAGTTATCAAACCGTCTGATGCCCCTTCAAGAGAACGTTCCCCAAAATCTGTCCAGAACAAGGGAAATGCACGGACTAAGATGGCAGTAGCAGGCCTCACTGGTGAGGCAACTCCTCACTGTCCCCAGTGATTAGGCTCTGGTCCCAAATTTGTCCCCTCTGCTCAGTAAAGCAAAAGCGCTGATGTTAACTACCCCAGCTGGCCCCCACCCTTTCAAGGCAGATTAGCACCACCTCTCCTTACTCAAGAAATCCATCCGGGGCGTGGGGGGGTGTCTCATCCCCACCCCAAGTGGCTTTTCCGAGTCTTCCTCCCACTACATCCGGTGCTATTCCTAACAGAGTTCAGAACAGCACCATTTCCTCTCCATCTCTTTATCCTTCTTCCGTTTCTCACCCGCCCTCCATCTCTTCCTTTCTTATTCTTTGGTTGTGGTGGTGATGGCATGTTGCCTCCTCCCTCTTGTCCACATATTGCGCGTGCGCGTGCACACACACACAGACACACACACACACACACACACACACACACACACACACACAGCTATTCCTTCCCTATCTGAACCTCAGTCATCTTCGCTTCCTACAGACCAAACCAGATCACACCATTTTTCTGCTTGAAATTCCCCAACGGCTTACAGGATGTCCCTTGAACCCTTAGCGCAGCTCAACACTACTGCAGGGCTTTGTCAGGGGACTTCACAGGCTAGTGCTAGGACTCTGCCCGCCGGGGCCACCCTCTATGTGAGCACAGCCTCAACATACATCTCTGATGCGTTGAAAATAATGAATACATGAGTGTGTGAAGGCTGGAATGAGTAAATGAGTGAATGCTCAGAATTATGGAACTCCAGGGGTGCCTGGGTGGCTTAGTTGGTTAAGCATCCGACTTTCGCTTAGGTCATGATCTCACGGTTTGTGGGTTCGAGCCCCGCGTCAGGCTGTGTGCTGACTGCCAGCTCAGAGCCTGGAACCTGTTTCAGTCTGTGACTCCCTCTCTCTCTGACCCTCCCCTGCTCACGCTGTCTCTCTCTCTGTCTCCTAGAAATAAATAAACATTTAAAAAAAAATTATGGAACTCCAGGGAGCATACAGGTTTGGGAGGGACCAGTGGTGACTCTGCTGAGTGACACACTTAAGGACAGCTCTGGGTGTTCAGGGAGCAACTGGCTCAGGAGAGGCGCTCAGACTCAGTGTCCTGAAGGGAAGGACATACTGGTGGTTAGGGAGGCGGGGCATCGTGGGGGGCGTGGAATGAGGAGGCACCGGAAGTTTAAGGGCAGGGAGCAGGCTGCAGGGAGCCTAACTGAGGATTTCCAGCGTTTCATCTCTCCCTAAGGTGGCAGAGCAGCTCATCAACCCATTTGGAGAGGACGATGATGACTTTGAGACCAACTGGATTGTCGACAGGAGCTTGCAGGTACTTGGGAGACAAGGGGAGCCTATCCTGTGGTCCTTCCCTGAATGGGAGCTAGGGGGGGACCCCAGGGGTCTGCAAGAAGGCCTCACAGCACACTGCCTACCTCCCAGCCAACCATTCACTCACAGGATTCTCATCCCAACTTTCAAGGCTGAAGATAGGCATCAGTCTCTCCATTTCACAAGTAGGGAAACTGAGGCCCAGAGAGAGAGGGAAGTGACCTCTCAAAGTCATCTAGCAAATTCAAGGTCCTACTTTGAGCTGACCTTTCTCCTGGATTTTCTTTCTGTGCCCGGCAACCAGGTGTCCCTGTTGGCTGTGGACGACATGCACCAGGACCTGCCCCCAATGGAGCGGGATATGTACTGGAATGATCCAGAACCACAACCCCCCTATACAGCTGCTTCTGCCCAGTATCATCGACCCTCCTTTTTAGGCTCTACCTTCAACATCAGGTGAGCAGTGCCCAGGACCACTTTGGTGGGTAGAAAAGCCCAAGTGCAAGGACCTGCCCCCAAACTTAGAATAGCACTAGTTAATACAATATTGGATGCGTGCTAAGTGCTGGGAATTCTGCTAAGCTCTTTATATAAACTGTCTTTTTCCTCCCAATGATCTGGTTTGGTACCTCTAGTTTTCTGAAGATTAAGTCCAAGTTCAGTGAGGTTAAGTAGGTTGTCCAGCCCAAGGTCACAGGTAGCAAGTGGCCCATGCAGACTGGGTATGTCTGCTTCTACCTCCACACCCTTACCTTGTACTGTTGAGTAATTCCTAAAGCTATAAGAGATTTTAGGTACATCCAGTCTAAGCCCCCCATGTCCAGAGTTGGAAACTGAGGCCCTGAGAAAAGAAGGGAACTCCTCAAGGGCTGTCAGTGATCAGTGATGCAGTTAGGATGTCAGAGCCTGGTTCCCGACTCTGGTCCAGAACTACATTTTCTGATAAACTGGGGTGTTTAGATGGGGAGTGAAAGTGGGGAGGGGGAGGAAGTGACGGGAAGGACGGCAAGCATGTCCCAGCAAGAGGCTGGGTCCTCACTGGTAACTTCCGGGTAGGCTCTATGCTACAGAGCTCAGGCCTCACGTCACCCGCAGCAACCAGACAAACTTTCCTGCTCATGGCTCCCATTTCCTGGATTTGGTTTGAATCCCTTCTAAGCTGCAGCAGGGTCACAGTGGGATGAAGGGCCCTCTCCCCCCAGCATGAGAGTGGAGAGGACTGTAGAGAGTCCTCTGCAT
This sequence comes from Proteles cristata cristata, assembly GCA_017311185.1. Classification (NCBI taxonomy): domain Eukaryota; kingdom Metazoa; phylum Chordata; class Mammalia; order Carnivora; family Hyaenidae; genus Proteles; species Proteles cristata. The sequence continues at coordinate 661,882 of JAESUZ010000239.1, read as the reverse complement.
GTCAGGGTCCATACCATCAAGGTTTTCTTCCATAGTATTAAGCACTGTCATCTTTTTTAAGAGGGTTTTTAAAGTTTATTTTTGAGAGAGAGAGAGCACAAGTGATACAGGGGCAGAGAAAGAGGAGGAGAGAGAATCCCAAGCAGGCTCTGCACCATCTCTGCAGAACCCGATGCAGGGCTCGAACTCACAAACCAAAGAGCCAAAGTTGGGCGCTTAACCAACTGAGCCACCCAGGAGCCCCAGCACTATTGTCTTTTAAAAACCAAATATCCCCGTAAACCATAATTAGAACTAGCTATTTTAGCTAGAGTCTCTAGTGGGTGTGAGGAAGATTTGAAAAAGGGATCACGTGAAGGTTGGAGGCTTGCTCAGGTCAGAAACATTTCTAGAAGTTGCTTTTGAATTCCATGTGGTCTCTACTCTAGCAGGTGCAGGCTGGGTGGACAGAGCCTAATAATACATAGACCTTGTCTGCAAGAAACACACAATTTAGTGAAGGGACTCAAACCCAAGGCCCAAACTCTGCATACAAGGTACAAAGCACGGGGCGCCTGGCAGAGACAGAACATGCATAGAGCAAGAGACCACGTGTGGTCTGGGACGTGGCCTCTGGCACGGGGAGAATGTGGACACGGGCAAGGGCGGGCCACGCTCTGGGACAGGTGGGCTTTCTCCTGCAGAGCAAAGGCCTCAGGCTTCCTGGAAGCCGGACTTCTTTGTGGATCTGCTGCTCCGCAGTTACAACCACAAACCCCCAGCCTACCCGGAGTCGCTCCTGGGCCTCGCGCAACTAACCATACCTGGGGAGCAGTATTCTGCTTGCCTGGAGTGAGGGGTGTGAACGAGAAGACGGAGATGAAGAGAAAGCCCTTAAAGTGCCAGGCTAGGGGGTTTAGTCAGCACGGGCAAGAGGGAGGCACACACAGTGAGGGGAGTCAGGCCCTGAAGGATTAATAAGGCAATTACAGGGTGGGCCGGGAGAGAGGTGAGCCCAGGCATCGCGAGGAACACCCTGTGTCCTTGCCTTTGGACCAAAGGGAGGGAAAAGAGTGGGTAAAGGAGAAGTCAGGTCAGGCTTTGGTCCTGGTCTGCCACCCAACCCTGAGTCTCCTTTCCAGCCTGCATAAGGAAGACATGGAGTTTCAGGCAAATCCAGAAGAGGAGGAGGGCCCTCAAACTGGCATCATCGGCCGCTTCCTGGGGCTACAGTCCCACAACCACCATCCCCCAAGGACAAACTCAAAGACCAAACTGCTACGACCCCAGAAAGAAGGCCTTCTCCAAGAGGGCCAGCCCCAGAAACTCGGGAGTGCCAGACAGCACCCTAGCGACCAGGAAGGCAGCAAGTTCTGGAAGATTGAGGAGGACTCTTTCGAGACGGCCGCACTGTACGGGAGGTCAGGCTACCACAGTGCCCCCGAGACACCCCTCAGCCACACCCCCATGGTCTTCCCACCTGGAAAGTCAGCACCCTCAAGCCTTCGCAGAGTCTCCGGAATAGACGATGTTGTCAAAGACCAAAGCCTACAGCCTGGGACTCCGGAGAGAGCGAGCGGTTTTGAATTGCTCTCAGACAGTGTTGGGTCCTCCGTAGAGAACCCACAATTGGGTCACCTGAAGAAGAAAACTGTTGAGTTTAACCTGAGTGACCTGTTGGGAGACCCCGGAACATCATCTCAGAGAATCACGTTTGGACCCGTCGAGCAACATACACACTAAAAAGTCACGGGGATCCCTACTGGGCCTTGGAAAACAGGTCTGTTCTCTACCTTCACTGGGTCTTTTTACCTCCCCTCCACCCCCATGGGTGGAAGCCCCACCAGCGTCCCTGGCTGTGAGTCTACCCTTCTTCCGCCATTCTTCCATTGCTCCCCTCAAGGCCAGAGCATGTTGGACCCCCACCCTGCATTGCCTTGGGGCACACACCAGGCCACCTCAGCCAAGGGCCCTAGTCAGTTTTGAGGGCTTTTGCTCATTCCACCCAAGAGCCTGAGACCACCAGGAGTTCCCCGGGTCCCAGGTGCAGGAAGAGGTTGCACTGACCGGAGCAATGCCTGGGGGCTACCAGGCCAGGCTTAGGTGGGCAGATCCCTGGGTCCAGCTCACTGCTGGAAGAGCATGCGCAAAACCATGTGGACCTAGGGAGTCTAGGCTATAACCCAAGCTCTCCACTCACTACCCAGCCTTCGCTGCGAGATTGCACAGGAACACTGCCCCATAACCCTTCCTTCAGTGATCCTGCAACACTTCTGGAAAGTATTACACCCTTGGGAACTGGTAGATGGTCAAGGTGAGGGCGTCCAGATCCCCTGGGGGATCTTACTGTTTTAGGGAACCCCTCAGGAGCTCTGAACTTAATGTGCCTCCTTGGGGTCCATCCAAAGCTGTCAAATACCAGCAGATGTTTCCCCACATTCAGGGTTTCACCCAGTTAGACCCACCCTTCCCCACCCCCAATCACGAGGTGGAACTATAACTTCCTATTTCGATTCTCAGTTACTTCAGGGTCAGAACACACACTGTGATTAAAAGCTGAAAGGGTTTGTTTCTGGCTAGACAGAAACACGCATCACCCGGGCTTGTTCAGGAAAGAACATGAATGCAGTCGTTAGCAAGGGGCGATGGTTCTGCAGTCTCCTGATGCCACTCGTGATTTTTCTGTAGTTTAGATGTCCCAACCTTTGCCCTAAATGCAACCAGTTTAACACTGAGGTGAATAGCATCTTTCCAAACTCACGTTGTAAACTTTCTCAAATTCTCTCTAGGGATGAAGCACGTTCTTAGCCTGTTTCCCTAGAGGGTCACTTCACCGGCCTGGTCCTACCTGCATGTACACCCGCGGGACACTGACCCAGTCATAGCCATACAGCTGTCCACACTGAAGAATATGTTCACACGACAGCCTGAATGAAATGGTTAGTTCGATGGCTAACGAAATCTGTAGTTTCAGGACTACTTAAGCCTTTAAATGCCTTTTGTACATAAAAATTGAGAAAGCTACAATGAATCTCTGGAAACATGGAATTCAAAACATCAGAATTTGGGATCAGGAGTCCTTAAGTCCTGTCTGAATTCCATACACCCAAGCCTTGACATCATTCCCAAACTAAAGAGTTTAATAAAAATCCTCCTAGACATTTCAGTTTGATTACTGTGGCTGAACGGGAGCACGCACAGATTTTGCAGAGAGGACCCAGATCCGTTTCTAGCCCATGTCACCCTCTCAAAAGACAACAGCTGGGTACCAAATTACTTTATTTGAAGGAATGGTACAAATGAAGTTAAGTAGATGTTTTGGTACAACTTATAGAAAAGGGAAAGGTAACCCCAACATGCATGCACTGCCTCGGTGACCAGAGAAGTCACCCACGGGAGGACAGCCTAAGGCTTAGCTCTCGTTATCACTGTTTCCCAAGGTGTGCTTGTCAAAGAGGTACTCTGCCATGCCAGATTCAGGGGCCCCCATCTTGCGCAGGTTGGTTACGTGGTCACCCAATTCTTTGATGGATTTCACCTGCTCATTCAGGTAATGTGTCTCGATGAAGTCGCACAACTAGAAAGCAGAAATGGGGAACAACGTTACTGGTAAGCTTTCCCAGCCCCCCGAGAGGCAAAGGACCCCCTCAATTGGCGCCCCGATTGCCAGTACTCACATGGGGGTCATTTTTGTCAGTGGCCAGCTTGTGCAGTTCCAGTAGTGACTGATTCACACTCTTTTCCAAGTGTAACGCACACTCCATTGCGTTCAGCCCGTTCTCCCAATCATCACGGTCTGGTTTCTGAACGAGAGGAGGTCAGGTCAGTGCACCTGCCGCCTCTACGTATCCCCAGGTCAGAGAGCGCCTCTAACATGTAACCACTTGCGTTTCCAAGGGGACATCCAAGTGTCTCCTGCAACAGTTTAAAACTTAGCATCCCCACCCCTTACTCTTTGCCTCCTTTAGCTTAAAAGGTAGGCCTAAAACCACAAAATCCCAAAGTAGCCTCATCTTATCGGGGCAATGGCTAGCTTCTGAGTGATTTCGGACACCCGAGAACCGCTAGCTAGCTCAGGAAGCACGGCACCTCTAGATCTTTCGTTCACCTTGATATCCTGGAGGAAGATCCGGCCACCTCGTTGGTTCTGCAGTTTCATCAGCTTTTCGGCATGTTCCCTCTCCTCATGAGATTGGTGAAGGAAGTATTTGGCAAAGTTCTTCAAAGCCACATCATCACGGTCAAAATAGTAAGACTGAAAGGGGAACGTGGATGTTACGTTAAGGAGTCCCAAGAAAGGCAGGAGGCTAGCCTCGATAGCCCCGTCTTTCTCAAAGCCCAGCAAGAAGGGGGATGGGGGGGCAAGTTGTGTTCCTGGACTGACGACAACAGTAATTACTCTGAACGTGGTCCTTGAAATTGAAACTTACTACAAGGAACTTTAGACTATCATGAGAATTGCCCCCAGCATGGAATTCCTTAAGATTCTGTATTAGTGCAAAGTTCTTGCGCCAGGGACCCATTAGATTGGAGAGGGTGTGGGAGTATTTACCCTGTACAAATAGTGCCTTCTCTCCCTACTCCCTGATTAACCTCTGTTGAAACAGGAGTTTGCGGGGTTAGAGCAGCCTGACAAATTTCTAAAATTAACCCGTTAGTCAAGGTGAGTGCTATGGGCAACGCTAACGTATACAAATATACTGCCTGCAGAAAACAAAAAACAAAACCGGATTAGTTTTAGACACCTGCTGTATTCAGGTGTTCCTGAAACGGAATGGTGGTCATGGAAATCCAGGCCTGTTTTCAAACCCATCTGGAGCAGGTCTATTCTCAGATAACTTGCACACTCCTAAAGCCAATTCTAAGTAAAACTCCCACCACACCGCCTGAGAACCACGATTCTGGAAACCAGATTCCACGGATTAGTGCATGGAAAAATTCTTTGCCCAGTAACTGCTGGCGTACTTTATCCAAAACCCAAGAGTTAAATTAGAGGGCCACAACTCTCAGGCACCGAAAAGATACAATTAAGTATCCAGGCAAAAGGACAGATGACGAGGACAACTGTGCCCTCGGAAGGGGAGATTTCCGCGCTTCAATTCAAGTGGGGCGCCGAGATAAGCGCGACAGAGGGGTGGTGACGGCTGCTCGAGAGTGGTCAGCTTACTAGAGATAAGCCACTTAGCACCAGACCCCCCCGCCCCCCTCCGCGCGGCCGTTGCTATTCGACACCATTACCCAGCAGGCTCCGCCGTACCCGGGAGGCGGGGGCGGGGGGAGGGGGCAGGGGCTGAACCACCTCGCCCGTTACCCAAGCCAACGGACGGCCTCGGGATCACGTGATCGATGCAGAGGCAGGGATGCAAAGGCAAAAACCACCTTCCTTGCTGCAGGACTGAACCGGTCGCAACCGTGGCCAACTGCAGGGTTTCAGAAAACCAGGCCCTCTTCAAATACAGAGGGATGCGCAGAGGCGGCCCTCCCAGGGGACACTCGCAAAGGGCGAACTGGCCAGAATTTCTGCGCAAGTCCCGGGAGACCTCGAGCAACGTCCATTTTTCTGCGGGGCGCGCGGAGGCGGGAGCGCCCGCCCGTTAGCCACACCCCCGCCCCGCCCCTCCGCCCGCGCCCGGAGAGGCCGCGCCCGCGCTCACCATAGACAGGTAAACGTAGGAGGCGTAGAGCTCCAGGTTGATCTGGCGGTTGATGGCGGCCTCCGAGTCCTGGTGGTAGTTCTGGCGCACCTGCGAGGGGGACGCGGTCGTCATGGCGGCGGCTGAGGAGAGGCGGTGGCGGGCGGTGGCGGCGCTGGAGCGGCGGGGGCCTTGGGGCGATCCGAGGGCGCTGTGAGGAAATGGCGGAGGGCTGGCTCTGGGCGGCCGTCCGGGGCGAGGGGGGTGGTCGAGCGCCGGGTTCCGTCCAAGCACTGTTGAAGCAGGAAACCGCGGCGACTCTCGGCAGAGACTGTGGCGCAGATGGCCGCGGCCCCGCACTTATAGCGGGATCGGGCGTCAGGCCCACTCGGGCCAATCAAGCCGCCCGCCCGCCTTGTCGAGTCCCGCCTCTTCCGGTGGACACGAGGACCCGCCCCTGAGGCGCCAGGGGAGGGCGGCCCCGCCGGGGGGAGGGGGGGAAGGCTGCGCGTGCCCGGCCGCGCGTGGGGTCCGTGGCGTCCTTGCGCTGGGCCGCGCCTTAGGGACTGTTGTGGGGAAGACGTGCGGAAGAGCAGGGAGCCCCGCTCCGAGCCCGGGGTGTCCTGGGTCTTGGAACCGACAGAAGGCGCCCCTGACCCAAGGGCCGTCGGGGCGATTCCTGAGGCCCCGGGCGGGCTCCCCGAGACTTGGCCGAGGGCATATTAAAAATCCGGGCGGTAGGGCAGCATTTAACCACACCCGAGTTATTTCCTCGTCGTGCACATTGGGAAACTGGAGACACGGGCCCTGGGAGGCCGCGTGAGTCAGAGATGGGGCTGGGAAAGGGCTCGCTTTCCCTTCCTCAAGGTCTCGGCGGGGCGCAAAATGCAGGCCTCGGCCCGTCCCTGATTGTCCCCCGCCTTTCCGACTCTGGCGACCCCGTCCGCCTCTTGCCCGCCTTTTGCCCAAAGCAAATACGGCCCCTGGGGCAGCTTATACGACAAAGGCTGGGCGGGTCGCCTTCCCGGAGGGAGTCCTGGGGGTGAGCCGCTTGGGCTTCGGAGGAGAAAATCGAGAGGATGGGGTTTAGTAAGGAAAGGAGAAGCCACTTGGATCTGAAGACGAAGCCACGAGGCCATTTTGAGATGGCCTCTTTGATGGGCCCCAGCTACCGGAGACACCTCCTGGGGTTACCCTTGGAGAGAAGCCGGTGGGGCTGAACGTAGGACATAACACGCGTGACAGGTGCAAGGAACCCTGGGAAGGCAGGGCCACTGGGTGTGGCCTGCAGCCGTGGCCCAGCCGCGAGGAGGTGTGGATTGCAGGGGGGCAGAATTGGAGCCAGGCGCTGGCTCCTGTCTCCCAGTCCGCTGGCTTCCAGGCTCGCTGTTCTTTTTTTTTTTTTCTTAAATGTTTTATTTATTTCTAGGAGAGAGAGAGAGACAGCGTGAGCAGGGGAGGGTCAGAGAGAGAGGGAGTCACAGACTGAAACAGGCTCCAGGCTCTGAGCTGGCAGTCAGCACAGAGCCCGACGCGGGGCTCGAACCCACGAACCGCGAGATCATGACCTAAGCGAAAGTCGGACGCTTAACCGACTAAGCCACCCAGGCGCCCCATAGGCTCGCTGTTCTTAACCAGCTTCCTTCAACACGAGCGGGAGACCTACCCACGACCCTCTTCGGGGTGCTCACAAAAGTGAAACTGGAAGCCCAGCTTCCCAACATTAAAAAGGGAAAGAACTCTAGTAAAATGTCAAAACAAGTTACTGGTGGGATTACTGTGATTTCTCTTTCTTGGGTCTTTTTGCTACATAGGTTTCTTTCAGGAAAAAAAATTTTTAGTGGGGCTAGAGCTACAAAAAATAAGCAGAAGGCTGCTGGGAGAGTGTAGACAAGGGGTGCCTTAGCGAGTCTGGGATAGGAGGTCATGGTAGGCTTCTCAAGGAAAGTGGCAGTTGAGCTGTTGGAAGAAAAAGCTAGAAAGAAGGTGGAGTGGAGGAGGGAGATGGGGAAGGGAATTCCAGGTGGAGAGAACAGCATACGCAATGGTGTAAAGGTGTGGAGATGGACGGCCTCATCAAGGTACCTTAAGAAAGTGTTGGCCTGGAAAGTAGAGTCTGTTGGAGAATGCTGGAAGGCTGATAGAAGGTCAAGGTCAGGGAAGGCGCGGGCCATTTAAAGGGTTTCAGTTTTATCCTGGTTAGTCTGGAGACACTAAAGGATTTCTAAGCAGGGAGATACCACATTCATTTTATTTTTGGAGATCTTGTACTGAATCAACAGAAGAGCCCTCCTGTATTAGCAGTAAACTCCAGTTAGAAAATGTTAGGAGAAAAAAGTATTTTTTAATTTACACTGGCAACAGAAGCTTGAAGTACCTAGGAGTAAAGTGGACAAGAAGTATATGAAAAGAATATAGAAACGTTTGCTGCTGGGCAGAAAAGAAAACTTGAGTAGATGAAGAAACATCATGTTTCTGAATTGCCAACCTCAGTTTTGTAAAGATATCATTTGCCCCCAAGGAAACCTATAGATTCATTGCAATTTCTGTAAAACTCCATGATATGTTTTGGAACTTCACGGAATGATCGTAAATTATATTTGGGAGAATGTGTGTGTAGAATAGCTGATAAGCATTTGTCGGAAAAAAGGTTATGAGGGTAGATTTGCCCTCCCTGATACTTTATAAAGTACTCTAAGCAGTTGGTACCAGCACAGAAAGAGATGATAGGTCAGTGTTAACAGTCCTACTTATGGTACTTATGGGAACTTCGTAGATGCTAAAATGACTTTTCAATTTGGGGAGAAAGAGTGGATTCAACAAATTATGTTGAAACAACGGATAGTCATATGAAGAAAATGACTCATTGTATTTCAAAATGCCTTCCAGACGGATTAAAGATACAAGCGTTTAAAAAAGGAAAACACCCATGAAGTTTCTAGAAGAATATCTGGACTATGGAGTGTTCCTTTGAGGTTGTCAAAAGCCCTCAATGGGCCGTTGGCAGATTTGACTACTTAAACGAAAAGCTGGGTGGCTGGGAGTTTCAGTGACACGGAGAGCTGACGACAGACTTGGCCACGTGAGAGAGTGGCACCTGGCCGCCACGGTACAATGTGGAGAACCATCAACTATAGGATTGTGCCAAAGAAAAAAGGCCAGTGTCTTCAGAAGAGAAAGAATCTGCCAAAGAGAAAATCAATGACACTCCAATTCCTGAAAGAGCTTCAAATCGCAACAAGTTTGCAAAACTGGATGTTACTACACTACCTTGGTAATCAGCTGCACTTGATTATAGGAAAGAGGAATTTGGGACAGACTTGGCTTATTTGCAAGAGGAAGATAGAGAATCTAGAACTTCTGGGACTTGTGGTATTGAAGTTAGAACTGTTGGTCTTTTTCAACCAGTAAAAAATAAAATGGAGAAATATTTTGAGTAACAAATGCTGATTAAGGTGAATCCCCAGAACAATGACCAAAATCAAGGACGTGGCTCACACAGAGTTTGTGAAAATGAATTAAAATTGTTCTGGGGCGCCTGGGTGGCTCAGTCGGTTAAGCGTCCGGCTTTGGCTCAGGTCATGATCTCAGGGTTTGTTTGACCCCCGCGTCAGACTCTGTGCTGAAAGATCGGAGCCTGGAGCCTGCTTCGGATTCTGTGTCTCCCTCTGTCTCTGCCCCAGAGCTTGTGCTCTGTTTCTGTCTCTCTCAAAAATAAACATGTAAAAATTTTTTTAATAATAAAATAAAAATAAAATTGTTCCTAGCAAGTCCTTTCAGTTGAGCAAAGCACTCAGGGAAAAAGAACAGAGGGTATGGTCCTAGAAAAACTTGATTAAGTCCAAAATACATGTAGCTAAATCATTGAGGAAGGCATACCTAGAAGAAAGATTGTTAGTATAGCTATAGGAATATGGAACAGACTGGAATCATGTAGAAAAAAAGCCAACAAAACTGTTATTTTTTTTGCAAAAATGATTTAATTTTTTAAAATGAATTACAATAAAACATACAGAATCATGGGTATTTGCTTAAGGGTCAGTGTTGACCTTTGGATCCAGCTGAAACAAGATACAGAACATTTACATTTTTCTAGAAAGGTCCTTTGTATCCCTTTCCAGAAGGTTTCCTCCATGCCCCCCAAGACATCCACTCTTCTGACATTTCTCAATACCGATTAACTTTGCATGTTCTAGAATTTCACATCAATGGAATCATAAAACAAGCTGTAAGATAAACGATACCATAAACCAAGTTAAAAATACAAATGACCGGGGCACCTGGGTGGCTTAGTCGGTTGAGCTTCCGACTTGGGCTCGGGTCATGATCTCATGTGTCTGTGAGTTCCAGCCCCATGTTGGCCTCTATACTCACATCTTGTAGCCTGGATTCTGCTTCAGATTCTGTGTCTCCTTCTCGGTCTCTCCGCACTCGCACTCTGTATCTCTCTGAAAAATAAACACTAAAAAAATACAAATGACAAATTGAGTTGGTATTTGTAGCTTGGTAAATAGTGACTACGAATAATTATACTATATAATATTTGTGTGCATGATTATTATATATTATGCACATATAAGTCACTTTTTGCTTGTCTTTCCTGCTGAGGACCGAACGTTCCTGGAGGGCAGGGTTGTTTCCGCCTCACCTGTTACTAGGTGCTCGGTATTTGTCGAGCAAACAAGATGGCTGCAGGATTGAATGTGGAGGATGGATTACAGTCAGGTAAGAGGGTGGGTGCCTCCCGGTTGGGAGGGAACAGACCCGGGTCTCAGCAGAGATAGCAGGCAGATGTGAGATATGGAGGGGACAGAACAGACAGAATGAGGTGGCTGATTAGTAACGTGAAGGGCGGAAATAAGGGGTGGGGGTGGGCAAGAGAGCTCCCGGCCCCTAGGAGCTGGGTGAGTGCAGGACAAAATGCAGGTCCGAGGGAAGGCAAGCTTGCTTTTGGCCCCCATGTGCTGACTTTCAGGGCCTCCAGGCCCTGATCCGGGTGGACAGGGCCAGCATGAAGCTGGACCCACTTGAAGGAAGGTGGTCAATTGCACAAAGTAGCTTTCACGAATCAGTATGGGCTCTGCGCTCAGATAAAAATGTACACAGTTGCAGTCCTGAGGGAGAGCTTTGAGTGTGGTAGGCCATTGGGGGAGGCTAGCTGGGAAGAATAAAGGGAAATCCTGTGCTGGGCTGAGTGTGTGTGTGTGTGTGTGTGTGTGTGTGTGTGTGTGTGTGTGTGTGTGTGTGTGTGTGTGTGTGTTTGCTCAGGTCATTCCCCACCTTCTGGGGACCCTGAGTGTTAGAACTGCCATCTCCAAGCCTCTAGATTCTTCCAAAGCTATGACCTGCTCTTTGGACCTTTGCTGACCAGGATTTAGCCTCCCTGCCCCTGCAGCCCCAGCTCCTCCTCGTGACTTGGAGGAGGCGGGGACTTTGGCTGGCCTCCTGGGACAGCCACCTCTTGGGGCCGGGAGCCTTGGGAGGGACGGTAAGCCAGAGAAGGGCCAGGCTAGTTTTGTTTTTTGTTTTTTGTTTTGTGTGTGTTTGGGGGTGGGGTTGTTTTATTTTTTGTTTTTTTGTTCTTTGTTTTTCTGGAGAACACTGGCTTATTCCAGATCTGGAGGGGGAAAAGGCGGGGACAGGGGGACCGGGGAGTGGCAGACAACTGCTGTCCCACCGTGACTCAGCACTCTGCCTGTAGGGAGGGTTTGAGCTCAGACTCCAAAAGTGCTTTGTCATCTAGGGGAGGGAAAAGACTAGAAGGCTTCACAATGTGGAGCGAGTGGGCGAACAACGTGGCTGGCTGCCTAGGCTTGACTAACAGCGAAGGGGTCTGGAGCACCCAGCCCAGGAAGGGGGCTGGTGGTGATCACTCTTCCTGCCTGTTTCTTCCTCCGCGCCTTCCTGCCCCACAGCGAGGTCTCTCCCTTCTAGGGACTGTCACCCCAGGGTTATAATTTAGGACTCCTCACCTGGAAAAGCATAGACACTTGCAACATTAAGGCTCGGAAAAGACCCGGGAATTTCCACACCACCATGTTTTATCGATGAAGAGGCGAGAGACCTACAGAAGGCCAGGCTTGCCCACGGCCACGGTCACTGACAGAAACAGAAGCTGAAAACGTAGAACAAGACCCCCAGAGGAATGCAGTGTGATCGTTAAAAATGATAAATTTGTTGCTAGAATGTGTATATCACGTGATGTACATGCAAAAAAGCAGAGCCCTGGGTAGTTCGTGGCAAAGCTGAGGACGATGAAGAAAAATCCCAAGGGCTGGAAATGTAGATGGGGACCAGGAGAGATGAGGTTGATATGTTACGTGAACAGCTGATGTTTTAGTGTCTGGGATTAGCCCCGAGGTTCAGGACAGTGAGATGTGCAAGCAGTTGGAATTCAGAAATGTCAAAACTGGAGGGGCGCCTGGGTGGCTCCGTTGGTTGAGGCTCCAGCTTCAGCCCAGGTCACGATCTCACCGTTGGGGAGTTCGAGTCCCACGTCGGGCTCTGTGCTGACAGCTCAGAGCCTGGAATCTGCTTCAGATTCTGTGTCTCCCTTTCTCTCTGCCCCTCCCCCACTTTCTCTCTCTCTCTCTCAAAAACATAAACATTAAGAAAAAAAAAAAAAAACACTGGAAAGAATAACACTGAAGCAGATTCCAGTACATTTCTAGATGACGCAGCCATGATTCAGAGAGCCTGCCCTTAACATGCTTCTTGAAAACCCAGAGGCTATGCAGATTAAAGTCTAGGGGCTTGGGGTCCCCCCTTTCCAAGAAGCTAAGGTCAAGAGCCAGGACCTGGAATGTTGAGGATAATTGGGAGTGGAAAGCCACCATATTTGAGGCACCTCAGGCCTTCCTGCCTCTGAGGGAGCGCCAGCCGGGAGGGCCCAGCACACCCCGTCTCTGCCAGGGACCTTCTCCCTCGGGCCCTGGCTGTTGTTTGCTTGTCTGCCTTCCCACTGGACTTTGAGTTCCGTGCAGAGTCCCCAGACCCCAGCACAGCCCTAGGGCGGGGGGGAGGGGGGGTTCCATTTCCAGCAGCTTGCAGCCCTGGGGCTCTCTTCTGGAATCATCATGCCCCGTGGAGAGGTGGCCTCTGCCTTTTGACCGGAAGCCTCTGGAGGTCAAGGATCTTGCCTTTGATGATGTCCTTCCAAATGACCCCGTGGGTACCTGCCCACATTCTAGACACTTTGGAGAGGTCACCTGGCCTTTCTGAACTTTATTGTTCTTCTAGAACGTACTATTAATAGGGACCAAGGCTGGTTCCTCAGACCTACAGTGCTCCTCGTGGGCCTGGAGACCTCTGCTTAGCCACTGGTGGACACTTCAGTGTTGGGATTTGTGGGTTGCACCTCTTCCAAGGGCTCACGACCCTGCATTCCAAACGTGGGATCTGAGCATCATGTAAACTTGCCCCCCAAAATCTCAGGGTACCTGGAGCTGGAGCTGACCACTTATTAGGGCACTTAAGATGACCCCCCCCTTCCCACCTGGGGCAATCCCACCTCCCCCGCAGAGCCCTGAGCACCCCCTTAGCTTTCTCAGTAGAGGACCTTCTAACAGCTTGTGGTCTAGGACAGATGCTTAAAAGAAGCTTTCTGCCTAAGTCAGACCCAGGACAGCCTTCCCAAGGGAGGGGAGCCCGCCTGCCCTTTCCTTTCCTTCCTCTTCAGTTCTAGCTGCACGGAACCCCATTTCAAACATCCCTGCCGTTTGCAATTCCTTGGAACGGTTAGTTGCAATTCCTTGGAATTAAAATGTCTGATTTTTCACCTACTCACTTACCTGTTCTGCTGTTCTTTCAATATTGTGGGTGTGCATGTGGGAGCAGCAACGGGAACTCAGATACCCTGCTTTCCTTTCTGGAACTGGTGATTTTTTCCCCCCAAGATTCACACCTACTTCTCAACATTCACCAGCCCCTTCTGGATATACGAGATCCAGATTCTCCTCTGGGGAACCATTTCATCCCCTCCAGCCTCTGCTATGTGCTATGGTTACAATGTATCCCCAGATTCAGGAATAGATGTGTATTCTGTCATATGCAATCAATTTTCCAATCCATTTGCCTTTGTAAAAAAATGTCTTATTTATTTTATTTATAAATTTTTAAATGTATATTTATTTTTGAGAGAGAGAGACACACACAGAGTGTGAGCAGGGGAGGGCCATAGAGAGAGGGAGATATAGAATCTGAAGCAGGCTCCAGGCTCTGAGCTAGCTGTCAGCACAGAGTCCGACGCAGGGCTCAAACCCACGAACTGTGAGATCATGACCTGAGCTGAAGTTGGCTGCTTAGCTAACTGAGCCACCCAGGCACCCCTAAAAATGTCATTTATTTTTGAAAGAGTACACAGAGGGGAGGAGCAGAGAGAAGGGGAAGAGGGGGATGGAAGATCTGAAGTGGGCTCTGCGCTGATAGCAGCGAGCCCGATGTGGAACTCGAACTCACGAGCCTCGAGATCAGGGCCTGAGTTGAAGTTGGACGCTCAACTGACTGAGCCACCCAGGTGTCCCCCAATCAGTTTGTCTTTAACATCATCTAAATGGCCACAGATTCCTTCATGGGGCACAGAGTTTTCAAGCCAAGAGTGTGCCTTTGAGACTATCTGATTTAATACTTTCTTTTTTTTTTTTTTTTAATTTTTTAAATGTTTTATTTATTTCTAGGAGAGAGAGAGAGAGTGAGCAGGAGAGGGTCAGAGAGAGAGAGAGAGTCACAGACTGAAACAGGCTCCAGGCTCTGAGCTGGCAGTCAGCACAGAGCCCGACGCGGGGCTCGAACCCGCGAACCGCAAGATCATGATGAAAGTCGGACGCTTAACCGACTAAGCCACCCAGGCGCCCCTCTGATCTAATACTTTCATTTGGTCCCTCAGCTAACACAGCATGGCTCATAACGGGTCAGAACACATTCCTAATGCCTAGGAGTTTCTAATCGGGAGTCAGACAGAAGGAAACGAGAGTTGGAATCAAACCAATGAGGAGGTCTGCTGAGGGGCTGTCCAGGTTCCTGACCCTTCGCTTGGCCTTCCCTTGGCCTTCTGGGCAATACTCTCGTTCTAGGACAATAGCTTCTAGCAGCCGCCCCTGCGTGCCAGGCACAGTCGCCTGACAGGTGGCGGCAGGCTGGGGCCACATGAAATCTCAGCCCCTCCTGTTGTCCCCCTGCCTGTCCATTACCGCTGCGTCCTGTGGGGGCTGCGCCCCGTCTCTGTGCTTAAGTCTTTCCTCCCCGAAGCCGTCCTCTTCGACATATCAGACCCACCCTTCCCCCAAACTCCAGTCCAAACCCTGCCTCTGCCAGGAATCTTCCAGGAGGGGAGCTGATCTCCTTCCTCCTCTAACGGGGGCCCCTTCAGCCTTTACTGAGTGACAGTGGGCAATTGTGTGCCACAGCACTGTCATTCCTCTGTTGCCAAAGGGAGACCGAGAGCTCAGGGGACACAGAACCTCTTTGTCATCCCTGCTTCTGGCCCTGGCCCGTGACAAGGCCTCTGGGCAAACTCCGGGTGGCTGAACCGAGTTGTGGGATCCTTGCCCGAGAAGAGTCCTTCCCTCTCTGAGATATGATTCTCTGCACTTAACTGGAGCTCAGGGGTGACCTCTCCTCCTGCTTCTTAGAAACCTCATGAGTCAGAATTGGTCTCTGAAGTTTGCCTTAACCCCAGTCAGCCTAGTCACCTCTTCAGCCTTGAACTCCTGCATTCCAGGGAAGGGGTCCTCAGGCCCAAGCCGCCCTGCTGAGTGGGTTTTTACTCAGTCCCTTTTCTTAGAAAAGAATCCAATAATAATAAAAACTACTGCTGAATAATATAAGCTAATGCTTATTGAGTCTTTGCTAAATATATATCAAACATGCTACTTGACAGATGAGGAAACTGAGGCAGGGGACTACCTGGTAACCTGCCCAAGGACACCCACAGTCTGAATTCAGAGCCCACACTCACCCTCCTGCCCCCCCCCCCACACCCACTGCCAAGGTCACTCAGCTCGTCCTTGGCTCCACCCCACACCGCACCCCAACCCCCACCATTTGCCTAGGACCCATACAGGGCAGCCCACACAGGGGCTTAGTAAATGCTTACAAAACAAGTGAATGGAATCAGGGAATTCTGTTCATCAGATTGTCCCTAGGAGGGTGTGGAAGGCATGAGAGGAAGCAACAAACGTGCTGAAAGCCCAGCTTCCAGGACATTCTGTCACTCTCCACCGCATCTCGGAAGGGGGATGTTTCTGAATGGTTCCTGAATTTCAGATTGACTCTCTTCGCTGTTCACATAAGATGGGAGGGCACGCGTGCGATTGCCTCTTGGCAAGACCCTGGGGGAGAACGCCGGGGAAAAGCCACTGGGGAGGGCAGTGGCTTCTGGGGTTGTCCCTGAGGTGGGTGCACGAGAGAGCTTCGAGGCCTGCCTGGGTCAGGGTCATTTTGATTTCAAGCAGCAAAACCCAACCCTCACTAGCTTAGCCACGAAGATGTATTGGCTCATGTAGCTGAGAAATCAGGAAGTGGACTTCAGGCATAGTTTCATCAGGGCTCTGGCCCCATGTCTCTGCAATTCCCTCTCAGATCTGCTCCCATCCATGGAGCTCCATCTTCAGGGCATCTTCCAGCAGCATGGAGGGTCGCAGACCTTCTTCTTCTTCCGGGGGGAAATGCTAGACACTGCCCCACCCCCATCTCACAAGTGTTGTCTGACTGGGTCTCACTTGACCCAGAGCTGTCTCTCCGAGTGTCTGATTCTAAATGGCTGCTTAAGCAAACCCAGAAGATGGAGGTGATGAATGTTTCTAAGTGGCCTCTGGGCCCCAGGGCTCACTAGAGGCAGGAGGAATTTCTGCCAAGCGCTCTCTGGTCTGACTTGCTAGTATCTGATTTTACCAAATAATAGTTACCTCCGTGGCAGGACAGTGGAACCGGGGTGCCCATGCCTGTGCCCTTCAGCGTTCAGTGCCGTAGGTGGGTCCATTGAAGACCTCTGAGGGGTCCAGCACTCTGAGTTTGGAGCCTCCACCAGACCTTATGGCCAACATTAAAACATGCTTACATCCCATAGTCAACATAATTGAAAAATATTTTTTTATAAATTTTTAAAGTCATTTTTATTTATTTTTGAGAGAGAGAGAGAGACAGAGAGACAGAGTGCAAGCTGGGGAGCGGCAGAGAGAGAGGAAGACACAGAATCCGAAGCAGGCTCCAGGCTCTGAGCTGTCAGCTCTGAGGCGGGGCTCGAACTCACGAGCTGTGAGATCATGACCTGAGCCGAAGCTGGACACTTTTTTTTTTTACTTCTTGTTGTTGTTGTTTTTTAATGTTTTATTTATTTCTAGGAGAGAGAGACAGAGAGACAGCGTGAGCAGGGGAGGGTCAGAGGGTCAGAGAGAGAGAGAGGGAGTCACAGACTGAAACAGGCTCCAGGCTCTGAGCTGGCAGTCAGCACAGAGCCCAACGCGGGGCTCGAACCCACGAACCGCGAGATCATGACCTAAACGAAAGTCGGACACTTAACCGACTGAACCACGCAGGCGCCCCCCAAGTGACATTTTCAAATGATAATTCTATTTTTAATCTTTTGGGGGGAACTTCTTCATTCTTCTTAAGGCTACAGAGTACTCTGCTGTGTGGATGTTCTATTGTTTATTCCGGCCCCTCCCCCTTACTGATGGACATTTGGTTTTTTTCCAGGCTTTGGTTATTAAAAACAGAGCTGCAATCAATAGCCACATCCCTCCGTCTTTTTGTATTATTGGCGGTGGATCTTTAGGATAGATTCCTAGAGGTGGGATTGTTATACCCAGATCGCAGTATCCTCAACGACCAGAGACCACCGGGGAGACCGAGTCACGCATGCAAAGGCAAAGGGCTTTATTACGGGCTCGAGCTCGGGCTCCCAGACCTCACCAACACAGTGGATCCGTGCTGAGAGCCTCAAACAAAGGCAGAGAAGGGTTTTTATGGGGTTTGTGATGGGGGAGTTACAGAAGTTGTGGCATGGAAACAGTGATCCAATCATAATTATACACTATCATTGACAGCGGGTTTAACCATACACATTGTCTAGAGTATTTGTTACTTTTGGCGAGAGCCAATTACAGCATTTAGAGTACTTTTAAATTCAACCAATTACAGAGCGAGCCTAGGGTCTTGTTCTGCGCCTAACGGGTTAACTTTAACATTGGGTAGCTAAGATTTATCTATAGTTGCTGGTCTTTTTTGATTGGGCGTTGCCAAGGTAGTGTGGTAGAGTGAAGTGGTGGGCAATTTCTTTGGCCTTGGGCAGTGTGTAGCTGCCTGATAGTTTCAGGGAAACTGAAACTTAGGCCTTCTAGTTTAGAGGGGAAACTTAAAGCTGATTATGGAGTCAGTCTGGTTTAGACTTGTGTCCTTACAGGATCGCAGGATCAAAGGAGAAGCTCAGGTAGTTTTGTTGGGTATTGCCAAATTCCCTTCCATAAGGACAGTCCCATTTCACATTCATATCGTCAAAGTATGAGAATGTTTGTTTCCTCGGGCCTGGACAAAAGAGCATGTTGTTGAACTTGGGGTTTTGGCCAGTCCGATCAGCCAGCAATAGTTCCTTGGGACAATCTGCATTTCTTTAACCATAAGTGAAGCTGACCATCTCTTCATCTAGTTTGAAAACATTCACCTTACCTCCTTCGTAAACTGTATATCTTTAGTACGTTTTTCTGGCGGATTGTGGGTCCTTTAACTTACACGAGGAGCTCTTTATATGCTAAGAATATTAACGCTTTGTCTGTGATGCAAGTTGTGCATCTTTTTTTTTTTTTACTAGTCTATCATTTGTCGTTTTCATTGTACTTACGTACTTACTTAAATCTAATTTAACTTTTTTGCCACATTAAACTCCTGGAAACTTACTAATCTTTCCTCTTATTGCTTCTGGGTGTTGAGTCAGAATTAAGAACGCTTTGGGGCACCTGGGTGGCTCAGTAGGTTAAGCGTCCGACTTCGGCTCAGGTCATGATCTCGTGGTTCGTGGGTTTGAGCCTCGCATTGGACTCTGTGCTGACAGCTCAGAGCCTGGAGCCTGCTTTGGATTCTGTGTCTCCCTCTCTCTCTGCCCCTCCCCCACTTGCACTCTGTCTCTCTCTTTCTCAAAAATAAACAAAAAAAGAAAAAAAAAAAGGAAGTTTTCCCCACTCCCAAGTTCTAGAAGACTTTCCCAATTTCCCCATAGTACTTGGATGGTTCGTTTTACACTCAAATAAGCCAATCCCTTTGGAATGTATGCTGGTAATGGAGAGGAACACCTCCAATTGTTCCTGTTTCAACAGGGCTCTCCAGTTACCTAAACACTTAACTGTTAACTCACCCGTTCTCCCCCTCCTCCCCCTCCCCCCCCTCCCCGGCCCCCCATCCCAGATTCCTAACGCTGCCTTTATCTAACACAAGTGCTCCACAGGCAACGGGGGCTATTTCTGGATTTTGTATTCTGTTCTCCAGAAGAACACTTCTTTCACTCACCACCGCCCAGGACCCTCCCTAGCAAGGTAATCCCCGCTGAAGGCTCCTACCTGACAGGAAAGCCTTTGCTCCAGGCTCAGAGAAGCTTTAGAGACGAAGGGGACCTGTTGAGTTCCAAGTGCATATTAACCTATGAGTAACATACCTCACCTTCAGAGAGAGAAGTGCTCTCTCTCCAGCAGCAGAAGGCCCCTCTTCTGTCCCTGGGGAAGGGGTGAGTGGGACCAATCACTGAATGCTTACAACCAGTGCTGGGGAGGGGGGAGAATCAATGCCTGGCTAATGGCGACCCTTGAAGGCTCATTTCTCCATCAGAAAGACAGAACCACTACTTACCTCCCACTCATCAATATCCACTTCGCCTCTCCTAAGGGGGAGAGAAAGTCAATACACTACCCGCCTCTTTGGGGTTGGGGAAAGCAGAAGCTCTAAGAGCTGAAAGCATCAGGAACCGAGGCTTGGGCCTTCTTGTCTAAGCAATGGTCAACATTGGCTTCGGTGAATGGAGGCCTTATTTCTTTGAAATTCTACTGACTAGAAATAGCAGCTCAGGGAGGCGGAGCAGATGGGGGAGAGGAATGGCTGGTACAAACCTTTAATGATACGATAAGCCGTCTTTCTAAAAGACAGGCTTGAAGTTTAGAGGGGAAGAGATCATTTCTAGAGGGAGTTTGTTGGATTGATTTTGCTGTGAGGTGGAAGTTAAGTAAATATTGATGAGTGGGTGGGGGTGGGGAAATCCATTCGATTTGCAAATCAATCTGCCAACTGACTTTTGGCGGGTCTGCCTCCAGCGTGTGCGCGGTGAGCATGGAGGGGTCTTTTGGAGGATTGCTGCTCTCATCTTCCCTCCAGCACCTTAACGGGAGACCCTGAAGGTCCCCGGCAGGGTAAGGGCCACAGGAAGTGGAGGCCCGTCCTGCTTGCCTCTCTGGAGGGACACTGGCATGATGTCCTACCTGCTCTAATCAGCATCACTGAGAGGATCGTCGCTGCGTGATGTGACTTATCATCAAGTATCCCATGATATTGTTATTGTTCATGTGGCCCGGGTTTTGCCACCACGGCCCCCACCACCCAACGGCCGTTCATAGCTTAGCCGCTCTGACCCCCGTACCTCCCTTGTGATTCCGAGGTGACCTTGACGCCCCAGTCTCATAGAATCAGACATAGTTTAAGAGTTGAAGGGACTCTGGAAGTCACAGGGTCCCTCTCAGTGTTGGCAGTGTCGTCTTAGCTGAAGAACGGTGACAGGCGTGGACCCCCGTTCCGTTAGGACTTAGCTACGTGGGCAGTCGGGGATCCCAAGGGAGCATGTCCTGGCCCTCAGGGGCTCCTGGAGGGAGGAGCTGCCTGGCTTGTCTGGCTCTAATCCAGTCGGCCCCAAGTTCAGGCCTCATCCAGACATGGGTCGGGTGGGGTGCCCACCACCAGAGGTACCTCCTTCTCTGCTGGGCTGCTGCAGAACTGAGCTGTTCCTTCTTTAAAGTGACCTCTGCCCATCCCTCCACCCCTGCATAGTCACACCCATGTCCTCAAAGTACCCTTTGCTACGACACCTGCCCACACCCCACTCTGTCCATCTTCTTCCGACTGGCTGGCCACCCATTTGCTTCGCCTTTGCCCCACTTGGCATGCCTTCCCGCCTTCTTTCTCTCTGTCCCGGTGCCCACCCCCGCCCCCGTCCCCCCAGCCTCTCACTCTACTCCCTGCCAGAGTGGTGGCCAGTGCAGAGGCAGAGGGACTGTCATCTCCCTTGTGAAGGGTCTGGGTCTCTCTTTGTGTCGCTTACAGTGGCTGGTGGAGAATGGCCTGGTTTCTGAAGGACTCTAAAGAGAAACCCTCAAAAACCTCTCTGAAATGACAAAAGCATGTAGACACCGCCCCCCACCCCCACCCCCACCCCCACCCCCACCCCCACCCCCACCCCCACCCCCACCCCCACCCCCACCCCCATGCCTTGGGAGGTGGTCAAATGCTTCTCCCTTGTCCTCCACATTATCGTTATGGTTACTTTCACGGAGAAAACCAAGCCTATGGGATCAGATTTCACAGTCTTGGTGTCTGGAGCTAATGGTCTGTGTCAGCTGGAGTAACCGTAGGGTGACATTGGGACTCAAAGTTCCTGGGCTCACCTGACCTACCACGGAGATCCTTGGGGATCTTCCTGACCAAGCGAGTAATAGACTATCACGAGCCACGCAGGTGCCCAGGCAGCTCGGAAGCCAGAGGGAGGAAGCCAGTTTTGGGCTGAGCTGAGCCATTAGGTGAGGATGTCTGGGGGAAGACAGCCTTGTCGGGGAGCCTGCTGGGATGTTAACCATTAACCAGTAACCTAGCCTGGCTCCACGCCCCCTGGGAGAAGAGATCAAGGCCCCTGCTGGCTCAGCTCTAGCAGCGTGCAGGCCCTACCTTGCCAAAGAAGACTGTTTTGGTTTGTAAGTTTCCAAGGCCTTTACATTCAGAGAGAAGTCAGAGGAAGCATGTGCGGGCAGTCAGGAAGTTTTGTTACCTTGACTCCTGGCATGTGGCAGCCAGCAGTCTACAGAGCACCCCACCAAGCCCTAAAAAGAGAACACGGGGCTGTCCTCTGTTCTTCTCAAAGCCTTGGGTTACTGTTGAAAACGTGGCTCACCGTCTGGAAGAGGAAAGGCTACCCCAGCAAAGAGCTCTACCCCGTCACGATGACCCTCAATGTGAACATGTATGAACTTCAGGCAGATACATGAGATTTCTTGCTTCCATGATGATTGCTTGCAAGGAACCAGATGGAAGGGCAAATAATCTCAAGAGGCTCCCTGGAGATCTCCCTGAATCTCCCAATTTGGGCATATCCAGTGTCCCTCAAGACTTGTGTCTACACTGTTCCCTCTGCCTGGACACCCTTGCCCCAAATCTTTACTGGACTGGCCTCTGGGTGCTGATGGCTCAGCTCAAGGGACAGCTCCTAGCAGCTTTCTCGGATCCCTGTCCAAAGTGGTCTATCCCCTTAGGACTCGGTCTCTCTCTAAGCTACTGTGTTTTCTCGTTATAATAGTTACTATTATTTCTGTTTAATAGACTGACATCCCTTTTCCGGCCTCCACCAACAGGAATGCGGACTCTCAGAGGCCAGGCCTCTCCGTGCTGATCATCGCTGTATCCCGGTGCCTGGCACCCAGTGGGTGTGCAGGCAGCAGGTGCAGAAGTGGTGGGGGGTACTGGGGGTGATGGAGAAAGGAAGAAGGTGGTTTGGAGAGAGAGTGGAAATGAAGAGAGGAGACACCTTTTCCTTTCCATCAGCCTTCATCTCCGTGTGCCTCTTGAGGGGCTGACCACGTGAAGAATGAGGCATCCCATGGGCCCCTGTCCCTTTGAGTGTCTTGGCCAGTGAGGAGGCTGGGGTCAGGTGGAGGGACTGTGCCCTGCCAGAGGCATTTCTGGGGCAGCAGGATCCCTCCCCGCCACTGCTCCTTGTCTAAACTGAGTCACATCTAGCCCCACGAGAAAATCCGCTGGAACTTTTTCTCTGTGTGGCTCTGGGACCCGGGAGCCCCATGCTGGAAGAAGTGGAGCTCTGACTTGCTGAACCTTAAACGTAAGTGACAGCTGGGAACAGGTTGAAGGAACCAGGTTTCCTTCTAGTTGGTCTGTCCACAAGCTCCAAGCAAGGTCCCCTTAACTCTGCCTGGTGCTGGTCCCACTTGCTAGTTGGGTTGAGTTCCTTAGAGATGGAATCTGAGGTGGAGGTTTTTGTGCACAGGGCACATGGAGGGAGAGCTCTTGGGATGACAGCTGGTAAGAAAGAGGAAGCAAGGGGCGGGAGCCTGGGGCCCCCAGTCAGTTAAGTGTCCAACTTCGGCTCAGGTCATGATTTCCTGGTTCGTGGGTTTGAGCCCCGCATCGGGCTCTGTGCTGACAACTCAGAGCCTGGAGCCTGCTTTGGATTCTGTGTCTCCCTCTCTTTCTGCCCCTCTCCCACTCACATTCTCTCTCTCTCTCTCTCTCTCTCTCTCTCTCTCTCTCAGCAGATAGTGGAACCAAGCCATTTATTAGTGCCACTGCCACCAAGGGTCCTCTCGGGGCCCAAGGGGTGTCAGAAAGACTCTGAGGCCTGGCCACAGACTTTATAGTTCCAAAGCAAAGAGGGTCAGACTCTCTCCTTCTCTCCCTCCTTCTCTCCCTCTCCCTCTCCCTCCCTATTGTGCGTTGCACTAAGCCCCAGGCCCCGGATGCCCAGGAATGGACAGAAGGACACACAAAAGTCAAAAGGGATGTTCCTAGGACAACTCGCAGGCCAGCGTCACTGCTGTTCTCTAACATCCTGAGAGCGGACCTGCCCATAGACAAGAATTCTGAGCAGGAGCCAAGCCAGCAGCTGGGCTGGGCCCCCACGCCAATCTGGAGGAGGAAAACAGCGCAAAGAAAGATGTTATTCAGGCCACAAGCCGGTCTCTCTCTCCTGCTCCATCTCTCCCTTGCCCTCTGAAATTCTTCTTCCCAGTCACGGGCTCCAGCCTCTTCTGTCCTGTGACTGGTACACGTAGGGGAGAGGGGAGGGGCAGAAAAACGGGCTGCTCGACGCTGTCTGGCCAGATGACTGCAAATTGCAGGTCAGGGAGCCCAAAGGGATCCAGGCTCAGTGCTGTCCCCCAGACACCGGCTGTCAGCCCTGCGGTGTCTTCTGTTTGCCACCACGGAGGGGACCAAGGGTTTTTCTCTCCCTCAAACTATACAATTGGACTTGGAGCTTACAGGGGAGGGGGGAGCTGAGAGCAAGGGCAGCTGACAAAGTATGAGGGCCACCGGCCTCCCCAGGGAAAGGGACTTTTGGGCCAAGACCTGTGGAGCCTGTTTGTGTCCATCTGGCGTGGACAGTTGGTTGGGGGTGAAAAGAAAGGAAACAGTTCTTAGCATGTGTCTACCCCTGGATGATAAAAGGAAGGAAGTATTGATATATAGGACCTTGGATGAATCCCAAAGGCCTCAGGCTGAGTGGAAGCAGCCAGTCTCCAAAGGTTAGATACTGTCAGGTTGCATTCCTATGACATTCTGGAAGGCAAAACTATACGGAGGGAGAACAGGCTGGGAAATGGAAGGCCCAGCAGGAGTGAGCTTTGGCGGGGAAGGATAACAGAATTGTCGTGTATTCTGTTATGTGGACATTTACACGAATCTTTGTACGTGCTAAAGTTCAAAGAATGGAGGGGCACCTGGGTGGCTCTGCTCTCACTCTCTCTCTTTCTCAAAATAAATAAACATTTAAAAAATAAATAAAACTCAAAGAATTGTACACCTCAAAAAAGGTCAATTTTACTATAGTGACAATTAAATTTTTAAAAATGTTTTTATTTATTTTTGAGAAAGAGAGAGAGAGAGAGACAATGTGAGCAGGGAAGGGTCAGAGAGAGAGGGAGACACAGAATCTGAAGCAGGCTCCAGGCTCTGAGCTGTCAGCACAGAGCCCGACGCAGGGCTCGAACCCATGAACCGTGAGATCATGACCTGAGCCGAAGTCACACGCTTAAGTCCAACAAAGTCGACTGAGCCGCCCAGGCGCACCTATAGTGACAATTTTTCAAGTAAGAATTTTACAAGTTGATGATTGGGGCACCTGATGGTTCAGCCGGTTAAATGTCCAACTCTTGATTTCAGCTCAGGTCATGATCTCATGGTTCGTGAGTTCAAGCCCCATGTAAGGCTCTGCACTCACAGTACGGAGCCTGCTTAGAATTCTCTCTGTCTCTGTCTCTCTCTGCCCCTCCACTCACATGTACTGCCTCTCTAAATAAATAAATTAATTAATTAATTAATAAAACCTAAAAAAAGTTAATAATGATAGGAATGATGACATTTGTTTTCTATGTACTCTGTGCTGAGCGAGGTACCTCCATTATCTCATTTATTCCTCTCAGTAAGTCCATTTGGCACTCAGGAGATGCACCTTGTTCAAGGTCAGATAGTAAATGGCAGAGCGGGAACTTGGACCCATGTCTGTCTGACTCAGAAGCCTGAGATCTAACCACTGTGCCTCATCTGAGGGGGCATGAGTGGGAAATGATCACAGGGAGTAAGGATCCAGGGCTTGGAGAGGGTACCAGTGAGGCTCAGTTTTTCTTCTAACGGAGGGAAACTGTCAGGGAGGTGGGGGACTTATCTCACTTAGCACAATACCCTCCAGTTCCATCCACATTGTTGCAAATGGCAAGATTTCATTCTTTTTCATTGCTGAGTAGTAGATATATATACCACGTCTTCTTCATCCATTCATCAGTTGATATACATTTGGGGTCTTTCCACTACTATACACATTGGGGTGTGTACCCCTTCGAATCAGCACTCCTTGTAGCCTTTGGATAAACTCCTAGTGGCGCCATTACTGGGTCACGGGGTAGTTCTATTTTTAATCTTTTGAGGAACCTCCTCACCAGTTTCTGGAGTGGCTTCAAGGTTCAGAGAGTATTTAGGGGATAGGATGGACAGACCTGGGAGCCGAATCAGGTGGAGGGCAGGAAGGGAGAGCTCACGGAGGTCTGGCTCAATAAAGATGCTTTTTCTTGAGACTAGGACACAGGAAGAGGTGGGGTTGTGAGCAGAAGTTTGCTTGTGGAAACATTCTATTTTAGGTGCCCCTGGATCATTGGAGTGGAGACTTCCCGTTGGTGGTTAATTTCGACATTCTGGAGCTCAGAGAAAGCTGACCTGGTCGTCCGGGCTTGGGGGTCCCTGGCATATGCGTGGGGCTGAGGAGCCCGGGAGGTGGACAAATCTGACCAGAAAGAACTGGAAAGAGAGACTCAGAGAAGGACCAAGGCAGAATCCCAGAGCCCCCGCCTCTAAACTCAGTCTTTCATGTACCACTCTCACTATTGACTTGCCATATCCTCTATTGTTTTAGTCCATAGAAAGTTCTTGAACTTCTATTTTCAACGTGATGAGTTTGTTTCAAAAGGAAATTTTTACATAATGGGTAAAAAAAAAAATCAACATCAGAGCTACGAAGGGCACTGATGATAAACACAATGAAAGCAAAACAGTAGCACACAATCCTAGCTAAGTAGGGGGCATCTGCAAATGTTAGTCCTGTGTTCAAGACAGAGCTGCCCCCAATTGAGCCTGGGTCCCAGAAGAAGCTGGGATTGGGAGAGAATAGAAAAGGAAGTAACTTTGTTGGGGACACTAAAAATCAGCTCTCCGGGCACGCTCTTGTTGAAAGCAGAAGCCCCCAACCTTTCTCCGTAAGGGGCCAAATGATAAATATTTAAACTTCGAGGGCCACTTGCATGCCTGCTACATCCCCTCCACCCCTACTGCCCTTTCCTTGCAATCCTTTAGAACCATTCTCAGTCCTGGTTGGATTAAAAATGGGCCCAGCGCTGGGTTTGGCCCATGGGCCGTGGTTTGCCACCCCCTGATTCAAAGGATGGTGAGCCATGGCGCAGATCCCCAAAGGGACGGGTGTTGATGGGGTCACATGGGGTTCCTGGGCACTCAGCTCCCGACCGCGACTGAGCAGCCCCATCCCAGCCATGAAAGGCCCTTCTCTGCCTCTGTTTTCAGGCTCCGCACCCAGGGCAACTCCTCACCCCCCAGGAGTCTCATGGGAGATTGGGCTACATGTCCTTTGCGGATACAGAGACTCAGAACGGGTTGTTCGGGGAGCGGCTTTGGGGCTAGGTCAGCATTTCATGACCAACACTTCCCTCTGCACTCTGCGGGTCCCTCTTCGGATGTCACTCCTTGCTGATTTCCTTCCCTCGGGGCCTCTCTGTGCCTCGGACAAAGGCCTCCCTGGTCCTCCCTCATGAAAGATTAGCCACACTGAGGTCACCTATGACCTCTCATCACCGTGGCAGCCACCATGTCCTCCCTTCCCTCATGTCAGGACACAGAGTTCAACGGCCCCTCCCCCACCTCGGATTCCAGGGGATCTTTCTTCTGCTCGAGGTGGAAGCGGTGTTCTAGGTCTTCCAGGGCAAGGCCTTAAGAAGTTCTGCAAGGTTCTCATGGAAACTCTTTGGACGTGCATTTAGGGTGAAGGCAGCTGCTTTGAAAGAAGGTTGACAGTCGCAAGATGGTCACTTTGAGAGGACGCCCAGGCTAGTCAAGTGGAGAGAACAGGCTGAAAGAGAGACGCCTGGTGTCTCCAGCTGTCCCAACCCAGGAGCCAGACATGGACGTAGAGAAACCTCCAGAAGGGCTCCAGCCCCCACTGCAACCTCATGAAACCCCAAGTAAGAACTGCCCCACTGAGCAGCTGACTCCTAGACCATGAGAGATAATAATAAATTATCCTGTTTAAGCCATTACGTTTTGGGATTGTTTTTTTCCAATGTTTACTTATTTTTGGGAGAGGTGGGGGAGGGGCAGAGGGAGAAGGAGACAGAGGATCGGAAGCAGGCTCTGCGCTGACAGCAGAGAGCCCAATGCGGGGCTCGAACTCATGCGCTGTGAGACCATGACCCAACTGAGCCACCCCAGAGCCCCTGGGGTGGTTTTTTACCCCTCGATAAATGTCTGGAACACCACCTGAAAGTGAAGTCTCATCCAGGAAGTCATCTGTCATGCTCAGGTACAAGTTTTAAACGCTCTTTTTCAGTCCAAACAGGAAGAATTTTCCTCAGCTTTGCAGGTCAGTCTGTGGTCCCTTCACCAGAAAATCGGATAAGTTTTGTACCCGGGTCTAGTTGCTCAAAACCAGGAGTCCTTGAGCTGGTCAGTTGTGGCAGGTACTTCAAGTCAATTGACTCAAAGTCATCCCAAAACCTTTCTCCCCATCTTCCTCTCACTGAGAAGCTTGGGATGGCCGGATACACCCTTTCTGGCTTTGCTGCGGAAGACTTTATAACCCCTCTGGCCAATGATGTGAAGAAAGGGCTGGGTTCTTGAAAATAGTCTTTGCTTGCTGATAAGGAAGAAACCCTGTCTGGGATCACGCCCTGCTTTCTGTTCCTGAACATGGTGTAAAAATGTGATGTATGGGGCTGCTGCAACCATCTTGACACCATGAGGGGAAAGCTAAGAGAATAAGAAAGGCCTCAGACCAGAGCCTTGTCATCTTATATGAGAAAAATAAACAATTATTTCTTTAAGACATTTTTGGTCAGGGCTTCTTTATTATTATTATTAATTATTATTATTATTTGTGACTGAATACATTTCTAATTATAGTATGACTAAAGTCATATCCACTTTAAGGACAAAAGGCCTCATTTTTCCCTATAAGGAGGGTCTCCTTTTCCAATCTTCCACAATAAGCCAAATTTTGGTTTCCCGCAGCCAGAGATTCAGGTTAAGGGAGAAGGAAAATCCCTTTCTCTGGGGCTTGAGCTGGGGTTTGGGGAGGAACAGGGCTTCTGGCAGTGAGGTCTCGGGGTATGGTTTCTGTACGCCCTCCCCATTACAGAGCCTAAGGACCTTCCCCAGCTTTAGCCCTGGGTCTTGGTCACATGAGGCATCGGAGATGTCCCCCCTGAGCTGAGCACCAGGGAGCCCCCCAGATACTGTTGGGAGGCAGGGGCAGGAGGTGGCCTCAGCCACAGATAGTGAGTCAGATAAACAGCCTGGGCTTCAGTCCCAGCCCTGCCACTAACTGTCTGTGTGTCCCCATGTCTCGCCCGACTCCCTGAGGGCACTGCTCTGAGCCTTCATCCAGGAACAGGACACTCTGTGTTCACGGGGAACTGGCTATGCCCAGGCCCCTAGTCTCTGAGCCTCTTCTCAGAAACACGAGCCAACCCCGGGCAGTGAGGGGCCCTCCCTCGTGCGGCAGTCAGTCAGCAGTGCCGTGCTGGGAGCCTCCACCATAACAAGTCCCCGGGGAATGGGAGCCTGAGACCCCGGGGGGGCTGACAGCGGCTCAAAGTCATGTGGCTTCCCAAGCCTCGGTATGGGGCACGGAGGGCAGGGGGAAGAGGGGAGCAGGGGTGAATCCTAGGAAATCCCACCTTGAGCAAGGCAGAATCGGGAAAGGATCCGATTTCCTAAGCCCATCCACCTGCAGTCAACCCCCTCGGGCTGACTTCCTGCTGCTGGGGCAGAGAGGTGGGTGGGCGCCGGGCTGCACCGCGGTGTTGGGGGTGGGATCCCAGAAAGCTGGCAGTCCTGGCCTCTGGAAAGTTTGGTTTTTCTCTCCGGCTCCCCTGGAGGCAGAGCTGCTGGGAAGTTCCCACCACCACTGTGTTTCGGGCTTTCCTGGAAGCTTCTACACAGCCAGCCAAGAAAGGATCTGCCCACAGGCTCCCGGAGCTACAAATCCTCTCCTCCCTGTGCCAGGGGAGGGACTCTCCTACCTCTAACCTGCGGGCACGCCTTCAATTACAATAATAAGGAGCAAAATTAGGATGGTGGCCGTGGGTTCGCTGTTAGTGTGCCACGCGACGTTTTCACACTTTATCCCACTCAGTTCTCTGAACAAGTGTGACAAGTAATCTGTTGGTTTTACAGATGAGGAAACAGGAGCAAAAGACGCTGAGAAAACCTCCAAGGGGTCATGCCAGCCAAGAAGTGACATGACCACGATTCTCACTCGGGCTTATTGACCTTGCCCTCTGCTTGAAGCCGGCTTTCTTGCTGCCTGGGGAACAGCACACAGGGCCCTGGGGGGTCTGGTCCCCACTGACTCTCTCTCCTTCTAATTAATGCATTAGCCACGCCACGCCCCCCACATCACCCTCTGTAAGAGCTATTGCCTCAGCCTGGAAAGTCCTCGTCCCCCCACCCCTCACTCCAACCCCCCCAACACGCACACATTCCTCTCTGTCCTTCTTGGCTAATTTCTGCCAGAGCCGTAAGGCTCAGTTCCTTCCCGTGGGCTTGCATCTCAGGTGAAGGTTAAGTTCCAAAGGCGGGGGCCATCATATCGGTCCCCCGGGAGCTCACTCAGCCGGTGTTCCCTCCAGCATCGCAACTGAGCATCAGGTGCGGGGATTGCCACGTTATAGTTAAGAGTGACCCTTCCCACGGCGGCACATTTTTCTTGAGTAAATGGCCAACGCACACCTCCTACCTCACACACACACCCGCCCCCCCCACCCCGGGTGTTCTTTGAGTGGGATGGTGGCCTCCAATGGGCCGCAGAAGTTTCCTGCAGCTGATTCCTATGGCATCACATCCTATGGGCATGCAACTCGCTCAATTTCAGTGATTTGAGCTCAGCAAAAAGACTAAAAATAGAGAGTCATGAATGCAGATGCTAATGCCAAATTTCAGGAAATGCTTGAATTCTCTCAAAGAAACGGAACGTTTGGAGAGAGGTACGCAGGGGAGAGACAGCATGAGCAGGGGGTAGGGTCAGAGAGAGAGGGAGACATAGAATCTGAAGCAGGCTCCAGGCTCTGAGCCAGCTGTCAGCACAGAGCCCGATGCAGGGCTTGAACCCACGAACTGTGAGATCATGACCTGAGCCGAAGTCGGACGCTTAACCTACTGAGCTACCTAGGAGCCTCTGTTTTCATATTTTCTTACTTAAAAAAAATAAGAGCCACCCATGGTACAATGTTGATGCTGGCGGTAGGCATACATATCTCTATTATGTTATCGTCTATACCTTTTCCTGTAAGGTTAAAATATTTCATAATGAAAACTATTTGTCCTTCTGTGGGGCACGGTGGTGGGTGAATAATGCACCCTCCCCCCACACATACACAGGGCTTGTGAATATGTCAAGGCAAAAAGGACCTTGCATTTATGATTAAGTTGGGGATTTGGGGACAGGATTAGATTGGGTATGTCTGATGTAATCACCAAGATCATTACAAGGAAGGGCAGTTGCATAAGAGTCTGGAGATGTGAAAACAGAAGCATAAATCGGAGTGATGTGGTTACGGGTGGAGGAACATGGAGAGTCCCTACAATCCAGAAAAGTCAAGGAGCTGATTCTCCCCGAGAGTTTCCAGAAGGGATGTGGTGATGCCCAGCTCCTGTAGGACTCATGTTAGACTGGACTTCCAGAAGCTCCTGGAGCTTCAAGTTATCCTGACCTTCGCAAGATAACGAACCTGTGTTGTTTTAAGCCGCTAAGTTTGTGGCCATTTGTCACAACCATTATAGGACATGTGTGCATATAGCATGGTCCACAAATACACCTGTTGGTGGTGATACAGTTTCCCAGAGCAAGAACAAGAGGCCCAAGGAGGACCCCCGCTCCGGCCCAGGATGGCACAACCAGGATTCCTGAGTCCTGAGTCCCCCAGCCTTGTGCTTTTGCTAGAGTCCGGTCAGCTCTAACTTCAGCAGGAGAGCAAGGATGCAAAAGGCTTGCGGAGCCAAGAGCCCTGACCTGCTTGGCCAGCATCAACACTCTATCCTAGCCTCAAATACCCAGCTCCTGCTGCGGTCTGGGTGCCAAGATACAAGATGCCCCTGGTCTGAGGTTTAGCTGCCTAGGCTTTCTCTTCCGAGTCTTGCAAATACAAAGACTGATTTTCCAACAGGTGGATACCCAAGTGCATCTAATCCCTCGTCCCATCCCCTCCGCTTCCTTGTTCTTCTGTCTCCTTCAGACCTCCAAGCCCATTCAACAATTCTTTGTGAGCACCCCAGTCTGCTATGGTGGTGAGATCTGGATGGGGGGGAAGGGATGGGGTCCGTTTGGAGGTCCCCTGCCCCACTCACCTTAGGAGCTTGTAGTCTAGCAGAGGAAACTGTGGCACATACCTGGACAGTCGCAGAACAAGGCATGTGTGACTAATGGGAGGGAAGGACTCCACACTTACTGGATCACCTATTTGTTAGGGCTCCAAACTCATTTCCCACCTGCCCACCTAGACTCTAAATTCTGAACATGTGACCCTTTGTCTTTTTTTTTTAATATATTTTTTTAATGTTGAATTTATTTCTAGGAGAGAGAGAGACAGTGTGAACAGGGGAGGGTCAGAGAGAGAGGGAGTCACAGACTGAAACAGGCTCCAGGCTCCGAGCTGGCAGTCAGCACAGAGCCCGACACGGGGCTTGAACCTACGAACAGCGAGATCATGACCTAAGCGAAAGTTGGACGCTTAACCGACTAAGCCACCCAGGCGCCCCGTGATCCTTTGTCTTGAAGGAGCAAAGATCTTACTAGAGAACCAAAACCACAGCAAAATGAAAAATTTACTAGTCATACCCGGTAGTGCTTGTAAGGATGTGAGTGCCCTTGCATTATCAGGGCAACTATGGGGATTCGGGGGGGATACAGAAGGCTCTTCGGGAGCGGTGGGACTCCAGGTGGTTCCTGAAGACCCTCAGAACTGCTGGGAAAGGTGCAGAGGCATTCTCCACCGCAAGGGGTTGGGGTCACAGATTTGAGTGAAAGGCCACAGAATGAGCAAAAGGTGTGGGGATGTCAACAGTAAAAGCTATTCCCGGTTATAAGTGGGCCATCAAGAGGGGCTGGTGTTAGCCTAGGTCAAGTTTTGTGCGGGCAAAATAATGTATGCTTCTTAAATCAAACCCATGTCAAACCCACGTGCGCCTTTAGGGACTTATCCGTGCCTCCTTAATACCTGTTCAACCTTCCATGGGGTGTCTGTCCGGCGGCACTGAGAAGGCACTCAGGTGCCCCACTCAGAGCATCTGGTGGGGCAGGTGGCCTGAACAAACAGGATAAGGAGGAAATATCTGAGAGGGAGGGACAGTTTATAATTAAATGCGCTCAAAGACATGGCGGAGGGTTTGAAGGTCAAATAGTATGTGTTGAAGTGATAAGAGTTAACAGCATTGGGTAAAGGAGATTATTTGCAGGAATAGTGAGAGACGCCAACAAGGATTATGGGCGGTCACTTTCCGGGGAGAAGGGAAATCAATCAGAACTTCTGCAGGAAGCAGCCAGAGTGTTTCGTGGCTCACATTCGAATAAGACCAAAGGACAATTGAAAACCACTGTCATACAGCCAGAGGGGGGTCCTCCACAGTCTGGAGGAAGAAGGTAGAGCGGGGGGACTGTCCCACGGTGGCTGAGCCTGCATGGAGGGTGGGGACTCGGAAGCCAGTGGGGACCGGGAGGGGCACTGCGCAGAGCCAGCCCCCATAGGGTTAGGATGAGGTGTTAGAGGAAAGACAAGGAAGAAGAAAGGACCAGCGGACACTGTGCCGTTTGAACACAGGAGAGGAAGAGTAGAGAGGAGATAAAAGCTGGAAACCAGTGAGAAGGGTGGTGGGGAGACATGAGAATAATGTAGGGTAACCCAGATGGGGCGAAAACAAGATGATAATGCAGAAAGCCGAGGTCCTGAGAACAATAGGTCATGGGAGAGAAAAACAAAGGCCCCAGAGCAGTCACCCTGTGGTCCCCAGGATTCGGTAACACAAAGGGGGCTAAGAGCATCTGCCAAACACAGTGACAAGTGGCCTGCTGTCTGGCCGGTCCGGGAAACTGGGCTCTACAGTCAACTGAATGTTTACTCCGTGAAAAGCATTGACGTACAATAAGACTTCGTGAATTAGATGGGTTTTCCTTGTGGAGTGAGATGTTCGGGGTCTTGCACTCCAGCGGGGGCGGAGGGTGGGGACATCGCGGCCACCAAGGTGACTGCAAGTCCTCGTCCAGGCCATTCGGGGTCCTGGGATGTCAGAAGGCAGTGTGGCTCCCATGATGCTCCACATAGAAGTTGGGTCCCCGCTCTGCTGCCAGCTTAGGGCACTTCACAAGGGACAGTGTGACAGTGGTCGTAATGCAGACTCCATGCTAGAGCGGTCTGGGTTCACATCCCTGCTCTGCTCCTTCCTGTCAGTGAGGACGTTGGCCTTGATGTTGTGACCTGCAGAGGGTATATAATGATAATGCCGGCCTCACAGGGTTGTCGCGAACGTCGAAGGGGTGCACGCATGTTGAGTGCTCGGAACAGTGCCGCGTTAATAATTAGGATTTGGTGGAGTTCACAAGCACAAAATACTGGGACAGGAAGTAGAAGGAAGATAGAATGAGGGGGAAGAAGCTGCTTTGGGGTAGACTGCACGCATGGGGGATTGGAGAGATGGAAAGGGGCTTCCTACGGGGGTCTGGGTGGAGTCCTTCCTGGGTCCACTGGCGTTTCCTATTGCACTAAGTCTAAGAGACGGAGCCAAGGGCCTCACCCACTCACCAAATACTCACCGATGCTTGCACTGGCTGAGCTGTGCGCCCGGCCCTGGGCTTTGTTGCTCTCTGCCCTGGAAACGTGTCACACAGTCCAGCTCTTTGACATCTGAAGAAACAAAATCGGAGATTTGGTTTCTGCCACTTGCTGGTGGTTTGACCTTCTTTGCCTTCGGTTTCCTCCTCTACCTCAGAGAGCCCTGGTGAAGATCCAGTGGGTAAGTAAACAAAGGCAAGCCAAGCGGAATCCCCAATGAGCACAGTTCTCGAAGCTCACGTGCAGATAGATTACAGCCTTAACTGAAATATAAACTATGAAATTATTAGGGACTATCTGTATGACAATGTCTTTATGGACTCCAGGTGAGAAAGGGATCCTTTTAAAAACTTCAAAAGCCCCATCGTAAGACTCAAAATTAGTAGGATCGCTCTAAATGAAGGATTTCTATAAAACAAAGGACACAATGCGCCAAAGATAACAAACAGACAGCCCATTGGGAACAGAGTACACTATCTAAAGCCAGAAGGAGACACTGTCTAGAAGAAACAGGACCTCCTACACATCAATGGGACAGAGAGAAGAACTGAGTGGAAAAACAGGCAGAGGACAAGGGGTCCGTTTTCAGAACAAGAAACTAAAGATCCCCGGCCAACGTGTGGAGAGGAGTTTATTGGGTACAAGGTCACTGCAACTTAAAGCAATGAGATATCGCTTTCCACCTATTTGGCAAAAATGTAAAAGCCGAGTGACACCAGCTGGGTTAGGGATGTGGCACTATAAGCTCCCTGTGTGGCCGGTGGTGATGTATCCGGGGTGTAGCTATTCTGTGGAATAACCCTTCGTACTTCACGGGACTATGCCTGTGCCACATAACCAATAACCAGTAATCCAATCCTGGGAGCGCATTCATGCGTGTGTGCGTGAATGTGTGTGTGTCCTGAACCTTCTTGTGCAGGGGTCTAAGGACACATGCATGAGGTGCTCATCATAGCAGAGGGTTCTTGTAGGGACAGGGAACTGAGCACAATCCAGGGCCCTTCAGCAGGGGAATGGACAGGTAAGACCTGGAGACGTGAAGTCTTTTCCTTTTTTTTTAATTTTTTTTAATGTTTTATTTATTTCTAGGAGAGAGAGAGAGAGACAGCGTGAGCAAGGGAGGGTCAGAGAGAGAGAGGGAGTCACAGACTGAAACAGGCTCCAGGCTCTGAGCTGGCAGTCAGCACAGAGCCCAACGCGGGGCCCGAACCCACGAACCGCGAGATCATGACCTAAGTGAAAGTCCGATGCTTAACCGACTAAGCCACCCAGGTGCCCCAACGTGAAGTCTTTAAAAGAAAGAAAAAAGAAGCTGCATCTGCCTCAGCCAGAAGCAACCGTGCATGTGTGCATCCTCATTGACGTAAATGTAGCTGACAGCAATAGAAATTAAAATACGCCTGTAGGAAACAACAGACCGAAATTCCAACACAAACCAGGACAAATGTGAAACACGCCAGGATACTTGTCTTTGGGGGAAAAGAGCATGGGAATTGAGGCAAAAGGAAGTAGCTATTTAAAAAAGGGTTTAGCACAGGGGTGCCTGGGTGGCTGAGTCAGTTGAGCATCTGACTCTTGGTTTTAGCTCAGGTCATGATTTCACGGTTCTTGAGTTTGAGCCCTGTGTGGGGCTCCGAGCTGACAGTGCGGACGGAGCCTGCTTGGGATTTTCTCTCTCTCAATCTTTCTGACCCTCCTCCACTCGCTCTCTTGGTCTATCAGAATAAATAAATAAACCTTAAAATTTTTTCTAAAGGGGCAACTGAGGACTCAGTTGATCAAGCATCTCACTTCAGCTCACGTCATGATCTCATGGTTCATGAGTTTGAGCTCCCCGTCAGGCTCTTTGCTGACGGCTCTTTGCTGACGGCTCAGAGCCTGGAGCCTGCTTCAGATCCTGTGTCTCCCTCTCTCTCTATCCCTCCCCTGCTCATGTTCTGTCTCTCAAGAATAAATATATGTTAAAAAATTTTTTAAATTGGGGCGCCTGGGTGGCTTAGTCGGTTGAATATCCCGCTTTCACTTAGGTCATGATCTTGCGGTTCGTGGGTTCAAGCCCCGTGTCGGGCTCTGTGCTGACTGGCAGCTCAGAGCCTGGAGCCTATTTCAGAGTCTGTATCTCCCTCTCTCTCTGACCCTCCCCTGCTCACGCTGTCTCTCTCTCTCCTAGAAATAAAATAAAAATATATTTTTTAAAAGTTTAAAAAAATTTTTTAAATAAAAAAAGTGTTTTGCACAGAAATTGGCATACAATACTTACTCTCCAAGTATTAGTTATTATTGATTAACCAAAAAGAATAGTCCAACAATATAGGTAGGTCAAATTATTTTACTGCATACCTTAAGCTTGTACAGTGTAGTATGTTGACTATATCTTTTTTTAAAATATTTTTAATGCCTTTTTATTTATTTCTGAGAGAGAGAGAGAGAGTGTGTGAGCAGGGGAGGGTCAGAGAGAGGGAGACACAGAATCTGAAGCAGGCTCCAGGCTCTGAGCTAGCTGTCAGCACAGAGCTTGACCTGGGGCTGGAACCCACGAACCATGAGATCATGACCTGAGCCGAAGTCAGGCGCTTAACTGACTGAGCCACTAGGTGCCCCTAAAAATATTTTTTAGATGTTTATTTATTTTTGAGAGAGACACAGAACAAAAGTCGGGGAGGGACAGAGAGAGAGGGAGACACAGAACTTGAAGCAGGCTCCAGGCTCTGAGCCATCAGCACAGAGTCCGATGCGGGGCTCAAACCCACAAGCCATGAGATCATGACCTGAGCCAAAGTGGGACACTTAACCACTGATCCACCCAGGTGCCTCCCTTACCCCCACTGTGGACTGTATCTTAATAAAACTGGAGAAAAAACAAAGAGAAGGCAGCGAGTGCTCTTCCCCAGGCACACATTCTGGTAAGCTCCTGGAGGAAACAGGGTCTGATTAAAATTTTAAACTTCAGGGGAGCCTGGGTGGCTCAGTCAGATGTGTTCGACTTCGTCTCAGGTCATGGTCTCAGGGTTCGTGGGTTCGAGCCCCACATCAGGCTCTGTGCTGACAGCTCAGAGCCTGGACCCTGTTTCAGACTCTGTGTCTCCCTCTCTCTCTGCCCCTCCCCCACTCGTGCTCTCTCTCGGTCTCAAAAATAAATAAACTATAACAAATTTAATTTTAAACTTCAAAATGCATACATACATTAAGCAAAATAAAATGTAAAGCTTCTACTCTGAAAAAGCCAGATCAAAAGAATTAGAAGACAAGCCACAGAGGAAATATTTGCAAAAGACACATCTGATAAGGACTGTTATCTAAAGTACACAAAGAACTCTTAAAACTCTTAAAAACAACCATAAGGAAACAAACAACCTGATTTTCAAAAATGAGCCATAGACATTATAGATGCCTCACCAAAGAAGGCATAAGAGAGCAAATAAGCATATGAAAAGAGGCTCTCATCATGTCCTGGGGAAATGCCAATTAAAACAACAGTGAGGGGGGTGCCTGGGTGGCTCAGTCTGTTAAGCCTCTGACTTTAGCTCAGGTCTTGGTCTTGTGGTTTATGAGTTCGAGCCCCGCGTCAGGCTCTGTGCTGACAGCTCAGAGCCTGGAACTTGCTTCAGATCCTGTGTCACCCTCTCTTTCTGCCCCTACCCCGCTCATACTTTGTCTCTCTCTCTCTCTCTCTCAAAAATAAATGAAAATTTAAAAAAAAATTTAAAAAACAATAAAGCAACAATGACTATCACTACACGCCTATTAAAATGGTCAAAATGCAGAACACTGACACCAACAAATGCTGTTGAGAATGTAGAGCAACAAAAAAATCTCCTTTATTGCCAGTGGGAACGGAAAATGGCACAGCCACTTTGGAAGTGTCAGACACAACGGCACGTACCCTTATGATATGATCTAGCAATATGTTCCTTGGCATTTACCCAAGGGAGCTGAAAACAAGTTCACAAGAAAACCTGCACATGGTGTTTATCGCACTCTGATTCATACTTACCCAGACTTGGAAGCCATCCAGATGTAGGTGGATGGTTAAATAAACCACGGTGACTCCAGGCAACGGGACCTTGTACGGCACTATCAAGCTACAAAAGTCCATATTACTTAGTGGAAGAAGCTAATCTGAAGATATTACTGTACAGTATGATTTCAGTTATGTGACGTTCTGGAAAAGGCACAACTCTGGGGGCAGTGAAAAGATCAGCAGTTGCCAGGGGTTGAGGAGGGGGCGT
Source organism: Proteles cristata cristata (assembly GCA_017311185.1). Taxonomy (NCBI): domain Eukaryota; kingdom Metazoa; phylum Chordata; class Mammalia; order Carnivora; family Hyaenidae; genus Proteles; species Proteles cristata. The sequence goes on along the minus strand of JAESUZ010000239.1, from coordinate 623,473 downwards.
TACTTGGCAGGGCACAAAGGATTAGTGGGGCAATGAGCGTACTCTGTGCAATTTTGTAATGATGCGTACATGTCATCATACATTTGTCCAAACCCATAGAATGTACAAACCTGTTACCATAGAACGTCATACATTTGTCCAAACCCATAGAATGTACAAACCTGTTACCATAGAACGAACCGTAAGGTTAACTGTGGACATTGAGTGATCACGATGTGTCAATGTAGGTTCATCCTTGGTTTAAAAAAAAAAAAAAAAAAGGTACCATTCTGGTGAGTGGTGTTGATAATGGGGAAGCCTGTGCATGGAGAGGAAGCAGGGTGTGTCTGGGAAATCTCTGTACCTTCCTCTTGATTTTGTTGTAAACTTAAAACTGCTTTAAAAAAAGAAGTGAAGATTTGGGGCGCCTGGGTGGCTCAGTCAATTAAATGTCAGACTTTGGCTTGGGTCATGATCTCACAGTTCATGGGTTTGAGCCCTGCGTCAAGCTCTGTGCTGATGGCTCAGAGCCTAGAGCCTGCTTCGGATTCTGTGTCTCCCTCTCTTTCTTCCCTTTCCCTGCTCACGCTCTGTCTCTGTCTCTCTAAAAAAAACCATTAAACAAATCAATAAACAAAATAAAAGAAATGAAGTCTTTAAAAGAGAGAAAAAAGAAGCTGCATCTGCCTCAGCCATTTCTCGGGAGCCTAGAACAGTATCTGGCAGTGAATATGTATTAAATGACTGCACAAAGCTGGTCGCAGCAGAGCTGCTCAGCAGAACGCTCAAGCCTTCTACACAACCCAGAAGAACATTCCGGTCCTCTCCTCAAAGCTCTGAGTTAGAGTTAGCCATGTGTTGTATTTACGCATCTTTTGTACCCAGATCTCAAAGCCCAGAAAGGTCTGCTAACCGTCCACATGACACCCCCCTCCCCTGAACTAGAACTCCAGGCCTTTGCGGTTCACTCCAGTGGCTTCCACACCTTTCCATGAACCCTGGTGGAGGAGCTGCCCCCAGGGTTTGTTGATCCAGAAAGCGGTAGCTGAGGGAAGTGAGTCAGCCTCTTGCCACACACAGACCCACACAGCAGGGACACACACTTCAGGGCACAAGGAAATACATCTGACGAGCTGGTTGTTACATCAAGAGAGCTGATGTCAGGGGAAGCGCTCAGCAGTCAGCAGACACCCGCCGGACGTGCTAGGGTCTGTTTTGACCACACCCCTCTGAGCAGTTCCAGGATGAGCGAAAGGGGAAAAGCCCAGCCACCATGACTGGCAGAAAAGTGGCCATTTGGGCAACTATTTTGTATGTTATGAAATCAGCCTTTGCATGGTCTAGACCAAACTGCCTCAGGATTATGGCTTCTGACCGCAAAACCAGTAGGGCATCACCTAGTCTGTGATCCTCCCTCATGAAAGCATCACCTTGAAGCCCTGGGGCTTCCTTAGAAATTTTTTTTTTAATGTTTATTTATTTTTGAGACGATGGGGAGGGGCAGAGAGAGAGAGGGAGACACAGAATCTGAAGCAGGCTCCAGGCTCAAAGCCATCAACACAGAGCCTGATGTGGGGCTCGAACCCACGAGCTGTGAGATCATGACCTGAGCCCAAGTTGGACGCTTAACCGACTGAGCCACCCAGGTGTCCCTTCCTTAACAACTTTTCACATACCCTGCCACTCCCCCACTTTGCTCACGGAGGCCATCAGTTCCCTTCGTGAGCCCCAGAGCAGCCGTGTGCCACGTTCTTTTGTACATTAGGCTTCTACAGGGAGTGTTTGAAAATCCCAGGACCCAGGCTGCACCCGGACCAATTAAGCCGCAATCTATGGGCGCTGGGTGTGAGCATCAGTGTTCCCTAAACTCCCCAGGGTGGCCTCAGCTCGCTGCCATGGCTGAGCCACATTGTTATTGAGTCCCATTTATAGGGCACTTGGAGTACAGATCTATTAAATAAAGTGTGAAAATGATTCCGTCTGCGAGGGCCATTGCCAGGGCTTTAGTCCTGGACATTTACTGGGCCAGGTTATGAGTGAGAATCATCCACCCGAGGCACAACCTGCTGGCTTTCACTCCATGGCTTTGCTGAGACTCTTAGCAGTCACCGGACCCTTAGCATGGCTAACTGCGGCAGGCTTCTCTGGGTCTAGTGCCTGGGCCAGTGCCTGGGATATTATAGCAGAAGGGGACTGTGGCTACCATGTGCCCAAATTATTTTACAGGTAGGAAAACTGAGGACGTGAGGTGTTAAGTGACTTGTCCCGTAGTTATGGTGGCCATATTATCTGAAACCCCAAATCAAGATGTGTGGTTTGTTATTTTTAATATATCTCGGTTAAATAAAAAAAGTCGAGCTGGGAGGTGTAATTTGAATGGCCCCAAAGTATCAGCAGTACTGGGTCATCTTAAAGCTGTATAATGGGCTCACCAAGGCGGAGCCTTGCGAATCAGCACCACTTTGGAGAACTCAGGCCTCTCCCCCTACATTTTGAGTTCTGTCTTCATTTAGAGATGACTGGACTCAGCTGGGTGAGAGAGTGAGCCCTGACAGTGACTCCTCCTGGCAAAAGTGAGTCATACCAGGAAGATGGGCAGATTTCTGCTCCTCCACCGCACAGTCCACGGCTTTGATGCCACCTGGTCACAGCCTGGCTCTGGGGAGACTGGGTCTCACAGGGAGACGGGAGAAGAGAGGGGAAGTTAAATTACCCCAGTCTGTTACCCTCCAGCGGGAAGAACAGTGCAGCGGGGTCTCAGGCCAGAGAGAACTAGGAGATACTCATCCAAAGGATTCCTGAGTCACAACCTTCAGATTTTACCCTGTTTACAGTTTGCAAAGAGCATCCCTTTCCATTGCGACAGCCTCCTGGTAATCCCTGCCTCAGTTCCCCACAACCAACTCATTTTCACACAACCGCCACCGCGTATCTTATAAGATATGAGTGTGATGAGGCCACTGCCCTCCTCAAGAGCCTGCAGTGGCTCCCCATTGTCCGCAGAGTATTAGCACAAGCCCACCCAGCATTGGATGCTCTCCATTCCCAAGCCTCAAACTTCCTTCCTGGACTCATCCAACACCTTCTTCCTCCACGCACACGCACTCTAATCCACTCCCTGAGCTTCCCCGCCACCCCTGATGCCTCTCCCCTTCCCTTCTCCAGCTCAGCCCATGCCTTAAACGCCTCCTCCTCTGTAACCCAGCCCCTTCTGCTCCTTCTGGTCAGCATGAGCCACGAGCCACCCTTTCCTTAAAACCCTCACTGCAGGGGTGCCTGGGTGGCTTAGTCGGTTGAGCGTCCGACTTTCGCTCAGGTCATGATCTCGCGGTTCGTGGGTTCGAGCCCCGCATCGGGCTCTGTGCTGATGGCCAGCTCAGAGCCTGGAGCCTGTTTCAGTCTGTGACTCCCTCTCTCTCTGACCCTCCCCTGCTCACGCTGTCTCTCTCTCTCCTAGAAATAAATAAAACATTAAAAAAAAAAAAAAACCCTTACTGCAAATAGCAGGGGAGTCTACTCAGCCCTGTGTGACCTGGTCTTGCATTCCTGTAAGGTGTTTACAAACATTTCCCTATAGACAGTGCATTCCTCGAGGGCAAGTGACTATGAATTCTGCCCTTTGTGGGGACAGAAACCCAAACTCTCCTCTTCATAGGCAATATGATACCCTCCTTGGGTACAGCATTCTTTCCCAGTCATCATCTCTGGGTGTTTAGGTATATATATATATAAACATGTAAATATATATGTATATATATGTAAATATATATGTATATACACACACACACATACATATATATACACGTATATGTATATGTTATATACATATATATGTTATATATATCATATATATATATATATAAAACAGTGTTTAATAAAATGGGATTGGATGAAGGTGGCATGTGTTGAAAATCACCCACTGTGCACCCCGTTCCTGCCTAGAACTGACCCAGGGCACCACAGAGTCGCGAAGAATCACCTCTGCTCGGCAGCTGCCCGAGACAATGCCCCGTTCTGTCTCCTATTGTCTCAGCCCATGGCAGGTGGGATGGGGTCCCTACGGAGCCGCCAAAATTCCTTTCTGTAAGCAGATCCCCCAGAGCAAGGGCCCAGCACACTCTGCTGTAGGCCGCCAGGGGCATTCGCCTCGCTCAGTGTCGAACTCCTTCCGTAGTCTTCTCCTCTTGTGCTGGTTCCTGGCAGAATCCTCCAGACTGGATTGTCCTCTTGGGATGCGCTCCCATTTGTGATGCTCTTGCTTCACGAGAGTGTACTGTCCCCAGACTACGCAGTCCCTTGTAGGGTGTTGGGCTGTTAGTTAAATGCAGAAGAGTCAAGCCTTGGTCTACACTCGAGGTCTTTCTTTTTTTTTTTTTTTAATTTTTTAATGTTAATTTAGTTTTGGGAGAGAGAGAGACAGAGCATGAGCAGGGGAGGGGCAGAGAGAGAGGGAGACATAGATTCCAAAGCAGGCTCCAGGCTCTGAGCTGTGAGCACAGAGCCCTACGCGGGGCTCGAATTCACAGACAGTATGATCATGACCTTAGCCAAAGTAGGACACTTAACCGATGGAGCCACTCAGGCGCCCCTCAAGATCTTTCTGAGCTCCAGATCAGAATTTCTGACTCCTAACGATGCCCCAAAGCAACCGCAATTTCCCTCCTAACCAGCGAGTGCTTTGCTGGGAGAAATAAACTTGCACTATTGGCCCTATTTCCTACCAGTAGGCAGAATATATTCTTGATTTTGGCCTTGACCACATGACTTCCTTTGGCTAACAGAAGTCACACCATGCACTAGATGAGCCTCTGGCATTGCCATGAGAGGAGCTTTCTCTAGACAGCTGCTGTCTCCTGAGTTGGGGCCAGAAAAAACACATGTGGGACAAAGCTACCCTGGCTAATGTGCAAACTTAATGTAAGGAACAGATCTGTCCTCACCTCTGTGGATGGATCAGAGCCATGCACCGTGCTGACTCCCAGAGCTGTGATAATAAAGGACTGTGGGTTTAAGCCACTGAATGTTGGGATGTTTTGTTACACAGCATTACTGTAGCAATAGCTAACCAATACAATCTTACATAAGAGATGAATGTATAAAATATAGATACACAAATTAAGATTACTTTTGCAGGGAAAATCCACATAACCACCACCAAGGTCAGGAAGTGAAGCATCCCTCAATACATCAGAAACCTCCATGTGTCTCTTCCTGATCACCACCCCCTCCTTCAGCCCTTGAGATAATCACAGTTTCAACTTTAAAAAAAAATACAATTTCAAGGCACCTGGGTGACTCAGTCAGTTAAGAGTCTGACTTCAGCTCGGGTCATGATCTCGCGGTTCGTGAGTTCGAGTCCCACATCGGGCTCTGTGCTGGCAGCTCAGAGCTTGGAGCCTGCTTCGGATTCTGTGTCTCTCTCTCTGCCCTTCCCCCCGCTCACACACACACACACACTCTCTCTCTCTCAAAAACAACATTAAAAAATATTTTAAAGAATCACTTTGGCTGCGGCAGTAGATTTTGGGGGAATAAGAAAGAAGGGAGACCTAACAGAAGGTTACTGTAGGGATCTTGAGAGTGTTAAGAGCTCAGGCCGGACCTCAGCTTCCTTCTCCACCAGCGTCAGCAGCATCTCCCCCTCAGGCCGAGCCACCCTGACCTGAGAGGGTCTCTGGGCCACCCTGAGAAATATCCCATTTCTGCAATCCCTTTCCCCTAACCCAGCGAGCACTGTTCAGACACCCTCCCCACTGTGGATCCTTCCCTAGCTGACACCATTCCCCCCCCTCCCCCGCCCAACTAGACTCTTCCAGCAGGCAATTAGGTGTCCCCAGACCACTGATGCAATGATAAATGTGATCTATACCCTAAGTCTATTTCTCACTGAACTTTAGACAACTCTTATCTTTGGGTTTTATCTTTATATTTGCCACTGAGTGGGCATTAAAGGAAATAATGGAACCGATCCATTATCTGGACACGATCCTGACGATGGTGATTAGAAAACAGAGCCACCCGCTGAGCCTGCAGGCTGGGTCACAAGGGAAGAAACAGTTTGGTCAAAGTGGTCAAACCAGAACTGGAATTCACAGGGTGGGTGGATTTCTTGAAAGAATTCAAGGAAGGCGGGAATGGCATAGCTTGGCTTCCAGAACAATGGGGCACCCTCGCTGCGTCTGTGCCGTGAGGAGCAAAGCTAAAGGCGCCTAGGGCCAGAGTCTCCCTAAAATAGAAGCTGGAAGCACAGCTTGCTGTTGCTTAACAGCAGATAAATCTCTCCTATCTCTCCTCTTACCAGTTAGCTAATGGTTACAGCCAGCCCCGTTTCAAGATGTGACCCCCGGCACCCATTCCTGTTCAGCGTGAGTTCTTGGCTCTGTTCCCATCTGGTCTCTGGAGAAGTTGCGACATGGGGGTAAATTAAGTCATAAAAACAGGCCAAACTCTCTAGTTAGTTGGCTGTTGGGATTCTGGATACAGAAAACGGGAGGGCAGAGGGAGAAAGTGAGGAAGGAGGTAGAACTGGGGAACAGGGACAGAAGAAAACCGGGGAAGGGATGAACACTGGGTTTTATTATAAACTTATTGCATTACTTACACCAGTGTAAGTAAAGAATGGGGTTTTTAAAGATGTTTATTTATTTTTGAGAGAGAGAGAGAGAGAGGGAGGAGCATAGAGAGAGGGGGACAGAGGATCTGAGGCATAGAGCCTGATGTGGGGCTTGAATCCACAAACCATGAGCTCATGACCTGAGCCTAAGGCGGACGCTCAACCAGCTGAGCCACCCACGCGCCCCAAGAATGTGTTTTATTAAAACACTGCAAATTACTTCAAGGCGGTCTAGGCCATTGCTTCACAAACTGTCCAGGAACAGGACTGATCTGTGTGTTACTGGTGAAGAACACACAGGAGTTAAGGGAAATTTTTTAGAATGTCTCATAGCGGTTTTAGAGAGTGATTTTCTATTGTTGAATCTAATAATGACAACAGGGTTTATATTTTGTCTTTTTTTTTTTTTTCATTTTTCATTTTCCAAGTGCAGGGGAGGCAGATCTGACCTCTTCCCTCGTAGAGTTTCTGGCTGTTCCTAAAGATTTCATCTATGAAGGACAGCTTAATGGGGAAAAAAAAGCACACACATTTATTTACTATAGGTTTTATGTGCCATGAGAATGATGCTAAGGAGGTGAAGACCCAAAGATGTGACAAAGCCTAAATGTTTAAATTTTTTTTCAATTTTTATTTATTTTTGAGAGAGAGAGAGAGAGACAGATCATGAGCGGGGGAGGGGCAGAGAGAGAGGGAGCCACAGAATCTGAAACAGGCTCCAGGCTCCGAGCTGTCAGCACAGAGCCGGAGGCGGGGCTCGAATCCACGAACCACAAGATCAAGACTGAGCCAAAGTGAGACACTCATCCGACTGAGCCACCCAGGCACCCCAAAACCTACATGTCTTTAAACTGGGTTGAACAGCGAGATGCAATGGTAGAAAAGTAACTAAAACATAGGGGAAGCTGAAGGAAGAGAATTATTTTAACAAAGTCTGTTCGTACAGAACTTCCTCAACTTCAACCCCCTGCCCTTGATGCTAAGAGATATTAAAAGTCTTAGTAACCAAAATGCAACTGTCAGAACGGGGTCACCCTAGAGCTACAACCACCCCAGGGAGCACATGCCCTCCGGGCCACTCTCAAGGACTCCACAAGTGTCAGAGCTGTTGAAGACCATTCACAGTGTTCTAGATTGTGCTGAGGAAATGCTGATGTCTTCGGCTTCTATTGCAATATTTTGGGCAGGAGCCTGCCTAAACCAAAACTCTGGTGAAGTACCTCTGCATGAATCAAATCCGGTGACTCCTATGATCTGTCTCTGGAGGGGTGGAAAAGGAGAAGGTCTTCAAGGAACTCTGTGTCCTTGGGAAGATATCAGCACTGAACGTGCCAAATGTGGCTCTGGGTACAAATACAACGTAAAAAATCTCTCAAAGAAGCAGATACTCTGAGTTCAAATGAATGAGAGAAATTACTATGTGAAGAGAGGCTTCTGCGAGGTAGGTGACCTGGGTCTAAAAGACCAGTAGAAGTTTAATAGAGAGGGAGGGATTTGTTTGCTTTTTGGCTAACAGGCAAAGGGAAGAATGCAGTAGTGTAGGTGTGGCCAGGGAACACCTTAAGTGACTCAGGGCTATATCTTAGGGCTATTTGCACCCCAAAGGGTTATAAAACTAGAGTCAAAGAGCACTCTTGGAGGGTGGTGACTGAGTGGTACAGTCGGTTAAGCATCTGACTTTGGCTCAGGTCATGATCTCACACTTTGTGGGTTCAAGTCCCGCGTTGGGCTCTGTGCTGACAGCTCAGAGCGTGGAGCCTGCTTTGGATTCTGTGTCTCCCTCTCTTTCTGCCCTTCCCCCATTTGTGTGTGTGGGGGGGTGCGCTCTCTCTCTCTCTCTCTCTCTCTCTCAAAAATAAATAAACGTTAAAAAAAAAGAAAAACATTAAGTAATTCGGGTGTTTGGCTGGCTCCGTTGGAAGAGTGTCATTATTCATCTCAGGGTTGTGAGTTGGAGGCCCATGTTGGGGATAGAGATTGCTTAAATCAATAAATCTTAAAACAAACAATAAAAATGTTTATTATGTAATTCATACCAATAACTTAGATAAAACATAAATCATGAAGATTGTTCATTAATCACTGAAGTTTGAGGAGCGCCTGGGGCGCTCAGTCAGTTAAGCCTCCAACTTCTGCTCAGGTCATGATCTTGTGGTTCATGAGTTTAAGTCCAGCTTCGGGCTCTGTGCTGACAGCTCAGAGCCTGGAGTCTGCTTCGGATTCTGTGTCTTCCTCTCTCTCTGCCCCTCCACTGCTCACGCTCTTCCTCTCTCTGTCTCTCAAAAATGATGAAATGTTTAAAAAAGTTAAAATAAACGAATAGCGGAGAAGGGGCAGGAAACTCCGAATATGCGAGAACAGTGTCATCCTGACATAAAATGAATGTGAGCATGAGAATGAACGGGAGCCTACCGCTCCCATCCAGCCCGTCTGTAGGTCAGGGTCATCTGCCGCACACCTCTCCTCTCCTGCACTGGGTGCGCTGGGGGTGCCCCCAGACACCTGGCAGAGAAGGGGGTGGGCGGCAAGGTAGAGCTGAATTCTTGTGCCCAGCAGAGACTTCCCTGGGGCACAGCCTGGGCAGCTTCCGGCGAGGTGGGACCATCAGCCGCCTTACACCACCTAGTCTCCTTCCAGAACATTCTCTCACATCCTTGTGTTCATAAGCTAAACCTCTCTTTTTCTGGGGAAAAAGGCAAGCTGGTTATTTTTCAATTTCAGAAATCCTCAAGGGGCAAAACGAACGTACAAGGACCGGCGGGGAAACTGACCAGGTGATTCACCGGCTCTCTCTTGCTTCACACTCAGACTGGGCCAGTCGTGCAGGAGGCTTGGGAGCCCCTGCCAGACCCCACTCTCCAGTATCCTTAGCCTATTCATTTAGTGGATACCAGTGCAAGGCACTGGGAGGTGGGGATCGAAACACCACAGCCCCCACCCTCCAGAGGGCCTCTGCTCACCCAGCCTGTCGCGTTCCTCCACACCGGCTCAGCCCCTCAGTTCTCTACTCCACCGAGGCCAGAGGCCTAGGCCCCTCCTGGACTCTTCTTTCTCTTTGGCTCTCCCTCCCCCACCCCTCCCATCTAACCAATCACCGCGCCCTCTCGAGAAACGTGACAACTGGTGGGTACTGTTCTCCACGTGTGTGTCAGTCTGGAGGTCTCCAAATGGAAAGTTAAGTTTAACAGAAGATAAATACAATTTCTTGAACTGGTCCCTTCTGCTCTGTTACTTCAGAGCCCGGATGCTCATCACCCCTTTATCTTATCTGCGCCTCCTGCCTTTGCGCAGCTCAGCCCCCCCCACCACCGCCCCCTCCCCTTCCCAGCCAGCCTTCCGTGGAGTGACTGTTCTCTCAACACCAAAGGAAGAGGGCGGCAGGGGCTCCTCCTTCTAGAGACAATGGTTTAAACTGCTTTCAGTTGAAGGAGCTGCAGGACATGGGACCCCGTCAAGCCTGCTGCCTGGCAAGCTCTCCCCCAGGGCTGGGGGTCGGGACCCGGGTTCTGGTCCCAGCATGGCTGCCGGCAAGGCTATGAGGCCGACCCACTGTAGGTCTCCAGGTCTGTAGGAAGGAAAGGCATAGAAACACCACCAGCCCTTGCCAGCGTGTTGACTTTCAAAGGGATTTGAAGATCTTTATCATCTTGTTTGACCATCAGCACAGACCCATGGGGAAGTCAGGGCATGTTTCATGGTTATTTTACTTGGTGTGTTCTTGGCTGAGTGTGAAATGGACACCTCCCTCCCAGAGGAAGGCTGACACACGTCTGGTTCAAGCAAATGAATGACCACATTTCAATTGACTGATTTGTCTGAGGCACGTTCAAATGCCAAAGAAAACAGAAATGAAGAGAAGCCCTGTAGGAAGAAGGAAAGCAGACATGTATTTCAACTTACTAGGATGTCTCTTCAAATTTTAACCATACAACAAAAAACCACTGATTTTGGGGCACCTGGGTAGCTTGTCAGTTAAGCATCCGACTCTTGATTTGCACTCTAGTCATGATTCCACGGTTTGCAAGATCGAGCCCCGCATCAGGCTCTGAGCTGACAGCACAGAGCCTGCTTGGGATTCTCTCTCTCTGTCTCTCTCTGCTCCCCCGCTGCTGGATCTCTCTCAATCTCTCTCTCTCTCTCTCTCTCTCTCTCTCTCTCTCTCTCTCTGGAGTGAGCCAGAAAGCATGGAGGGGGCAGGAAGGGAACTGTCCATGGAGGAGGGAAGTTATGATTTAAGGAAGATTCCAGAAGTCTCCTGGAAGTACAGGTGACCAGACTTCCCACAGATGGGTCCCGTGGGGTGAGTAAAGGAGAGAATCAAGAATGCATCTTAGGCTTTAGAATCAAGCAATTCACTTTCTTTCTGTCAATTGTAATGAAATACACATAACTTAAAAGTTACCACTTAATCCATTTTTAAAAAGTTTTATCTATCTATCTATCTATCTATCTATCTATCTATCTATCTATTTTTGAGAGAGAGTGAGTGGGAGAGGTGCAGCGAGAGAGGGACACAAAGGATCTGAAGCGAGCTCTGTGCTGATGGCAGAGAGCCCCATACGGGGCTCGAACTCACGAATCATGAGATCACAACCTGAGCCGAAGTCTGATATTCAACCGACTGAGCCACCCAGGTGCCCCACCACTTAATCCATTTTTTTAAGGGTATGATCAATGGCATTAAGTACATCCCCGATGTTGTGCAACCATCACAATTATCTGCTTCTAGAATTGTCTTGGGTTTATTTTTGTGACCCCAACAATCCAGGTACTCCTCGGACTCCGTGGCAAGCGGAGAGCCGGAGAGTTTCTTGGCAGTCAGTGCTACTGCACACAAGACCCATCTCTGATGTTTCCTCTGATTGTTTCCAGGGGGCTCCCAGGCCCTGGGAACACGACTGTCATGTTTTATTTTTTTCCTGATTTTGCTTCAGCAAATCCTAGAAACAACCCTGGGCACGATGCTGAGTGAGAACTTGCTCTTAACCTCGATGAGGACCGAGGACCGAGTACTCTACACTTCCTGTCTCCCAGGCACACGCACACAAGAGGGTGCTGAGTGGAGCGTGGGTTAGAGAGTCCTTTTGACATTAACCCGAAACTGCCCCCTCCTGTCCACCGCAGGGGGGATCGGTTACAGAAAGGTTGGCGGAAGGACAGAGAGGACAGATGTCTCCAACTGAAACCCTATAGGAGGGAGAACAGGACTTTGGACCCCTGCAGAGAGGGAGGGAGATAGGGTAGGGCTGGTTTGCAAAGACACCTTGACCTCTAACAGCTGGCTTTAGAGAAGTCTCTAACAATTAGAAAAGCTAAGACTGCCTATGGAGAACCCTCGCTTGGGAATGTGGAGTAAGACTGGGCCCCTCCTCTCACCCCTCCTCAGGACAGAGCTCCAGAGTTACATCCGCGAAGCAGTAACAATGTCCTCTAGAGTTTAACTCAAGATCAAGACAGCACAGATCTTTTCTTTCCTAAATGGTGGCATGTTTATTTATAACCCTCTGGAAAGAAGCCTAATGGGGTAGCCTAGAGCTAGGCTTGGAGAGGAGCAATCACGTAGGTAATTTGGTAAACTAGTTAAGAGACTGGCACAGGGGAAATCAACTCATCTTACCATCCTACTGACCTAAGGAGCTTAAATGATTTAATTCTGTATCAGGTTTCTTTGGCTGCTGTAACAAATTACCACATACTTTGTGGCTTAAACCAGTTATCTATATCTATATCTGTATCTGTATCTATATCTATATCTATATCATCTATATCTATATCTATATCATCTATATCTACATCTACATTTATCTATCTATATCTATCTATCATCTATCTATCTATCTATCTATCTATCTATCTATCTATATCTTATAGTTCCGGAGGGCAAAAGTGTCATTGGGCTAAATGTGGGTGTCACCAAGGCTGTGTTCCTTTCTGGATGCTCCAGGGGAGAATCTATTTCCCTGCCTTTTCCAGCCTCTAGAGGCTGCCCACATTCCTTGGTTCATACCATTCAATGCCAGCAATAGTGGGTTGAGTCCTGGAACTCCAACCTCCTCTTTTGCCCCCCTCTTCCAAATTTAATAACCGCCATGATTACCATGGGCCCACAGGACACTCTAGGGCAATCTTTCAGTTTTAATGTCAGCTGATGAACAACTCAATTACATCTCAATTACACCTGAATTCCATCTGTAGCCATAATTCTCCTTTATCATGTAAGGCAACATATTTACACGTTCCAGGGATCGGGGCATAAATATCCTTAGGGGTGGGGGAATGATTCTGCCATAATTTCTATCAGAAGAGCAGAAATAAGAAGAGTGTTTTCAATTCGGTAAATGAATTCAGTTAAGTCACAGGATACAAAATGAATATACAGAAATATTCTTCTAGATATATCTCTGCAGGCAAAGGAAACAAAGGCAAAAATAAACTCTTGGGACTACACCAAAATAAAAAGCTTCTGCACAGCCCAGGAAACCATCAACAAAATAAAAAGACAACTTGTGGAATGAGAGAAGATTTTTGCCAATGATATATCTGATAAGGGCTTAGTATCCCAAATATATAAAGAACTTATACAACTCAACACCAAAAAACCAAATAACCCAATTTAAAAATCGGCAGAGGACCTGAATAGACATTTTTCTTTTTTCTTTAAAGAAATTTTTTTACTCTTTATTTATTTTTGAGAGAGAGATACAGAGTAAGAAATGGGGAGGAACAGAGAGAGAGGGAAACACAGAATCTAAAGCTGGCTCCAGGCTCTGAGCTGTCAGCACAGAGTCCCACGCAGGGCTCAAACCCACAAACCAAGAAGCAGTGGCCGAAGTCAGGCACTTAACTGACTGAGCCACCCAGGTGCCCCTCAAATTATTATTATTAATAATAATATGAAATTAATTATTATTATTATTAATTATCTAATTAAATTATTATTACAGCGAGTGTGGCCAGGCCAGAGCCTTACAACTCATGCCCCCACTGAATGTGAGATCACGCCTGGGGGACTGTAACTTCTTTCTTGGGCAAGTCGGTCCTGAGCACCCTCCCTGTGCATATTCCCAGGTAAAGACCTCTGCAAAAAAGAAGACTTTCTGCTCTGAAAAGCGAACAGAGATGCAGACTGACCTCATGTATTGTGTATCATTTTGACTCCCACAGTAATTAAAAAGATAAAACAGCACGGACAATGGCAGGGACAGGGAGGACCTCAGAGTCCCTGTGCGGAAGCTGCAGCCCGCAGCAGACCCGGACGGGGTTTTAACAAGACCTCGCGGGAGACCCCCCTCTTCCAGAAGTCTCTCCCACGTTGGCAAACCGCTGACTCACATTTTCATCAAGCACCAACCCAACTACGCGTAATTTGCTTTTTAATAGTTGGGCGACAACTTTGATCATCTCCTTTTGCTTCTCTTTCAAATTAGTTTTTTAATAGATGACAGATGAAACCAAAAAAAAAAAAAAAGCACATTTGTCAAGCAGCCTCATTTCATGCTACTGAGGATCGGGGGAGTCAGAGAGAACAGCAGTTCAGCCAGATTAGTTTTCTGTAACCCCAGGCAACCGGCTGAACCATGGCATCTAACACAGTTCTCAAAGCTCTGCGTAATCAGATCAAAAATATCCGCAAACCCTTACTATATCAGGCCAAGGGCAATAAAGACAACACGTGCTACCGTCACCACAAGTCGCTCCAGGAGGCAAGAACCCACTGGTGGTTTGATTACTTACTGACCAGTGTGGAGCGGATGAACCCAGCCTGTTCTGTTCTCCAGGGAGAACCAGGGCTCCCGCTTGCCTGAGCGGTCCTCTGGCGCCTCCTACTGGGTGCTTAGGGTTAATCGCAGACTGGAAGTTAAAACCACATTTACTACTTAGAATGAACTAAGTAAAGACTTTCTGCCTTGGTTTCCCTACAAGTTCATTTGCCTTCTCTTTAAAGTGACAGTTCACGAAACCAGGATACTCCCAGCAAGGTTTCATACGGAGGAGTCGACTGTGGTTCTAGAGGCTTCGTCCCCAAAAGATGCTAGAGCTAATCCTTAGATATTTCAATAATTCTTATACTATTTTATTTTATTTTTAATGTTTTTTTAAATTTATTTCTGACAGAAAGAGAGAGACAGTATAAGCAGGGGAGGGTCAGAGAGAGGGAGACACAGAATCTGAGTCAGGCTCCAGGCTCTGAGCTGGCAGTCAGCACAGAGCCCGACACAGGGCTCAAACCCACAAATCGTGAGATCATGACCTGAGCCAAAGTCGGACGCTTAACTGACTGAGCCACCCAGGCGCCCCATATACTATTTTAAAGCGTACCAAAAAAGTGTAGATAATAATACAACACTCATGTATTGATTATCCTGCTAAACACCTACAATATTACAGATGTCTTTGGAGCCCCAAATCAGTTTCCCTTTCTTCTAGGCAATACAATAAAACTCAGGATAGTAATTTGCAGACCCATCTGTATATTTATACTTTGTACAACCTGTCTGGGTACAAATAGTATTGATTTGTGTGTTTTGAATTAAAAAAAAAAAAAAGATGTCATATTATATCATTTTGAAGATCTTGCTGTTATAGATCAACATTGTGTTTAAGAATTATTCATGTTGGGGTGCCTGGGTGGCTCAGTCAGTTAAGTGTCGGACTCTGGGTTTCGGCTCAGGTCATGATCTCATAGTTAGTGAGATTGAGCCCCGAGTCTGGCTATGTGCTGACAGCGTAGAGCCTGCTTGGGAGTCTCTCTCTCTACTCTTTCTGGCCCTCCCCTGATCACTCTCTCTTTCATTCGCTTTCTCTAAAAATCAATCAGTATCCTTAAAAAAAGAATTATTCATGTCAATGCATATACATAGGTCTCAACATGTATGTATACATTAATATAAAGTTGATCCATTTTTTACTGCTGAAAAGTTCCTTATGGAACTACGCCCATTTTATTTATCTATTCTCCTTATAATGAAGTCATGGTAAGTAGATCTCAATCTTATTCACACGTTTGAATTTCTTAATGTTTATTTATTTTTGAGAGAGACAGAGACAGAGCACGAGCGGGGAAGAGTAGAGATACAGACTCTGAAGCAGGTCAGCGGAGAGCCTGATGTGAGTCTCGAACCCAGGAGTGGAGCCCTGAGGTCATAACTTGAGCTGAAATCAGTCAGAGGCTTACCCAACTGAGCCACCCAGGTGTCCCTGAATTCTTCTTGTATCATACTAATCTCTTGTTTGATGATATGACTCACAAATTACTTCTTTCAGCCTGTGGCTTATCTTTTCCCTTCCTGTATGGTGCCCTTTCAAATACAAGATTTTTACACTTCAAAGCCAAATGCATCAATCTGATCCTTTATGCGTTTTGAACCTTTGGAAATACGTCTCTCTCTTGAGGTTAGAAGGTAGTTTTCTGCATTTTCAAATAATCTTAAAGACTTGCATTTTACATGTAGATGCTTATTTCCCCTTGATTTTATTTATGTAATTGGTATGAGGCGGATGTCTCTCTTTGTCTGTGAATCTCTAGCAGGTGCACATTAGAGTAGCCTTGGGAGCTTTTTAAAAAACCAATTTCTGGGCCTCGTCCCAGAATTGATGAAATCTTTATCTCTGAGGGCGGTATTGAGGCGTTAGGATTTAAAAAGCGCCAACTGCCCCAGGTGGTTCGAACATGCACGCGGAGCTGTGAACCTCGGCTCTAAGGTCACATCAACAGTAGAATTGCTGCTGTGTATATTGTGGGGAGCATATTATATCATTGGGTACACTGGATATTGCCAGTGCTCTGTAAAATGACTATACCTATTTAGGGTCCTTCCAGTAGTAGAGTCCTAGTTCTTTGACATCTATTTTTATTTTTGAGAGACGGAGAGCAAGTGGGGAAAGGGCAGAGAGAGGGAGACACAGCATCCGAAGCAGGCTCCAGGCTCTGAGCTAACTGTCAGCACAGAGCCCGGCGCGGAGCTCGAACCCTGTGGACCGTGAGATCATGACCTGAGCCAAAGTTGGAGGCTTACCTGACTGAGCCACCCAGGCGCCCCAGTTCTTTCACATCTTTGAAAACACATGGGCGTTATTGTCCCTGTTAAGTGATTGAGATACCAGTGCTCAGAGACTTTAGATGACTTGTCTAAACTCACATAGACTGATCCTGTGGTCTCCACGTCTCTCTCTGCCAACCCGCCTCTCCATTTACACGTATCATTCCTGCTGAACATGCTTTACTCACTAGCATCACTGGACTAGCACCCTGGTGATATTTTGGGGTCCATATGCCCCCATCTGGCTCCTATTCAGACACTAAATTCAGCCTCAGCTTGAGGAGAGTCACCATTCACCTGATCTCTCCCCAAATTCTGGAGTCAAGCCACTCCCCAAATCCCAGGCTTTCAAAACACACAGAAACAGCAAATTATGGGAGGCTGGATATTGGCCAGTGGGTTAACCTTCAAATGCCAAACGACAATCAGGAATTTGTCAAGTTTACAAAAATGTATGCCTTCCCAACTCTGGGCCAAGAAGCAGGCAGCATGTTCTAAGGGTTTCTAGAAGTATGGGGAACATTCTGCTCTTTGGAGATATTGAGACAAGGTTTATACAACTCAGTTTTATTTATTTGTTTTTTAAATGTTTATTTATTTTTGAGAGAGAGCATGTGCATTTCAGTGGGAGGAGGGACGGAGGGGGTGAACAGAAGATTTGAAGTGGGCTCTGCTCTGACAGCAGAGAGCCGGATGCGAAGCTTGAACTCACGAACCTACGAGACCATGACCTGATCTGAAGTCAGATGCTTAACCGACTGACTCACCCAGGTGCCACTCTCTCCCTGCCCCTCCCCCACTCACGCTCTGTTTCTCTCTCTGCTTCTCTCAAAAATAAATAAACAAACAAACAAAAAAAACAGTCTGACATTCACATATAGCTTTACAGTGTTAGGTTTTAGGTGCATACAGGGCATATGTGTGATATAGAAACAAGTCTTGCACCATTTTAAAGCCCTGAAAATATACCTGCTAACATATTATCTCCTATCATTGACCATCTGTGTTTCACATTTTAATAAATGGTCAAGATTGATTCCTAGAGAAAGGGTCAATTTATGGGCAAATTCCTGTTTGATAGGCCTCTTCATCTCCAAATACAGAAAAGGAGGGCAAGGCTTAAAATAATAATAGAGAAAATAACAACAAACCCCAAAGACAGTTTCCTGTGGCTGCCGTAACAAATTACTGAAAACTTAGTGGCTTCAAGCAGCACGTATTTATTATTGTGCAGTTTGGAAGGTCAGAAGTCCAAATCGGACTTACTGAGCTAAAAACCAAGATGTCATCAGGCCTGCATCCATTCTGAAGACCCGAGGGGAGACAGTCTCCTTGCAGGATGTAGACCCTGCCTTGGCTCACGGCCTCTCCCTTTGTCTTTGAAGCCAGGGGTGCGGCATCTTCAGATTTCTGTCTCTCCTGTTTCCATGGTCACATCACCTTCTCTGACTCTCCTATCTCCCTCTTTCCCTTACAACGCCTCCGATGATCACATCATCCCGCCCAGAGAACCCAAGACAATCCCTCCTCATCCCCAAATCCTGAACCCACAGCATCTGCAAACCCCTTTCTGCTGTGTAAGGTGATTAGGGGCCCTTCTTCCTCCTACACCAGGTGACCTCAGAGCCACGATGAGAAGCAGAAGGGAAACACACTGTGGTAAGTGGGCTGTGGAGCTCCGGCCACGGAGGGTCCATGGAAGGCTCCATTTTCACTCCTGGGTGGCCATGGGAACAAAGGGTCTCAAATTAGATGGGGGACGGAGCTAGATCCCTGTTTGAAGTTGTGAACTGGGCCAGGCCAGGCTAGGAATGAACTTAATTGCTGCTGGGCACTGTCTGGGCTAAGGCGTGTCATAAGCCGTGAGTCCAGAGCAGTGTGAGGGCCAGTGTTCATCTTGCGGGCTCAGCGCCTGGATCTGCACCTTCCTTGGTCACTCAGGGAGGAAAGCAGTGCCCAGCTGTCAGAATGAGAGCCTGTTCTGGACTGGAGCCCTTGAGGTTGGAAGGGAGGCAAATGCAAAACCATAAGCCTGGGAGAGGTGAGCACAGAACGAGAGAGACGAGAAGAAACCAACGTACAGAAAACTCTGAATCTAACTTCTGAACCTTAAGGATTAGGGGCCATGTTATCCACAGAGAGGAGCCAGCTGCGTCAGGTCTAGAAAGGGAAACAGTTCTGAGACCGGGAGACAGACATCATTTCCCATTACATAGTTTATCCACAGCTTATTGGCTTTTCAGTAATAAAGAGTCTTTCAGATCGACAATACTAATGTCATTCAGGTCATTCCAGCATTAAAAAAATTTTTTTAACGTTTATTTATTTTTTTTAATGTTTTTTTTTGTTTTTTTTTCTAGGAGAGAGACAGCACGAGCAGGGGAGGGTCAGAGAGAGAGGGAGCCACAGACTGAAACAGGCTCCAGGCTCTGAGCTGGCAGCCAGCACAGAGCCCGGCGGGCTCGAACCCACGAACCGCGAGATCATGACCTAAGCGAAAGTCAGACGCTCAACCGACTAAGCCACCCAGGCGCCCCAACGTTTATTTATTTTTGAGACAGAGAAACAGAGCATGAGCAGGGGAGGGGCAGAGAGAGAGGGAGACACAATCTGATCCAGGCTCCAGGCTCCGAGCTGTCAACACAGAGCCCGACATGGGACACGAACCCACAAGCCGTGAGATCATGACCTGAGCTCAAGTCGGATGTTTAACCGACTGAGCCACCCAGGCGCCCGCAGGTCATTCCAAAGATTTTTTAAATGCTCGAATCCATTGCAGCCCCAAGTAATGTTCCTAGAAATTCTCAGCTAAGGGAGCTCCTAGCTTGTAGAGAGGCAGGGAAACAGCCTCATTTGGAGACATAATATCTTTTACATAAGTAACCCCCTTTTTGGTCAAGGGGGGTTTCTAATAAGCCTCTACTATGTACAAATGTGAAGCCATATTGCTCAAGAGTAGAGTGCTTTTTTCCCATAGCCTCTAGGGTTAAACTGCAGGTTTGAGGCCACGTATTATGGTGGTTCTGGAATCAGAAGGGCATGAGTTCATGTCCCTGCTACTCCTCCAGTGCCTCTTTTGGGTCCAGACCAAGTTGGCTTTTGTTTTTGGGACTCAATGCCCGCATGTGCAAAATGAAGTAATAGTAACTGGCAGATAGGGAGTTGTAGGGATCCATTGAGGAATGCCACCACATATCCCATAGGTGTCACTGCTATGAAACGTAAATGATCTGAAAAAGAATTTATGATGCTAATAACTGAAAACGTGCAAAGACAGGGAACGATGTGGCAAAACACTGGAACTGGTCAGACAGCCTTCTAACTAGAGGCAGACATTTCAACAGGGGTAGAAACAGACCTAAGCTTTAAAAAAATTTTTTTGTATGTGTTTATTTCTTATTGAGACAGAGAGAAACGGAGCATGAGTGGCAGAGGGACAGAGACAGAGAGGGAGACACAGAATCAGAAGCAGGCTCCAGGCTCTGAGCTGTCAGCACAGAGCCCGATGCAGGGCTTGAGCCCACAAACCGTGAGATCATGACCTGAGCCAAAGTCGGACGCTTAACTGACTAAGCCACCCAGGCGGCCCAAAACAGACCTAAGCCTACACGTTTGCGGTCTTTGACTCTGTGAATCTTTCATTCCAAGGGGCACTTGACCAATAACGTTATATGCAACTGCTTTCTGGTTCTTCACTGACTATAGGAGGAATTAGATAAAAAACTGAGCCGTTCAATTCACATGTAGATGTGCTGAATGTCAAATACATGTGCTGTACCCTGGGAACCAAGAGGGAGAAGTTCTAGTCTTTCATTAAAAATTTTTTAAATGTTTTTTTATTTTTGAGAGAGAGTGAGAGAGACAGAGCATGAGCAGAGGAGGGGCAGAGAAGGAGACACAGAATCTGAAGCAGGCTCCAGGCTGTGGGCTGTCAGCACAGAGCCTGATGTGGCATTTGGACTCACGAACGGTGAGCTGAAGTCAGACGCTCAGTCGAGTAAGCCACCCAGGCACCCCTAGTCTTTCATTTTAAGATGAGATCATATCTACTTGTAATTATATGTACGTTAGAGTATTTGATAATCGCAATGGAGTATGTTAACTCTCTCACTCTGGTTCTCTGTGGCATGCTTTCCCTTTGAACATTTACTGCTAATCTCTAAATGGTCATCGATGGGAAACATCATTCTAACTGGTGCTGCCCCAAGGACTTAACCAGGATGTCACCAAAGTAGAAGGTACAATGAAAGAATAAGGAAGAGTGTTCAACTTTATTGTAATCAAAAGAAATAGATATAAAGATGAGCTATTTATATCCATTCAATTGATAGAGATTTTGAAACAGAACAATGGCTCACATAAGCAAGGGCTTGGCAAAATGGACACTTTTGTAGATTTCCAATCAGCAACAACAAAAGAAAAAGCTCGTTGTCCCCAATTTCATCAAAGGAAATATTTAAGTAAAATGTGCCACCCACAAGAAGGAATTTCATAGCCCATAAAAGTGAGACTCATGGGGCGCCAGGGTGGCTCAGTTGGTTAAGCATCTGACTCTTGATTTCAGCTCAGGCCATAATATCATAGTTGGTGAGTTCAAGCCCCACATTGGGCTTCGCGCTGACAGTGCAGAGCCTGCTTAGGATTCTCTGTCTCTCCTTCCCTCTCTGTTCCTCCCCCGCTAGTGCTTTCTCTCACTCTCAAAATAAAAAAATAAACCTAAAAAAAATTACCAAGACTCATGAAATGGTAGCATGATATAACACGCATGCATAAAAGTAATGAAAAGATGGGGCGCCCGGGTGGCTCAGTCGGTTAATTGTCTAACTTCGGCTCAGGTCATGATCTAACGGTTCGTGGGTCAAGCTCTCGTCGGGCTCTGTGCTGATGGTCCAGAGTTTAAAGCCTGCTTTGGATCCTGTGTCTCCCTCTCTCTCTGCCCCTCCCCTACTCATGCTTGCACGCTCTCTCTCATTCTCTCTCTCAAAAATAAATAAATATTAAACAATTTTTAAAAAGAAAGTAACAAAAAGAACATGAGGCTGTTAGGACACCAGGATTACACAGGAAGAAGAATAGGAAGAAATGTAACCATAGTGACATTTTTTCTATATTTTTCTATATTTCTCAAAGTTTCTATAATGGAGATATATTGTTTTGACATTTTCTTTTACATTGTATTTTATTTGTTTGTTTGTTTATTGAGAGAGAGAGTGAGCAAAGGAGAGAGGTGAAGGGAGAGAGGTGAAGGGAGAGAGAGAGAGAGAGAGAGAGAGAGAATCTTAAGCAGGCGCCACGTCCAACTCAGGGTTCGATCTCACAACCCCAGGATCATGATCTGAGCTGAAATCAAGAGTCAGACGCTCAACCAACTGAGCCACACAGGCACCCCTCTATTTTTATTGTGAAGTTTATTGATCACTATTATTATTTTCTTTAGTAATCTCTATACCTAATGTGGGGCTCGAACTCACCATGCTGATATCAAGAGTTGCACTCTCCTCTGACTGAGCCACCAGGTGCCCCGGTTTTATTTTGAAAACCCTTTTAATGATGGAAACTATCTAGTGATGAAACATCACAGCTCTTACAGTGATGAAAGCCTAAATTGCAGGGGTTGTGGAACTCTCCGTAATATTCTCCTGAAGGATCTTGGAACATCGCTAAGAACCTCAGAGCTTCCACTAGTGAAAAAGGCTTTGCCAGTAATCTATACTCACCTTTGGGAAAAATGTACTAACCCACCAGAGCTTAATGTAACAGCAGACACTTTATACTCCTAAACCATTTGTCTTCGTATTTCGCTTTCTTCCAGTCATTCAGCCCGTCTATGTGCATCCGTAGCAATGCAGTTTCAATGGAAACTGACACCAAGCTTTTGCAGTGGAGAAAGACAGGTTATTTACTGGGGAGGTATGACTCAGAAGAATGGGGAGCTGATACGCAAAAGTCCCAAATTCCTCAATGGCTTACAAGCAGAGGTTTTTAAAGAGTAAAAATTCAGGGGGTGCCTGGGTGACTTAGCCGGTTAAGCGTCTGACTTCGGCTCAGGTCATGATCTCACGGTTTGTGGGTTTGAGCCCCGCGTCGGGCTCCGTGCTGATGACTCAGAGCCTGGAGCCTGTTTCAGATTCTGTGTCTCCCTCTTTCTCTGCCCCTCCCCTGCTTGTGTTCTCTCTCTCTCTCTCTCTCTCTCTCAAATAAATAAACATTAAAAACATTTTTTTTTTTTAAATAAAGGGTGGAAATTCAGGGTAAGCATCTCAGAGTCTTGGGTCAGCTGATTGATTAGGGTTTTGGTGTGACTATAGAGAGGTGGTCGTTCCGCTTCAGGAGCCTGGGAACCACAGAACAGTCTGGGCAGATTGCATTGATGATGTCACCTCTAAGAGTTCCAAGACAGACGCTGTGCATCCTGTGGCTGTTACTAAGCTGTAAATTACTATATATATTTTTTCACGCAAACACCGCACATTATGTTTGCCAGTTCATGCAAAACAGCGTCTCCATGGGCTTTTGGGGAAGACAGCTTGATGTTACTTCTTGAGGCCATTTTGCAGGTTTGTTTGACTGTGACTAAGAGCTACCTGGCTGGTCCCAGGCGGCCAGGAGCCCTATGTTTAATTGCATAGATGGCTCTATCATTCCTTTTGGTTACAAGACTGTGGCCGTGTCCTGTTTTATCAGTAATGCTGCATTTTGCTATCTCTTGCTACACTCTGCCTCTCTTCTTCCAATAGGAGAAAACCAATCTAGAACTCTTCCTGGATGGGCAGGGCATTCAGGGCGCTCCCTGGGCACTGTGTGTTTCTGAGAAAACTAGGACGTCTGGAGGCTCTGTGTC